>CM067843.1:470674633-471122133 GCA_034509565.1 Triticum monococcum | reverse complement strand
AGCCATCCGGCGGCTGCTGCACTGCGCTGGCCGGTGCTTCCCTACATCGACGGTGACGATACGTGGTTTCCCTCTCGGTGCTGGTGGTCCTCTCCGGCGATCTGCTTCCCCGTCTCCTGTCTGCTCTGCTTCGGCAGTATTTGTGGTTCTGGTCTTGGGCCGGGGCGGGATCCCTGCGCGGCGATGGCCTGCGCTGACAACGGCGACACCTGAGGGTGCCGTTACCTCCATGGAGGCACTGTCATGGTCCGGACTGGACCCTCTCCTCAAGCACCGGGGGAAACCCTTGGTCCCGTTTACTGGACAAGGCAGCGCCGGCGTCTCAGCACCGTTTCCTTCTTGAAGGTGCTGCTTGGGTCGCACTTGGGAGTCCCCGATGCAACAGCTGGAGATGGTGGCCTCCCCGGTCTTTCCGGCGAGGCTTGCTGGTAATGCGATGCTGTGATGAGGGCTGCAACATAGAGCGTGGGCGCCCGGGGCGCAATGTACGCCGACGCCGGCATGTCCAAGACGATGGCTTCGCTACTTCTGGCTGGGTCCTGCCATCCACCTGCCGTCTCCTAGACACATATGGGTGGAAGGTACGTTGGCCCGGACAGACCTGGAGATGTGGTCTTCTTCGGAGGCGCCTGGCAACGGCTGTGACGCGGCCCTGAGGCTCTGAGTCTAGCTGCCTCGCCATTCATGGTTGGAGGCTGGACAAGGCAAGACCTTTCGGCGTTGCGGTCTGTAGTTGGTAGCACCTCCTCACCTGCTTGTTTGGTGAGGATGATGGTGTGTGTGCGTGTGTCCCTCCTCCTGGGAGGTTGTACCTGTAGTGCTGTTCTCTTCCTGTTCAATGAAATGAAACGCAAACTCTTTTGCATTTTCTCGAAAAACACTTATTGTTTAGTATCACTGGATGTTCTATTCACAGGAGTGATGTTGAAAATGAAAACAATCCGCCAGTTTCCACATGCAAGAATGGCTTTATTTTAAAAATAAAATTGAAGGGGCGCAAATAAATTGTCACCAGCATGAGGGCAAGTAACAACTTGTATTGTGTGGAAGAAAACTTTGGTAGATTACCCATAATTCACACCCCAGAGTAAGCCTGTCATTTGTGGATATTACTGGAAGCACAAGACTTTCCGCAGGGATTTGTGACACACGTGAAAACAAAAAGATCGCAGCATCCAAAGACTGGAAGAATATGCGTGCGCCAGCAAAAAAGAAATTCCCAATGCTGCAAAAATATATGAAACAGCAGTCAGGGAAATAATTAGGCAAGCTGGGAGAAACAGCAGTCAAACGATGCTCCCAATCCACTAGTAAAATGTAAGGTCACAAGCAACATTAGGTTACGTTTATGTGCATCATACCATTAAATATATACATCAGTTGTATGAGGCAAACAGCGGTTTCACGTGGAAGCACAATGCCAAGAATAATGATTTACTGCAAAATTTCACCTTAGAAGAATCACCTGCCATTGGTGAAGCAAAATGTTTCAACTGGTCGCCGAAGGATCTGCGGAGAAGAAATTATGTCACAAATACAACAGGAATACATTGCAGTCACTAGCCTTATGAAAAAAATGTTTTTTCACAAAAACAATATGCTTCATAAATATACTATAGAGGAGCACACCTCATTATGGAAGTAGACCAAAAATGCACGGATTGTTTCCCTGTAGGGACGAGAGACACCATCCCATAAAGAGTGTTCTCCTTCCACAATATGGTACCTATCAAATCAACAATTTAACATCACTTGGTCACACAGAGCAGGACAATAACTATAGCTATCCAGTAAGGAAGTATGAAAAACGGTATATTTTGATCAGCACTGCAGGGTTGCTACCACTCCAGCTTTGCTTCTGAAGGATCAAGAGGCAAACGGTGCCCAAGCAATCTCCGGACGGAGAGTGCTTCCAAAGTGCTTTCATCGGACAGTCTCAAGCATCTTGATCTTATGTCACCCACAGCAGGTCCACCTAAGACATGAAGGCTAACGTTCAACAACAGAAAAGATTGGACTGTGATTGTTATGTTTAAATATATTATTTCAGGTTATAGAAGCAAACGAATGATGATGTAGGAAATTTGGACTTACCAAGAACACGAACAATCTCAGCTGTGCTTCCACCATCATCAGAAACTGGTAGGACATGCGCAACCCGGGTAGTCACTTTCTTCAACTCTTCTACGACGCCATTAAATGCTGTTCCACCTGGATCAAACCAAAAAGGTTATAACAATAATAGGTACTATAAGTTTTGGTCCTCATCCTGTAAGATGAGATGAGAGCCAGCCAGAAAAGAATCGAAACGGGCAGCTTAGAACATATGAAGGCTACCATTGCCAAGTGCTGTTTTAAAAAGTGAAATATCAGTATGTTACTGAAATTCCTCTGATTGATAGAAGACACCCAATAGAACTATTTGGACATGTTTTCTCGAATACAACTATTAACACAAAACACTTTTCTGTCTATGTGTATCCATGTCGTAAATGTGAAATAATGTCCATCGAACACTGTATGTTCAGAGACAACTTTGCTAGTCTCCCGACTCTCCCCGCAAACAGTAGTGAAGTATCCATGTCCAAAGTAGTAGTGCATACAAATATTGAAATATTAAGACATGACAACCCCCCCCCCCCCCCCCCCCCCCAAATCTCCAAATGTGAGTACACTCGTACAGTCACGGGGGCTCGGCCAATTGCAAACAGGTTCGCTCGCGGATTTTGCACCTATTCATCATAGGCACACCGCACACCGGTGGCACGGCGACCTGGAAATGGCGGTTGTCCTAGCCCGTCGAATCCCAACCAATTCACGCGTGTCGCCGAGTGCCACACGCCAGCGCGCGCTGAAAACGACCGCGTACCCCCACCGATTACGCCGCGCGCACACGCCACTGGCAACATCGCTCGTGAGAAGCGGAGAGTCACCTGAAAAGACGAGCAGGGACGGGGGAGCGGCGGCGGCATCGGCTCCGGTGGCGGCCATGGCGCGAGGGAGCCGGGAGGAGGAGGCGGCGGCGGCGGATCTCCCTGGTGCGCGGAGGCGGACCCGGAGGGAGCAGGTACCGGAAGAGGTGGCAGTGGCGGGGCCCGCGGTGGCCGCTGACGTGCGCGGCATTATATAGGGTGGGGTGGCGAGGAGCGGCATCGGGTGGACGCCTGGACGGAGGAAGCTGCAGCCGCGCCCGCAGCGCATCAAACAGCGAGCAACCGGAATCCGCGCGCTCCCTCCCTCTCTCCCTCTCGCCTGTCCGTGCATCCTCGTGCTCGCGCCACTCACTTACCTTTGCGGCCGTTCCGGGGATTGGGCGCGGTGACGTGGCAGCTGCACACTGGCCGTGAGACCGATCAACGGCCAGGATATGGGCTCTGGGCTTTCATGGTTTATGGGCTCAATGATACATGCCAATTTGGGCTTTGAGCGGGTGCAAAAGTAGCACCGAAGTGTGGATTTAGCACGGGGCAACTAGTTAACGAGCGCTCCTTCGAGAGCCTTGCAATGATCAGCGCCATTTGACGCGCTCTCGGTCATTCGGCACGTGTCGCGCTCTGGACGCTCCCTCCGAATTTTATTTTTTATTTTGTTTTTCGCACGCATTTTCGGCTTTTTAAACGGGTTTTTTTCAGGGTTTTTTTGACGTTTTGGTATTCCAACAGTCTTCATTAGCTTTTCAATAAAACAATTGAAAAAAAAATTATGCGAAAAAACGCGTTTACTTTTTTTCCCTTTCGCGAGAGACACGGTTTTGTTTTCGCGTGAGTCACGGCCATGCCTCTCAAAAACGAAAAAAAACGTGTTTTTTATTTTTTTAGCTTTCGCGAGAGTCATGGTTTTGCTTCCGCGAGAGGTATGAGTGTGCTTTCAGGAGAGTCACGGCCGTGCCTCTTGAAAACTAGAAAAAAAACACGTTTTCTGTTTTTTTTCTTTCGCGGGAGTCACGGTTTTGCTTCCGCGGAAGGCACGGTTGTGATTTCGCGAGAGTCACGGTCGTGCCTCTTGAAAAGGAAAAATGCGTTTTCTGTTTTTTTTCTTTTGTGCATGATTTTGCTTTCGCAAGAGGTACGGTTGTGATTTCACGAGAGTCACGGCCGTGCCTCCTCGAAACGGAACAAAAACGTGTTTTCTTTTTTCCCTTTCACGAGAGTCACAATTTTGCTTCCGCGAGAGGCACGGGCGTGCCTCTTTCGGAAAAGGAAAAAACCTGTGCTTCCGGTTCGGTTTTTCGTCCGGTTTTTTCCATAAAAAAAAGTTTGTCAAAACCTATCAACGTAGGGTCAAGTTTTAGTCCTAATTTGAGTGAAATCACTAATCAAAGAGTACTCCTTCCAAAGATTACTCCAACCTCTCCAGGTTGCGACAAGTGGCTACCCTATGAATTTTTATTTTTTTTCGTAGATTCGTTTATTTAAAACGTTTTATCTCTTAAATCGTGTGTCCAAATCTCGAACCGTTTTCATCGTTGGATTCTTCATGTCAAGATCTTCAAAACTAGATTATATGTTGATAGGTTTTGACAAACTTTTTCCGAAAAAAGGATAAAAAAGCCAAACCAAGATCACGTTTTGTTTTCCTTTTCCGAAAGCCGTTTCCGAGAGGCACGGTCGTACCTCTCGCGGAAGCAAAACTATGCCTCTCACCGAAAAAAATAAAAACGCATTTTTCCCGTTTTCAAGAGGCACGACCGTGCCTCTCGTGGAAGCAAAATCGTACCTATCACGAAAGAAAGAAAAACAGAAAACGCATTTTTTCCGTTTCCGGAGGCATGGCTATGCCTCTCGTGAAAGCAAAATTATGCCTCTCACGGAAGAAGAAAAAAAAACACGTTTTTTTTCATTTTCAAGAGGCACGGTCATGCCTCTCGTAGAAGGAAAATTGTGCCTCTTACGGAAAAACAAAAGAAGAGAAAACGTGTTTTTTCGTTTCCGAGAGGCACGTTGCAGAAGCAAAACCGTGCCTCTCGCGGAAGAAAAAAAAAAGAAAATGCGTTTTTTCCATTTCCGAGAGGCACAGCCGTGCCTTTTGCGGAAGCAAATATGTGTCTCTCGCGGAAGAAAATCCATGCCTCTCCAGGAAAAGAATATTTTTTTATCGAAAAGCTAAGAAAGACCGGTAGAAAATCGTAAAGTCGAAAAAACCATCTAAAAATCAAAAATGCGTATGGAAAATAGAAAAACAAAATATGAAGGGAGCGCTCACAGCACGCCAAGTGGCGCGCTCTCAGCCCACCCCGTGTGATCGTTGGGGAGGCTCCCGAAGGAGCGTTCCTCAACTAGTTGCTCTCCGGATCCTATTTAGCGCTTCACATTTAATAGGAAAGAAGTTTCACCTCGGAGTAGCTTCTCCATGCATGGAAAGCATCTAAGGAACCCGACAACTTGATCTAGATTGGGGTCGATAGATTTTATTGTCAAGATCTTCACTGTGCACACAGACTGGGTCAAACTTGTGGGGATCCTTTTTTGGATGACAGTCAAGCATACATCAAGAAAAAAATTAAAATGTGAATTTCAAGAAGAAGAAGAGTGTTGTACTTGAATGATTATGGATGCAATAACAAGTTCGAATAATTTGGCAGACGAGTAGGCCAACACTATCAATTTCAGCGCGTCAATGACCCTGATTTTTGTTGGACCTTCTAGATCAGATACAAGCAATCTCTCAAGGAAAGGAGTATTCTCAATGACCATATCGTGAAACAACTCAATTGATCTCTTCCCAAGTATCGTCTTGTTGCGGGGCTAGCAAGATACATAAATCCATCAGAGATTCGTCGAGGCGATGTGGAGGCTAATGAACTCGTGGATCTGTTGAAGACAAAGGTACTCGAGCGTCGTACAGTCATGGAGCAGGTGCTCCATAGCCTCCTTGAGATGCCAATGTCGAAGACGTTGAGTTGCTTGAGTTGAGAGAGAAGAAGAGCGAGCGCGGCATTAATCTGGGGAAAATAGCAGGAGCTGAACCTGGCGCGGCACAGTGTTGGCACAAGGTGGAGCGCTGATGGCGGCAGAAAGCGACATCGTCCACTTTCAAACCTGAGCTCCTCGAGCTGATCCAGGGTAGGGGATAAAAATCACTCGTCGAAATTGGCTTGGACCTTATAGTTGGTATTGAATATGCGGATGTCAGGACGTTTGGCTAGCCCAGGGTGCGATGCAAGGATCTTGAAGATTAAAGCCATGTGTTTGCAATCCCCATCGCAGTTATCGACGGTGAGATTGAGGGGGATGCAGCGCCAGAGGAGGCGCCATCGCCGGGAGAGCAGGGTGGTCCGCACGCCAGATTTGGTGGGGGGCGATGATGACGAGCATCATGTCATCGGGGAGACTGTTGATGAAGTCCACGCTCGTTGGATGCGGTTTTGGCTCGAGCCGCCTCCGTCTGTTGGCCGTTTTGTCGTCCATCGCAGCCAATGTACACGTATGCTGGTGTGTATTGTGTGTTGGGTGTGCGCGAGTGCGTCCATGCGTGCATGCGGCGCAGTGGTGTATGTGCGTTGTCGTAATGTGTGTATTAACATGGAAGAAGTGTGCACTTGATTTAGTAGCGTGTGGGGTGCTACGGCGAGTGGTTTCTAGTTTGTTTATCTCACCCTATGGCAGATGGGCCTCTAGCTTATTTATTTTCACCCACTGCCACATGGGCCAGCACACCCAGATAGAGAACACAAGCTGACAAGGCACCATGTAGACTGGTTGACGAGACAACTAAATAGTATACAGAGCGATACGCTAAGCCAGTGACCATATAATCCCTCGGTAAAGAGAGATCGAGTGAGAAGGTAGGCCCGTGAGAGAGATAGAGAGAAAGAGATATTCCCTCCGTTCGATAATGTAGTGCCTATAATTTTTTGAAAAGTCAAACTTTTAAAACTCTGAACAAGTTTATAGAGAAATTGCTTATATACAATACCAAAGATATATGATACGAAACTACATCTTGTGATGAATCTAATGATCATTCCAAATGTAAATATTTTTTCTTCACATATACCTGATCAAACTTTTGTGAGGTTTGACTTTTGAAAACATCCATATGTTATGGACATGGAAGAGTACCTAACTAGAGAGAGATCAAGTGTGTGTGAAATAGAAATAGTGAGTGTGCAAAAAGTGTGTGTGTGTGTGAAAGAGAAATGGACAACACACGATAACATAGAGAAAAAGTGTGTGTGTGTGTGTGTGTCTTATACAAACATATCACGTGTGCATCTACGAGAGCGGAAGCGAGGTGTGGAGATAGTGTGTGGTTGTTTGCAATGGAGAGAGAAAGACCCCTAGCACATGGCCAAGAGAGGTCTGGCAAACAAGGGAGAGAGGTCGAGAGAGACGTATGCAGAAAATCCAGATATGGGAAGGGAGAGAGTGTGTGTTTGTGATAGAGAGATCCCCTCAAGATCATGAGGGGACTATATGGGTGGGAGATCGAGTGACAAGGTGTGCGCGCTATAGAAAGATACCCCAAGAGAGATCGAGATAGACCTAGGGATGGAAGGAGACAATATGTGTGTTTGTGATGGATAGTGAGAGATAGTCATACCTAGGGGAGTGCATGTTCCTATAATGGAGTGGGAGATGATGGTACTTACGGGGTGTGTGTGTGAGATAGTGAGAGAACAAGGAGGAGAGTGTTAGATGGGTTTATCTAGTGCAAGCGAGATATGTGTATGTGTGGCCTAGGGAATATAAAGTTTGAGAGAGAAAGAGGAGCCCTGATACGGCTGAGTGGTACGTGAGAGAGTTGAGAAAGAGAAAGAGATACTCCCTCCGTTCGATAATATAGTGCATATAGATTTTTTTAAAGTCAAACTTTGGAAAAATTGACCAAGTTTATAGAGAAAATTATTTATATCTACAATACTAAAGATACATCATATGAAACTACATCTTGTGATGAACCTAATGATATATGTTTGTTGTTCTAGATGTAAATGTTTTTCTCCACATCCTGGTCAAACTTTGTGAGGTTTGACTTTCAAAAGATCTATATGCTATGGACCGAAGAGAGTACCTAAGTCAAGAGATATCAAGTGTGTGTGAAGGAGAAAGAGTGAGTGTGCAAAAAGAGAGAGAGAGAGTGTGTGTGTGTGTGTGTGTGTGAAAGAGAAAGGGACGTCGGGCGATAAAATAGAGAGAAAGCGTGCGTGTCTTATGCAAACATATCACACATGCATCTCCGAGAGAGAAAGCGAGGTGAGATACACGGAGATAGCCAGTGTGTGGTTGTTTGCAACGGAGAGAGAGACCCCTATAGCACGTGTCCAACAGAGGTATGGCCAACAAGGGACAGAGGTCGAGAGGGGCATATGGAGAAAATGGAGGCATGTGGAGGGAGAGAGGGTGTGTTTGTGATAGAGAGATCCCCTCAAAATCGTGAGGGGACTATATGGGTGGGAGATCGAGAGATGAGGTGTGTATGTAATAGAAAGATGCCCCAGGAGAGATCGGGATAGACCCGATGAGGGAAAGAGGCGATGCATGTGTTTGTGATGAAGACCGAGAGATAGTCATATGGCTAGGGGGACTGCGTGTGCCTATAATGAAGTGAGAGATAGTCGTACTTAGCTAGACGGGAGATTGTGTGTGTGTGAGAGAGAGAGAGAGAATGAGGGAGAGAGAGTTTTAGATGGGTCTATCTAGTGTGGGTGAGATATGTGTATGTGTGACCTAGGGAGATAGAAAGTGAGACGGAGAGAGACAGGGAAGAGCCCCAAGACGGCGGACTGGTGCATGAAAGAGTTACGGACAACGAGTGAGAGAATTTATGTGTGTATGTGTTGGGAAACGTTGCATGGAAAACAAAAAAATTCTACGCACACGCGATGATCTATCCATGGAGATGCATAACAACGAGGGGGAGAGTGTGTCTACGTACCCTCGTAGCCAGTAAGCGGAAGCGTTTGACAACGCAGTTGGTGTAGTCGAACTTCTTCTAGCTTCGACCGGTCAAGTACCGAACGTACGAGACCTCTGAGTTCTGCACACGTTCAGCTCGATGACATCCCTCGCCTTCTTGATCCAGCAAGTTGTCGAGGTAGTAGATGAGTTCCGTCAGCACGACGACGTGGTGACGGTGATGGTGAAGTGATTTGCGCAGGGCTTGGCCTAAGCACTACGAAGATATGATCGTGGGAGTAAACGGTGGAGGGGGCGCCGCACACGGCTAGGCAATTCTCTGAGGTGTGCTAGGGGTGCCCCCTATATATATATATATATATATATATATATATATATATATATCTGTGTGTGTGTGTGTGTGTGTATGTGTGTGTGTGAGGGAGACAAGAGGCAGCCAGGATGCGCCCCAAGTAGGATCTGAATTCTACTTGGGGTTTTCCCAAGTGGCGCCCCTGCCTTATTTCACCGGAGAAGAAAGGGAAGGGGGAAGAGATAAAGGAAGGGGGGCGAACTCCCTTTCTTCTTCTCCCAATTAGGCCTCCTGTCATATGAGGCATGCCACCCCTTGTGGGCTGGTGTGCTCCCCTCTCATGGCCCATATATTTCCCCGGGGTTCCGGTAACCCCTCCGGTACTCCGATAAATACTCGATACACTTCGGAACACTTCCGATGTCCGGTTACTATCGTTCTATATATCAATCTTTACCTCCCGACCATTTCGAGACTCCTCGTCATGTATGTGATCTCATCCGGGACTCCAAACAACATTTAGTCACATAATCACATAACTCATATAATACAATATCGTCATCGAACGTTAAGTGTGCGGACCCTATGGGTTCGAGAACTATGTAGACATGACCAAGACACCTCTCCGGTCAATAACCAATAGTGGACCCTGGATGCCCATATTGGCTCCTACATATTCTACAAAGATCTTTATCGGCCGAACCGTTATGACAACATATGTAATGCCCTTTGTCCGTCAGTATGTTACTTGCCCGAGATTCGATCGTCGGTATCTTCATACCTAGTTCAATCTCGTTACTGACAAGTCTCTTTACACGTTCCGTAACACATCACCTTGTGACTAACTCCTTTAGTCATTTGCTTGCAAGCTTATGATGTGTACTATCGAGAGGGCCCAGAGATACCTCTTCGATACTCGGATTGACAAATCCTAATCTCGATCTATGCCAACTCAACAAACACCTTCAGAGATACCTGTAGAGCATCTTTATGATCACCCAGTTACGTTGTGACATTTGATAGCACACAAGGTATTCCTCCAGTATATGGGAATTTCATAATCTCATAGTCGAAGGAATATGTATTTGACATTAAGAAAGCAATAGCAATAAAACTGAACGATCATTATGCTAAGCTAACGGGTGGGTCTTGTCCATCACATCATTCTCCTAATGATGCGATCCCATTATTAAATGATAAGACATGTCTATGGTTAGGAAACCTTAACCATCTTTGATCAACGAGCTAGTCTAGTAGAGGCTTACTAGGGACACGATATTTGTTTATGTAATGTCGGCGTTCTGGGAACGGGGGTCCCCAGACTTGCCTGCCTGCGACCCACGGCATGGCTCCACCAGCGGCCCTATGCGGCCCATCTTCACCAGCAAGCACTCAAGACCCTCGTGAGGGACCAAGCCTCATGAGGCGGACGACGCAAGGCCTCCTCGGGGGCAGCCTCACCAGGCTGGCTCGCGAGGGGCGGAGAGATCAAGGCAAGGAAGACCTCGCGAGGTCCCCGTGACGTAAGCCATGACGACCAAGGCCAGGCGGGCACCAGGCGGGCACCAGCGCGCATAGTGTCCTCGTTTCCTCTTTGGTGCTAAAGAGGCAAGATCAGGCGCGGAGTCCTGAGGCATCAAGCAAATGTTTCCATATCGGTGCAACAAGACCAAGACTAGCGGGACGGCAGGACGAAGGTCACCGTGGAGCCCAAGACGGCATCACCACCAGAGCCTTTGGCAAGCGAAGACTACTTTTGTCAGGATAACTTGTACTAGTTGTCCCCCCTTCAAACTTAGCTGTTGTGGGATCCCTTCCCGCTCAATATTTGGGAAGAGGACCAGGGCCTCTATAAATAGGACTAGCCACCACCTTAGCAAAGAGGGGGAGGGTCATTCAGACCACCATACACCACACAAGCTCACCAAGCACAAGAACACCTCTCCTCAGGAGGTCGTTCTTTCCCTTGTAACTGCTCGTCCTCAGCCCACGAGGCAATCCACCACACCACACTAGAGTAGGGTATTACACCGCAATGGTGGCCCGAACCAGTATAAATCTTGTGTCCCTTTGTTCTGCGAGTTCGACGCGCTAAGACTTGATATTGTGGTGAGGGCGAGAGCTAGAGGGGGAGAGATCTTCGTGCACACCCCAGTGTTCGAACCTCAAGGGTTTTGCCAGAACCCGAAATCCGACATTTGGCGTGCTAGGTAGGGGGTGCGCCGAAGCTCCACCTCTCCACTTGCTTCGTCCAGCTTCATGGCGGACGCTACCCCTCCGGCTAGGCCGGCGTGCGCCTGTGGGTGCGCCGCGGGCGTCCGGGCTTTCACCCACACCTTGCGACAGGTGCGGTCGCCACGCAAGTTCAAGCCAGAGATGCCACCCGGCTACGATGGCATGGCAGATCCGGCGACATTCTTGCAGGCGTATGAGGAGGCCGTCCTCAAAGCCGGAGGCGATGAACAGGTCATGGCCAACTGGTTCCTCCTGGCCCTGGCCGGTGCGCCACGCGCCTGGCTGCTCAGCCTGCCGAGATCTTCAGTGACCTCTTGGGAGGAACTGCGTGGTCTCTTCATCGCGCGCTTCGCGGCACCGGCGCCCCTCGCCGTCGCGGCCCTCCTCGGCGGCTCGCAAGCACCACCCTCGGACCGTCACACCAAGCCGTTCTTTCGCTAGATTGGCACCGCCTCTGCACGCCAAGGAGCTCCCTCGGGTTGGGCAGCGCCCAAGGCCGACCTAACCTTCGACGCGGGGGATCACCCCGCCACCACCATTGGCTCGGGCGTGTTCCCAATGTTGTGCACGCCCACCATCTGCAGTGTAGCCGTCACCAAGACCCTCATCGATGGCGGCGCCGGTCTCAACGTGCTCTCTATGGAGGCTTCCAGCCTTCTCCATGTACCGCTTCAACGGCTCCGACCCAGCAAGCCCTTCTCCAAGGTCGGCGGCGGCTCCGCTAGCCCCTTGGGGCAGATCAGTCTCCCGGTGACCTTCGGCACCCGCGACAACTACCGCACCGAGCTGATCGACTTCAACATCGCCCGCATCAGCCTCCCGTACAACGCCATCCTCGGATACCCGGCTCTGGCCTAGTTCATGGCTGCGACCCATCCGGCATACAACCTAATGAAGATGCCCGGGAGCAAAGACGTCCTCACTGTGGTTGGGGATACCAAGGAGGCCCTAGCGGCGCTCAGGTGCGCTCTCAAAACCGCCGCGGCGGCACGACCGACCAACGAGGTTGCCCCAGGGGCTAAGAAGGCCGCACCAGCAAAGAAGAAGCAGTTGTTCACTCAAGATCGGGCCGAAACCAAGCAGGTGTCGGTCGAGCAAGATGGGTCCTCGGGAGTCACCTTCATCATGGGCGCCGACCTCGACCCAAATCAAGAGGAGGCACTGGTGAAGTTCTTGCGCGCGAACAAGGATGTGTTCGCCTGGGAACCCAAGCAACTAGTGGGGGTCCCAAGAGGGGTGATCGAGCATCACTTAAGGGTGTGCCCCAATGTGCGCCCCGTGAAGCAGAAAGCGCAGCGACAATCAACGGAGAAGCAATTGATACGTCTCCAACGTATTTATAATTTTTGATTGTTCCATGCTATTATATTATCTGTTTTGGATGTTTAATGGGCTTTATTATACATTTTATATTATTTTTGGGACTAACCTACTAAGCCAAGGCCCAGTGCAAATTGCTGTTTTTTTGCCTATTTCAGTGTTTCGCAGAAAAGGAATATCAAACGGAATCCAAACGGAATGAAACCTTCGGGAGAGTTATTTTTGGAACAAACGTGATCGAGGGGACTTGGAGTAGACGTCAAGAAAGGAGCGAGGAGGCCATGAGGCAGGGAGGCGCGCTTGCCCCCTGGGCGCGCCCCCACCCTCGTGGGCCCCTCGCAGCTCCACCGACCTACTTCTTCCTCCTATATATATCCATATACCCCAAAAACATCCAAGAGCACCACGAAACCCTATTTCCATCGCCGCAACCTTCTATACCCAAGAGATCCCATCTTGGGGCCTTTTTGGGAGCTCCGCCGGAGGGGGAATCGATCACGGAGGGCTTATACATCAACACCATAGCCTCTCCGATGATGTGTGAGTAGTTTACCATAGACCTTCGGGCCCATAGTTATTAGCTAGATGGCTTCTTCTCTCTCTTTGGATCTCAATACAAAGTTCTCCTCGATCTTCTTGGAGATCTATTCGATGTAATTCTTTTTGCGGTGTGTTTGTCGAGATTCGATGAATTGTGGGTTTATGATCAAGATTATCTATGAACAATATTTGATTCTTCTCTGAAATCTTTTATGTATGACTTGTTATCTTTACAAGTCTCTTCAAATTATCAGTTTGGTTTGGCCTACTAGATTGATCTTTCTTGCAATGGGAGAAGTGCTTAGCTTTGGGTTCAATCTTGCGGTGTACTTTCCCAATGACAGCAGGGGTAGCAAGGCACGTATTGTATTGTTGCCATCGAGGATAAAAATATGGGGTTTATATCATATTGCTTGAGTTTATCCCTCTACATCATGTCATCTTGCCTAATGCGTTACTCTGTTCTTATGGACTTAATACTCTAGATGCATGCTGGATAGCGGTTGATGTGTGGAGTAATAGTAGTAGATGCAAAATCTTTCGGTCTACTTGTCGCGGACGTGATGCCTATATACATGATCATGCCTAGATATTCTCATAATTATGCACATTTCTATCAATTGCTCGACAGTAATTTGTTCACCCACCGTAATACTTACGCTATCTTGAGAGAAGACACTAGTGAAACCCATGGGCCCCGGGTCAATCTTCTATCATATAAGTTTCCAATCTATTTTACTTTGCAATCTTTACTTTCAATCTATATCATAAAAATACCCAAAAAAATTATCTTATTATCTCTATCAGATCTCACTCTCGTAACTGACCGTGAAGGAATTGACAACCCCTTTATCGCGTTGGTTGCGAGGTTCTTATTTGTTTGTGTAGGCGTGAGGTGACTTGCGTGTAGTCTTGTAGCGACCCGACCCGAATGGATCAAGTCTCTGTGCTTAAGTGTCATCCCTGGATCGGTATGCTGACACACACAGTACTTGAGGATTTATAACAGAGGTAAATCACATGTAAAAGTAACGTAAATACTATTACCTCAATCCAAAATAGCGGAAGTAACAAGGTTGTGGATTCCCATCAACACCAACGGCAAAGTTGAGTGTGGAAATCGTAACCCTAACGTATCACTTACTCGTTGTAAGAAATCCTGCAACATGAGACGTTGCAGCCACAAAGGGTCAGTACATTGAATGTACTGGCAAATTCACACCATAGAGAATGATGAATAAAGCCTATCACTACATGCATATTTGGCTGGTGGAAAGGCTCTATGGTTATAGTTTTTGCAAAAAGCCAATTTTTCCCTACTACAAAGGAATAAATTTTATTTAACTATCATGGTGGTTGTTGAACATTGAGAATGGTTGACAGCATTCTCAATCCCAATTAAATAACATCATTAAACCCAACAAACTTAATTTAAAGTAACGTGATGAGATCAACAGGATAATCCAAGAACTAGATACTCAAGATGTCCATAACCGGGGACACGGCTAATCATGATTAGGTTATACACTCTGCAGAGGTTTGCGCACTTTTCCCCACAAGACTCGATCTCCTCCGTTAGATTTCTCGCACTACATGGTGTTTGAGAAACGGATGATCGAGACATAGTCTTTCAGAAGCGTTTGCACCTTACAATGGGTAGACCGTACCACCTACAACCCCTACATCTGCTAGTCTACCACTGTAAGAGTTCACATGACTTAATCAACTATGCTAGATCCCATAATAGCTTGTGGCTGCACACGGAAGTTTCTAGCATGAATAATCTTATGATCCCTTTGAGCCTGGGTGGCGAACCATAGGAGGATCACACGGTAACCCCGGGATCTCCTAGGACAACACTGGTATATCCCCAGGTGTCCGGGCAAGTCCACTGGTATATCCCCAGGGTGCCCCAACCAATCCACCCAGATGTGTATTAAAGTAGCCACCTTAAGTTAAACCTTAGTTAACAATAATCTCTCACATCTGTCATGAAATACTCTCAAACCCAATCCACGTCTACGAGCATAGCATGGCAATGTAAGCATAACGTAATAGTAACTCCCAAGGCTTTGATAATAAACAGGTAATAGGTTCCTACCTCATCAACTACTTCCCAATACCCACAATTTAATTAGATCCTAATCATGCAATGTTTGAGGTTTGATCTAATGCAATAAAACTGGGTATGAAAGAGGTATGATCAAAGTGTGAACTTTCCTGCAATGTTGATGAAGATGATTCGCACTCAAAACTCTTGATAGCTCTACTCGTCACACTCCGGTTAATCTATCGTAAGCAAGCAATAGTAACCACACATAAGCAATCACTCAAAAGATCAGAAAGAACAAGAAGACGATTCGGAAAACATCAAAACCAAGCAAATAACTCTTGCAACAATTTCTAACAGTACAAAATTATGTGAATTTTACCTTATCAGAATGTTTAGGTCAAGAGCTTCGATTTGCAAAAAGAATCAACTCAAACGGAGCTACGAAACTCAAGTTATGATCAAACGAAGTTTGAATGCAAATCTGATCTAATTCAAATTTTAAACTTTTCAAAAACATGTTTGAGTTGGATTACTGGATAGAGGAGATCATAACGAATACGTGGGCGTTGGTTTCGTTGGATTTGGACTAACGAGTAAAAAGTTATGATCGTTTGAAAAACTGGGACTATTCTGTAAGAAAAACTAATTGCAACCGGGTCCCTGGCTACGTGGCAGAATCTTACTGGCTGTAACCGTTCGCTTCAGAAGTTTATCGAACGAACGTTCGTCAATTAAAGAAAAATGATTCGAGAAAAAAAAACAAAATAGACGATCTAATCCAAGCCCTAGATCTACGATCGGACAGACGAGGAGAGACGGGGCGTTACCGCGGCGGTTGGGCTCGACGTCGCCGAAGAAGACGGCGGCAGCGGCGCCGGCTTCGAGCGGGCGGCGGCTCTGGTGGTCCTCCGGCGTGGCCGTGGGGTCGGGAAGAAGCGGCGCGAGGTGGTGAAGTCGATGGCGGGGTCGACGCTCGGCTGCGGCGTCGGAACAGCGCGGGGCTTGGCGGCGGAGCTCGTCGGATCTCGCGAACTCCGGCGAGTTCGCGTGGAGCGCGGGGAGGGTCTCGGGCCTTCCGGTTAGAGGCAAAACGAGGCCGGGGCCTGGCTATATATAGGAGGGGCGAGGCTTGGGCGAGGGGCAAGGTGGAGAGGAGAGTCCAGGGCGGACTCGGCGTCGGTCGGCGTAGGCGTACAGGAGAAGGACTCCTGCTGCCTTGCGGGAGGAGGAAGAGGACGCGGGGCCCACCTGTCGGTGTCCGCGGGAGAGAGAGGGAGGGAAAGGGCGACCGGGGCGAAGGCGGTTCGCGCGAGGGAAAGAGGCCATGGGCCGATTTGGCTGGGCCGTGGGGCGGAGAGAGGGAGAGACAGAGAGCAGTGCTGGGCTTCGGCCTGGCACTGTTCGAAGAGCTTTTCTCTTTTTTTAAACACAGACAAACAAAAAAAAATAATAAAGCAAAGGAAAAACAAATATAGTCATATAATATATCAAAATTTGTAGAAAAAGATTTTCTACAACATGAACATTTTTAATATGCCAAATAAAATCCTCGCAAAATCAGATAAATCAAAGAGTGCTACTGGTCTATTAAAATCCTCCAAAAATCATTAAAAAAACAAAATGATTTCAAATTTATTTCTCTCCAATTTTCTGTTGTAGGGAATCATGTTACCCTAATTTCCATATATTTTATTTTTGGAGAAAAATAATTTGAATAAAACTCAAATAACCCAATATTGAAAATAATTTCAAATGGATTTTAAATTTGAGTTTCTTTGAAACTCCCAACTCATATTTCATATACTTTGAAGAAGTCATTTTATCTTCTCTCATGAAAATCATTGAGTTGCATAAAGTTTCAGAATTGAAAATTTCCCAATGGAATTCGAATATTTTTCAAACACCCTTTTCATTTATTTAAATGGAAGAAGTCATGTCATCTTCTCTCCAGGGTTTCGTGGTGAAAAGAATTTGAATTCACGGAGATCAGAAAGCAAGTATGAAAGTTTGGGAAAGTCCTTTTATTCCCTCTCATTTAACTTTCAAAAAGTTTCGAATTCACTCACTTTCAGTCAATCAATCAAATAATCAATCAAATATATCTATTTATTATAACATTCCAAAATTTAGAATTTTGGGATGTTACAAACCTACCACCCTTAAAAATGAATCTCGTCCTCGAGATTCGGAGAGGCTAGCAAGAAAAAGGTTAGGGTTTTGGGGGTCTCCTCAAAATTTCTACAATCGTCTCCGGGGTCTGGGGTGCTACCACCCTTAGGAGCATGGTTACGGTTCCAACAAAACTCGTATACTCCATCCTTATTCTTGACAGTGTCGGTCTTCTCAGATCCTCGAGAAATTCCTTCTCTGAGCTCTTCCGGTAGTGGCATAACCTTTACCACATTTTTTTCTGTCCTTTCATTTGGTAAGGTTATTCCGAGACTGGGTCTTCTTAGCTGACGGGTCTGGCGTCAAAACTAAACAACTATCGATATGTCATGGTGGTCAACAATTTATGGTTTCTCCTGCAGGAAATGGGTCTGGGTTGATCCTCACCGTATAACCTACGGTTGGCAAAGCTGCCTTGTACAAGGAAAAAAATACCTATACCATTCCAAGGCTTCAAACAAGGTTTAATACCGTCGTCTCTCTACTATAGGTAAGTCACTCAGATTTACCATCCCATATAGCAAGGCGAATAATAAGAGTAAGTCGGTATGGTGATCAATCCATCCCGCACCCAAATCATTACCATGTATACAGTTTAGCGAATCTCGTATACTAACACTCAGTCATCCTCACAAGCATTGCAGAAGTTTTCTTGTCGACGAACGAAGTTCGGATATATCCATAGATTCTGCAAGCCAAACAACCATCTATCGTTCCTTCACAACTCTTAGGTTTTGCGTAACTCCTATAAGATCGTCTGTCGATAAAATCGTAACTTCTTTCAGGTTTTTTCCTTCAGCAAGAATGTGCTTGCTTCTTGGCAGGTCCTGGGGCCTGTGGGTTATGGCCCATCTCATCACTTGTAGTCCTTGAACTTATCATCGGGCAACTGGTCATTATTCCATCTTCCAACTTCCTAGTATTCTTAAATCCATCCAATTGTATTGACTTCCTTTCTTCTATTTGCACCAAAATCGGACATGAGTACTCAGACTCATCATGGAATTTCCCTTGATCCATATTTCCAACATCATACCTCCTTTATATCCAATAGTAACTTATCTCTTCATCCTCGTGGGATATCCCTCATACCGAGATAAAAACTTATACTTATGAAGTCCATATTCCACTTCGTGGAACATCATTATCCTTTCCAGGGTCAAGCGTCCTTACAGGGGAATATTAGCCATCTCTGCATGGCACTTCTTCAACTGGGAAACGTGAAACACATCTTGAACTCCTGACAGTCCTTCGGGTGACTCCAACTTGTTGGCCACTTCTCCCATACGCTCCAAAACTCGGTATGGTCCTACAAATCTCGGGGCTAACTGTCCCTTAACTCCAAATCGTTTAACTCCTCGCAGAGGGAACACATGAAGATATGCTCTGTTTCCAATATCATAGACTACCTCCTTGCGTTTTTAAGTCTGCATAACTCTTCTGTCTGGACTGAGCTACCTTCAGTCTATCTCGAATCAACTTAACATTCTCTTCTGACTCGTTGATCACATTTGGTCCAACAACTGATGGTCTCCAACTTCATCCCACATACTCTTGGGGCATCACACATATCGAGACAAAACTCGTATTCATTTTGTCCGAAATACACTCAGTGGAGTATCCTTATCTTTTCCAGGGGTCAGTGGTTCTTACAGGGTACTACCACCCTTAAAATGCACAAATCTTCCATAGACCATATTTCTCATATCCTCAGAATGGCCAAAATTCTTCTTCATAGAGTAACAACTCATAAAATCCCTATCAGTACCAACGATGCTAACTTTATTCATTCTCAAGTGATTAAAATCTCTCGCTTTTCCATTACATGTCTCAACTCAACACCTCAAGAAAATGTTCTCACTTCTACTACTCCATTTATTTTGTTGCAAACTCAACTATCTAGCACAAGTTTCCTTCTCCTTGGGGCATTCTCTGGCAAAGTGCCCTGCTCTATTACAACAAAAACAATTTGCTTCTGACAAGTATCGAGGTTTCCTTTTTGGGCAATTGTTGAGGTAGTTCCCTGACTCCTTGCACCTGTAACAAGTGATATGACTTAGATCCTTCCTGGAATCCAATATGTTTCTCTTCCTAGACCTTTTCATGCCAATCAGGGCTTTATTTCTTGTGGGTCTACTTCCTCCGCCGGGAATTCTACTAGATCCCCATTCATACAATTCTGGGAGATGTGTCCTTCTTCTCCACATGAATAGCATGACTTGGTGCAGGGTTTAATTGGTTCTTCTTTGGGCGTGTCCTCCACCCTTTTCTTCATCAAAGTTTCTTCTAAAATTTCCATGAGAGCTCCTTTCATTACTTCTTTCTTCTGTTGGATGGTTCGTTGTACCATGGGGTAAATGTGACACTTAGCAGGATAGTGGGTAGTCCCTTCACACAAGAAACAAGTAATCTGCCTAACTGGGCATTCTTCAACTGGGTGACTTCCTTCACAATTTGGGCATTCATCCTTGTGTTCTTTATGGGTGTGTCATATTTCTCCACAAAGCTTGCATGCACAAGGTTTCTTCATATCCTTTCCATAAGGCTTCTACTTCTGGGACACAAGCCAAGACTTTGGCAGGGTCAACTTAAATTCTTTCCAAGTGGTTACTCCTTGCCATCCATTGATGGTTTGGTACATTCTCCACCAAGTAGCAGCACCTCTTTCAAAGCACTGAAGAGCATGCTGGGTCATATCATGTCCAACTATAGGGTTATTCTCCATGTGATCCTCCATGTTCTGAATCCATCGGTCCGTCTCCAACTGACTCATCAGTCCAGAAAATACAAGCTCATCTCCATTCTGTCACACCCTGATTTTCATGCCACAACACTTAAGCTAATAAATCATGATAAAATGTGGTTTGACAAAAACTTTTGAGTGTTTTGGACCTTGCCTTGATTGGTTTTTGTTCGATGTTTGCAAGTGCTCTAAAAATCAAATAAATCCTCCAACTCCTATACTTCATCTCCTTGCTCCAAACTTTTAAACCAATGATCATGCCATGTGTATAGGACATAAAAATAATTTCTTACAAAAATAATTTGGCAAAAAAGTATTTTCAAAAATTAGTTTTCCAAAAACCCCTAAATTAAGATTTGTACTGCAAGTACTTAATTCAGGGCAGTAAAAATCTTTCCAAAAATATGTTTGACTCCTATTAGATATAGGATACCCAGAAACCACAAAAATATAATTTTAAAAGTTATTTTCCTATTTGATTTAAAAGCTTTTTCTTAAGGCCAAAAATGGTCTTTAATAGGGAAAATTATTTTATTGTTTCAAAAATATTTGAAAAAATCAGGGAAACTCAATGGACATATATTGTCCATATATAAGAGTTTCAACACATGGTCATGTTCAAAATATTGGTCAAATCCCTCAAAAACCCTTTCTGGATATTTCAAGCTTTTGAAATGTTTACGAAGTAAATATTCCCCAAAAATTCCAAGAAAATTCTATCATGTCACATATGACATGTTTGATGATCTTTCCAAGCCCCATGTCATGGAGAATAGAATAACCCCATGAAATCCCCTCAAAACCATTTCTGCCCATTTCAAGGATTTGAAATATTTCTACAGGAAATATTTTCATAAAAATCCACGAAAAATCCAGCAAGTCACAAATGCATATTGTGATAATCTTGCAAAGACTCACTTCAATCAAGGTCATTTTGGTCCACCAAAATGCCCCATAACCCTTTTTGTTCAGAACCTAATTTGAGCAAGTTTGTACTACCAACTTTCTCTCCTTGACCTCAACTTTTGTGAGCATGTTCATATAACCAAATGAGGCCACTACACCAAGTAGTGCATCAAGGAGAAGTGTTATGCTCAACTAGATCTACACAAGTCTATTTCTGCTCATTTCTAGGGTTTACCAAAGTTACATTGGCTACTTTGCCCAAATGAGCTCAAACTTGGTGGAACATCCTACTTCTATGTGCCATTCCATCCTGTTAATTCTCATGGCAAGTGGAATTAATTTTCTTGCCCAAACAAGCATCAAACACCTTCTGCCATTTTACTAAAACCCCTGTTTTGACCTCTTCCACTCTTCTCCATGGCCTCCACTTTTTACCACAACCCCTCCTAGACCTCTTCTACCTCCAGTAGCAATGGCTGCATCTCAGATCAATAATTGAGGGGTGAAACCACCTCTTTTACCTCTCTGGACAGCCCTTGCACCCCTCTTCCTCACCTCCCTCCTCACTCCAGTGGCCACCCAAGGCATCCAAGGCTTTCCCCACATTCTTTACTCCTCCCTAGAGCTACCAGACATGCTTGGCCGTGCCCACTTTGCCAAACAAATGGCATGCCGGCCATTTGCATGCTCTCGAGCGCGCTACAGTGCGCTCCCGCACTGTAGCCGCCCCCTGCCAACCACCTCCGGCCACCTCGGCTCTCCCCCTCACGCCAACCGATGCTCCTCGACGTCCGCAACACGCTACACCTCTGTCCCCCTCCTCCTTCTCCCTCCTGCTGCCTCCTTTCGCACGCACGCCGGCCGCCCGAGAGCTCCAATGGGCATGCTCACACGCGCGCTGCCCTGACGCTCCCCCGCTCCTTCTCTCCTTTCCTCTGGGCGTAGACCACCCCTACAAACACCCCAGACACACCGCGACGAGCTCCCGTGACCCGTGGCGACGGCAACGAGCTCGCCGGCGCACGAGTCCTTAGTGGACCATAGCCCGCCTATTTAAAGGCCACCCCGAGCACTATCTCGTCTCCAACTGCCCTCTCTCCCTCCCCTGGACCCCCCGGACCGCGCCATTCTTCCTCCCGTGCCCACCTTCCACCTCCAAGGCCGAAGCCGAGCCGCCGTCCATCGCCAAAATTCGCGCCGTCCCGACTCCCTCCTCTCCCTATAACCGCATCACAGGACCCCCTAGAACCTGAGGAGCTCGACTGCACCCTTCTTTCTCCTCCGGCGAACCGCTAGGCCACGGCCACTCTCGCTCGACACCACCGTCCGCCGCGGGCGAAGCCCTGCTCCCATCCGGTGACGCAGGCACCCGTGGTGGGGTCTCCCTGGTTCGTCTCTCTCCGCTGAGCATGCCAGTGGGCGGATCATCGCCGGAGACGCCCTGTAGCGCCGGCGGCCGGCGTCGAACGCCTCCCTTCGCGCTCGCGCGGGAGGTTGAGGACGAACCTGCAGGCGGGGCCCGCTCGTCAGTGGCCCAACCACCGGGCCACGCTGGCAAGTGGAGGCGGGTTCAACGTCTCCCGCGTCCCCGCAGCGAAGGCGCACTCCGCGTGGGCGCCTTGGACGTCGCCCTATCACCCGCGTGGCTGAATTGCTGGGCCGGCCTAGTGGCGCCCTGCCGTTTAGCCTCGCCGAGTGCACGCTGTTGCTGCCCAAATCCAGCCCGTTTGGGTAAAAACCTTTTCCCTTTTCTTTTCTGTACAATTTGTAAAATCCATAAATAGTTCAAATTAACCCCAAATTTGATGATTCAAATTTCTAGTAGCTCATAAATTCATGATCTATCACATGGTGCTGTTTGCACATTTTTCCAGGAAACTTTTCTTCACACATATTTCGTAAAACCCTATTTTCCTATTTCTGTGATGAACTTTAGAAAATCACAGGGAGCTCAGATTTATTCAAAATGCCATGATTCAAATTTCCAGATGCTCCTAAGTTCATAACTTAGTTTATGAACATTTTTCTTAATACTTTCTGTGCCACACAATATAATGAGCCATTTCTTCATATTTGTCAACTTTGTAAATTCATAGGAAAATCATTTGAACTCTAAATCCAGTGAAACCAACTCCTAGATGCTTCTAAAATCATGGTTTGTTAAATGGGTGCCTTTGCTCATTTTTCAAAAATATATTTCTTTACACTTCTTGCAAATCCATAAACCCCTTGATTCCATCATATCAAAATGTTTAGAAACATCCACTGACCCAACTCCAATGAAACCACTCTGGTTATTTTTCATAGAACCAGAGATGTCCTAGAAAAGTCAAATCAATATTTTTGGCGCACTTTTATTTCTGCCTTGTTGTGTTGCTTATTATGGTTGCTTTCAACGATAGTTGACGAAGTAGACGAAATGCTTGGAGTTGGACCAGAGCTATTTGAAGACCTCGAAGACTTTGTTAAAACAGGCAAGCAGCCCTTTGACCATATTTATGAAACCCTTTTTATGCATGTCATATAGCACTTTATTAGTGTTGCATCAGAATCATGATGAGATGGTAACCACTTTGATGGGTTGCCTCTGTTACTTCCTCGTTGATACTTGCATTGTGCATGACCCTACCCCCTTATGAGGGTTATGCCGGTGGGAGTAGATAGGATGCTAAAGTAGTTACTACGCAAAAGGGACGGGGATATGCATGGTGATGGAGACAAAGTATTTTCGAAGGACTTTTCGAAAACCCCGTCGGGTGCCACTTATGCCCGAGGAAGATGATGAGTTGGGTAACCACTTGATGACGAAGTGGTGTACTGAGGCAAGTGTGTGTGTTTCTTTCAAAAACGGATTGGTTTAAGTTGCGACCGTTATTCCAACCTTACATGCGCAACCACTCTACCCTTGTATGGGAAAGGGCATTATTGATTACCTAGGACGATACTAGCTTGGAGCCTGCATTACTAGTGACGGGGAGAGTTGGTGCCCTCTCTCGGGACGGGGTCGTGCCAGGTAGGGCGGCCATGACTGTCTTCACAGGGCACCGGACACACCGTTGGTACCCCGTGCTTGTGATATGTGATGAAAATGGGAGCGAGGCTCCACAAGTTTAAGATGTGAAATGTTGGGCACGGGGGTTATTGCCAATCGAGTGGACTCTATGTTAGTGTTGTCTAGGGAAAGATAGTGATCGCGTGCTTACCCCGGGTACTCGAGGTACCGCGGGTCGTGGATGACACGGAAGTTCCCCGGATCTTGTGGGTAAAGTGTGCAACCTCTGCAGAGTGTAAAACTATTCGAATAGCCATGTCCACGGTCAAGGACAGTTGGGTAACCGCTCTTGGGCTACGTCCACTTGTTTACAAACCAGTGTGTGTGGGAAGAACTACTTGGGTCAAGTCAAAGGACTTGATATGATTGAGTTGGGTTGGTGCCCACTCTTTTTATGTTGATATCTGTAACCTGTCCTCATGGTTAATTGAATTCTCTTGATGCATGTCTTACAAGTTGTTGAACATGTCATTGCACTCAAAACTAGCTTTCTGCAAAAATTTACCTATATCATGCATTGTTGTATCTTGAACCAAAACATGGGTTGCTTGCGAGTACATTCAAAGTACTCATTGGCTTGCCACTGGTTATTTTATTGGCCAGGCATGAAAGAACATGATATGAAGAAGAGTACCTTGGTGACGAACATGCGAGCTAGGACGCTTCCCAGTCAGAATGCCTGTAGGGTTAAGGCAGATGGCATGGGTCCAAGTTATCGACGAAGATTTCCGCTGCGATGTTATACTCAAGACTTGACCATAATGGTCCTACTTGTGTAAAACGGTATGTATGGATGTAAGACTCTTGTTATTCAGCTTCTGTGTGTTCAGTGAGCATTGATCTCTGGGATCACTGTACACGTGCATTCGGTGATCACGACTTATGAGTCGGGGTCCCCACAGAGCTGGTATCAGAGCCATTCTGACTGTAGGAAGCCTTAGTTAGCATGGTCGTTAGTTAGGGTAAAACTATTTCCAAAACTATTACTAGTTTTCAAAACTATCTATACTTCTCTTCCCTCTCAGTTTTTAGAAACTAAGGTATACTTTTCCTATCGATCTCTTCCCTTCAAAACTATTGCAAACGGTCGCTAGCACCCTCAAGCCCCCGACGACAGGATTCCTTGTAATCCTCGTGGATAGCCTAGAAGGAGTACACCTTGCCAAACACTCACCCACCTCTTCTGAACCCAAGATTGGTGACACCACGACAAGACAGTGCCAACAGAATATACGCCTTTGAAGAATGAGGACATGAAGACCGAGAGGATGGTGACACTTTTGAATTTGTCCTAGGATGATGCAACCTTGTCCTATGACGATCAGGGTGTAATATATGCAAGACCATGATAGACATCGCTAATAGAGCAATCATGTCCTTACCGTTGTTGTATCGGCAACCACCGGTGGATGAGAACCTCGCCATTTGGCCCGCCTCACTATAGTGAGTAGGAAAACGGTTCTCTTCATCCCCCGCTCTTGGTGTCGATGTTTTCATCAACGTAACCGATGTGTTGGACCTCTACTATGCCTTGTTAATGTCATTGCATAAAGGATTACCTACTTGGTACCATCGACGCCTTAGAAGACAAAAAGGGATTGTCATGATTAAGAAGACAACAGAAGACCGAGTTAATGCCTGCTACGAGGAGCCACCTTCACCCCATCACTTCAACAGGCGAGAAGTTGTTGAAGAATCTTCAGGCTCAACCCGGATTGTTTCGTCGAACAACTACAAGGGACGTAGCAACACCTGAGGAAAACCCAGAAGACTGCATGAGGCATGAAGTAAAGCACGACTACTTAGTCCGAGAACCCCTAGGGTAGGATGAGTCGTGTACCCCCTAAGCGCAGTCGAGTCCATATGATGGTTCGAATAGAACCATGACTGTGTGTTGCTTGTTTTTATTTGATTGTGTTTTGATATAAGTCGCACTTTTGCCCTAGGAAACAAGTACGCGACTATATCACCTTCCTTGTTTTCCTTTGTTTGGCCCTTTTGGCACCCGTTTGGTTGCACTTGCACTATAGAACCCCCTTTAGGCATTCCCCTCCTCTATGCTACTTTTCCCTCTCATCTCTCTTCTCAACTGAAGACCAGCAAGACAAGATGCACCAAGGAGTCTACTTCGGCGACCAACTAGCACCGAAGAACTTTCCTACAGCCTCCTCGACCAAGTAAAACCCCGTAGAATTATGTTTAACCCTCCAGACTAGAAACCCATTCCTAGACCCTTCGAGACTTCACGAGATACCCCAGATCGAGTCCTTAACCATGTGCTTAACCCATAGAATTGCAAGAGAACCAGTTAAGCGTCTGTAAACCTTGCACATCACTGGGTTCATTATGCAACTAGTGGACATAGTGAACAAGCACATTATCACCCTAATATAGCACAAGAACTGACGATGCCATAAGGAGGACCAATTTGAGGATATAGGAATAGAGGACAAATGACTTCATGAGTTTGTATCAGTGACCCTGAGGAATTATCTGAGACTTTGGTAAATCATGAGTGATGATTGGATTTGGCCTATACGAGATGATGCTTTTGATGGTATAAGGTTATTTGTTGGAAGGACTAGATAGACTATTGGCATCTCAGAAACCGTGCTTAAGGATAAGATAATAAAATGTTCACTCGCACACTAGAATCCTTGAAACCCTTAAGCCGTACTAAGCCACAACATGGTCAGATCATGACCACATGCTTTGACTCTAGATCGAGAACACCTTGGACCATACTCAACCATGACCACCACCAATACCCCCATCCTACTTTATGTACCTCATGAACAAAGTCTTCATGGAGTACTTGGACAAGTTAGTTGCCATCTTTCCTTGATGACATACTTGCCTACCCGAAGACGGAAGAAGAACCGTTCAGCTGGTTAGGGAACATCTGAAGACCGCCATGTCAAGGAGGAAGAACTATACCAACCATCATCTTCAAGAAGTATACCTCCGCATCAAAGACCAGGCATATCTGCAAACCACTTCTCTCGGAGGAACCAAGCATTTCCATGTCAAAGGGAAGCTCACACCAAGATTTATCGGCCCTCTCCAAGACCACCGCAAGACGAAGAATAGACGGCTACCAGCTAGAGTTACCACCTGAGTTACCCATTGTGCGCAGCATTTTCCACGACACCACTCCGGAAACGTTTCCAACTTCCTAACTAGCCCGGTCTCTACAAGGACATCCACCACGAGCCATCGACCTCCAGCCCAATATGACCTGCGCGAGAGACCCCAATTGCAATCTGGATCAAGCAGGACGACAAACATGAAGCCATGCCATCGAGTACTTCAAGGTTCAATGGAGCACCAAATGGAAGCAGAAGCAGTATGAGGACGTGAAGACTACCCCAAATCCAAGTTTCCGTATTCCTCTCCGCGCCTAGTCTGGGAATCTCGGGGACGAGATTCTTGTAAGGGGGTAGGTCTGTCACACCCAGATTTTCATGCCACAACACTTAAGCTAATAAATCATGATAAAATGTGGTTTGACAAAAACTTTTGAGTGTTTTGGACCTTCCCTTGATTGGTTTTTGTTTGCTGTTTGCAAGTGCTCTAAAAATCAAATAAATCCTCCAACTCCTATACTTCATCTCCTCGCTCCAAACTCTTGAACCAATGATCATGCCATGTGTATAGGACATAAAAACAATTTCTTACAAAAATAATTTGGCCATTTTTTTTTTCAAAAATTAGTTTTCCAAAAACCCCTGAATTAAGATTTGTACTGCAAGTACTTAATTCAGGCCAGTAAAAATCTTTCCAAAAATATGTTTGACTCCTATTAGATATAGGATACCCAGAAACCACAAAAATATAATTTTAAAAGTTATTTTCCTATTTGATTTAAAAGCTTTTTCTTAAGGCCAGAAATGGTCTTTAATAGGGAAAAATTATTTTATTGTTTCAAAAATATTTGAAAAAAATCAGGGAAACTCAATGGACATATATTGTCCACATATAAGAGTTTCAACACATGGTCATGTTCAAAATATTGGTCAAATCCCTCAAAAACCCTTTCTGGATATTTCAAGCTTTTGAAATGTTTACAAAGGAAATATTCCCCAAAAATTCCAAGAAAATTCTATCATGTCACATATGACATGTTTGATGATCTTGCCAAGCCTCATGTCATGGAGAATAGAATAACCCCATGAAATCCCCTCAAAACCATTTCTGCCCATTTCAAGGATTTGAAATATTTCTACAGGAAATATTTTCATAAAAATCCAGGAAAAATCCAGCAATCACAAATGCATATTGTGATAATCTTGCAAAGACTCACTTCAATCAAGGTCATTTTGGTCCACCAAAATGCCCCATAACCCTTTTTGTTAAGAACCTAATTTGAGCAAGTTTGTACAACCAACTTTCTCTCCTTGACCTCAACTTTTGTGAGCATGTTCATATGACCAAATGAGGCCACTACATCAAGTAGTGCATCAAGGAGAAGTGTTATGCTCAACTAGATCTACACAAGTCTATTTCTGCTCATTTCTAGGGTTTACCAAAGTTACATTAGCTACTTTACCCAAATGAGCTCAAACTTGGTGGAACATCCTACTTCTATGTGCCATTCCATCCTGTTAATTCTCATGGCAAGTGGAATTAATTTTCTTGCCCAAACAAGCATCAAACACCTTCTGCCATTTTACTAAAACCCCTGTTTTGACCTCTTCCACTCTTCTCCATGGCCTCCACTTTTTGCCACAGCCCCTCCTAGACCTCTTCTACCTCCAGTAGCAATGGCTGCATCTCAGATCAATAATTGAGGGGTGAAACCACCTCTTTTACCTCTCTGGACAGCCCTTGCACCCCTCTTCCTCACCTCCCTCCTCACTCCAGTGGCCACCAAGGCATCCAAGGCTTTCCCCACATTATTTACTCCTCCCTAGAGCTACCAGACATGCTTGGCCGTGCCCACTTTGCCAAAAAAATGGCATGCCGGCCATTTGCACGCTCTGGAGCGCGCTACAGTGCGCTCCCGCACTGTAGCCGCCCCTGCCAACCACCTCCGGCCACCTCGGCTCTCCCCCTCACGCCAGCCGATGCTCCTCGACATCTGCAGCACGCTACACCTCTGTTCCCCTCCTCCTTCTTCCTCCTGCTGCCTCCTTTCGCACGCACGCCGGCCGCCCGAGAGCTCCAATGGGCATGCTCACACGCGCGCTGCCCTGACGCTCCCCCGCTCCTTCTCTCCTTTCCTCTAGGCGTAGACCACTCCTACAAACACCCCAGACACACCGCGACGAGCTCCCGTGACCCGTGGCGACGGCAACGAGCTCGCCGGCGCACGAGTCCTCAGTGGACCATCGCCCGCCTATTTAAAGGCCACCCGAGCACTATCTCGTCTCCAACTGCCCTCTCTCCCTCCCCTGGACCCCCCGGACCGCGCCATTCTTCCTCCCATGCCCCCCGTCCACCTCCAAGGCTGAAGCCGAGCCGCCGTCCATCGCCAAAATTCGCGCCGTCCGACTCCCTCCTCTCCCTATAACCGCATCACAGGACCCCCACGAACCTGAGGAGCTCGACCGCAGCCTTCTTTCTCCTCTGGCGAGCCACTAGGCCACGGCCACTCTCGCTCGACACCACCGTCCGCCGCGGGCGAAGCCCTGCTCCCATCCGGTGACGCAGGCACCCGTGGTGGGGTCTCCCTGGTTCGTCTCTCTCCGCTGAGCATGCCGGTGGGCGGATGATCGCCGGAGACGCCCTGTAGCGCCGGTGGCCGGTGTCAAACGCCTCCCTTCGCGCCCGCGCGGGAGGTTGCGGACGAACCTGCAGGCAGGGCCCACTCGTCAGTGGCCCAACCACCGGGCCACGTTGGCAAGTGGAGGTGGGTTCGACGTCTCCCACGTCCCCGCAGCGAAGGCGCACTCCGCGTGGGCGCCTTGGACGTCGCCCTATCGCCCGCATGGCTGAATTGCTGGGCCGGCCCAGTGGCGCCCTGCCGTTTAGCCTCGCCCAGTGCACGCTGTTGCTGCCCAAATCCAGCCCGTTTGGGTAAAAACCTTTTCCCTTTTCTTTTCTGTACAATTTGTAAAATCCATAAATAGTTCAAATTAACTCCAAATTTGATGATTCAAATTTCTAGTAGCTCATAAATTCATGATCTATCACATGGTGCTGTTTGCACATTTTTCCAGGAAACTTTTCTTCACACATATTTCGTAAAACCCTATTTTCCTATTTCTGTGATGAACTTTAGAAAATCACAGAGAGCTCAAATTTGTTCCAAATGCCATGATTCAAATTTCCAGATGCTCCTAACTTCATAACTTAGTTTATGAACATTTTTCTTAATACTTTCTGTGCCACACAATATAATGAGCCATTTCTTCATATTTGTCAACTTTGTAAATTCATAGAAAAATCATTTGAACTCTAAATCCAGTGAAACCAACTCCTAGATGCTTCTAAAATCATGGTTTGTAAAATGGGTGCCTTTGCTCATTTTTCAAAAATATATTTCTTTACACTTCTTGCAAATCCATAAACCCCTTGATTCCATCATATCAAAATGTTTAGAAACATCCACTGACCCAACTCCAATGAAACCACTCTGGTTATTTTTCATAGAACCAGAGATGTCCTAGAAAAGTCAAATCAATATTTTTGGCGCACTTTTATTTCTACCTTGTTGTGTTGCTTATTATGGTTGCTTTCAATGATAGTTGACGAAGTAGACGAAATGCTTGGAGTTGGACCAGAGCTATTTGAAGACCTTGAAGACTTTGTTAAAACAGGCAAGCAGCCCTTTGACCATATTTATGAAACCCTTTTTATGCATGTCATATAGCACTTTATTAGTGTTGCATCGGAATCATGATGAGATGGTAACCACTTTGATGGGTTGCCTCTGTTACTTCCTCGTTGATACTTGCATTGTGCATGACCCTACCCCCTTATGAGGGTTATGCCAGTGGGAGTAGATAGGATGCTAAAGTAGTTGCTACGCAAAAGGGACGGGGATATGCATGGTGATGGAGACAAAGTATTTTCGAAGGACTTTTCGAAAACCCCGTCGGGTGCCACTTATGCCCGAGGGAGATGATGAGTTGGGTAACCACTTGATGACGAAGTGGTGTACCGAGGCAAGTGTGTGTGTTGCTTTCAAAAACGGACTGGTTTAAGTTGCGACCGTTGTTCCAACCTTACATGCACAACCACTCTACCCTTGTATGGGAAAGGGCATTATTGATTACCTAGGCCGATACTAGCTTGGAGCCCGCATTACTAGTGATGGGGGAGAGTTGGTGCTCTCTCTCGGGACGGGGTCGTGCCAGGTAGGGCGGCCATGACTGTCTTCACAGGGCACCAGACACACCGTTGGTACCCCGTGCTTGTGGTATGTGATGAAAATGGGAGCGAGGCTCCACAAGTTTAAGATGTGAAATGTTGGGCACGAGGGTTACTGCCAATCGAGTGGACTCTATCTTAGTGTCGTCTAGGGAAAGATAGTGGTCGGGTGCTTACCCTGGGTACTTGAGGTACCGCGGGTCGTGGATGACATGGAAGTTCCCCGGATCTTGTGGGTAAAGTGTGCAACCTCTACAGAGTGTAAAACTATTCGAATAGCCGTGTCCACGGTCAAGGACAGTTGGGTAACCGCTCTTGGGCTACATCCACTTGTTTACAAACATGTGTGTGGGAAGAACTACTTGGGTCAAGTCAAAGGACTTGACATGATTGAGTTGGGTTGGTGCCCACTCTTTTTATGTTGATATTTGTAACCTGTCCTCATGGTTAATTGAATTCTCCTGATGCATGTCTTACAAGTTGTTGAACATGTCATTGCACTCAAAACTAGCTTTCTGCAAAAAATTACCTATATCATGCATTGTTGTATCTTGAACCAAAACATGGGTTGCTTGCGAGTACATTCAAAGTACTCATTGGCTTGCCACTGGTTATTTTATTGACCAGGCATGAAAGAACATGATATGAAGAAGAGTACCTCGGTGACGAACATGCGAGCTAGGACGCTTCCTAGTCAGAATGCCTGTAGGGTTAAGGCAGATGGCATGGGTCGAAGTTATCGACGAAGATTTCCGCTGCGATGTTATACTCAAGACTTGACCATGATGGTCCTACTTGTGTAAAACGGTATGTATGGATGTAAGACTCTTGTTATTCAGCTTCTGTGTGTTCAGTGAGCATTGATCCCTGGGATCACTGTACACGTGCATTCAGTGATCACGACTTATGAGTCGGGGTCCCGACACATTCATCCTCTATTGGGTCCATGGGTTTGGGGTGAGATAAGAGAGATAGAGAGGGATACACACAATACAAACAAAAGTTTCTAAAAGACAGATTTTATTGTGGCTGTCGGAAAACATCAAACAAATGACAGCTCACAAACATCGCATCTAACGTAGGTATATAACAAGGGTTTGGTCTTCTAAAGGTCGATAAATCTTCAACGTCTCCAAACTCTTCAAGCCTTGTTCATGCCTCCAATGGCTTCTTCCTATCATGCTTGTCTTTCTCAAGTTCTTTTGCCAGATCAACTCTGTTGACGCGAAGTCTCTCGTGACGTCCTTTAATATTCTGGAGTTGCGTTCCAAACTTCTGGGTTTCAACATCCTTGGCATGAGCTATGGTCCTACTGTCCTTCAGTTCCTGACAAATCTCCGGTATCTCGAGGTTGTAGCTCCTCCATCTTGGCTACTTTCAGCTTTTTGTTCCTGAGTTCTTCACGAAATGCTTCCTTGTCTAATACAGCTTCATGTAGGTCCATCTTAACTTCTTGATGTACTACTCCAGATCCTGGTGATACTCCGGCTAAGGTTAAAACTTCACCTCTTGCTGATAGATGCTCCATCAGCCTTCTACCATCCAATCCATTCTGAAGAAATGCATCCTTAACTCGGCATGGTGACAATAGCATAAGCGGGCCATAACATTATGGATAGCTGGGTTTCTGCTCTTGTTATTTCCATGAGCTATCTCTCCATAGTTGATATCTCCTACCTTAGGGTTTTCCTTGACAGAACTTTAAGTTTTTAACTCTCCATGCTCCGGTCTTTCTCCGATACACCCTGATCTCGGGCACGGACAACTTTCATAATCTGTCAAGTTCCATAAGGGTAGCCTTCCTAGGTCATACAAATCTAGGGATTCTTCAGAGCCTTCAAATTCTACTTGTCTTCGGTCTTCAACCGTTGTAGTTTCCATTATTCTGATGCACGGAAAATACTCTTCATTCCGAAGTGGTCTTAGTTGTCCAATATCTTGTACTTCTTAGAGTGGTCTCATCAGTCAAATCCTCGTCTGGTCAAAAGGGGAAAGGGGTATGGTCTAACTAAAAGGGAATATTTGAATAAGCTCAGAAGAGAAGAGAGGTAAAAGATCTTTTTGAAAGGGAAAGTTGTAGAGAAAAATCTTTGCTATGGGCTTGCCAGTTTCTAGGGCCACGTCCTACAGTCAACATGTGCTCTGATACCATCTTGTAGCGACTCGACCTGAATGGATCAAGTCTCTGTGCTTAAGTGTCATCCCTGGATCGGTATGCTGACACACACAGTACTTGAGGATTTATAACAGAGGTAAATCACATGTAGAAGTAACGTAAATACTATTATCTCAATCCAAAATAGCGAAAGTAACAAGGTTGTGGAATCCCATCAACACCAACGACAACGTTGAGTGTAGAAATCGTAACCCTAACGTATCACTTACTCGTCGTAAGAAATCCTGCAACATGGGACGTTGCAGCCATAAAGGGTTAGTACATTGAATGTACTGGCAAATTCACACCATAGAGAATGATGAATAAAGGCTATCACTACATGCATATTTGGCTGGTGGAAAGGCTCTATGGTTATAGTTTTTGCGAAAAGCCATTTTGTCCCTACTACAAAGGAATAAATTTTATTTAACTATCATGGTGGTTGTTGAACATTGAGAATGGTTGACAACATTCTCAATCCCAATTAAATAACATCATTAAACCCAACAAACTTAATTTAAAGTAACGTGATGAGATCAACAGGATAATCCAAGAACTAGATACTCAAGATGTCCATAACCGGGGACACGGCTAATCATGATTAGGTTATACACTCTGCAGAGGTTTGCGCACTTTTCCCCACAAGACTCGATCTCCTCCGTTGGATTTCTCGCACTACATGGTGTTTGAGAAACGGATGATCGAGACATAGTCTTTCAGAAGCGTTTGCACCTTACGATGGGTAGACCGTACCACCTACAACCCCTACATCTGCTAGTCTACCACTGTAAGAGTTCACACGACTTAATCAACTATGCTAGATCCCATAATAGCTTGTGGCTGCACACGGAAGTTTCTAGCATGAATAATCTTATGATCCCTTTGAGCCTGGGTGGCGAACCATAGGAGGATCACACAGTAACCCCGGGATCTCCTAGGACAACACTGGTATATCCCCAGGTGTCTGGGCAAGTCCACTGGTATATCCCCAGGGTGCCCCAACCAATCCACCCAGATGTGTATTAAAGTAGCCACCTTAAGTTAAACCTTAGTTAACAATAATCTCTCACATCTGTCATGAAATACTCTCAAACCCAATCCACGTCTACAAGCATAGCATGGCAATGTAAGCATAACGTAATAGTAACTCCCAAGGGTTTGATAATAAACAGGTAATAGGTTCCTACCTCATCAACTACTTCCCAATACCCACAATTTAATTAGATCCTAATCATGCAATGTTTGAGGTTTGATCTAATGCAATAAAACTGGGTATGAAAGAGGTATGGTCAAAGTGTGAACTTGCCTGCAATGTTGATGAAGATGATTCACACTCAAAACTCTTGATAGCTCTACTCGTCACACTCCGGTCAATCTATCGTAAGCAAGCAATAGTAACCACACATAAGCAATCACTCAAAAGATCAGAAAGAACAAGAAGACGATTCGGAAAACATCAAAACCAAGCAAATAACTCTTGCAACAATTTCTAATAGTACAAAATTATGTGAATTTGGCCTTATCAGAATGTTTAGGTCAAGAGCTCCGATTTGCAAAAAGAATCAACTCAAACGGAGCTACGAAACTCAAGTTATGATCAAACGAAGTTTGAATTCAAATCTGATCTAACTCAAATTTTAAACTTTTCAAAAACATGTTTGAGTTGGATTACTGGGTAGAGGAGATCATAACGAAGACGTGGGCGTTGGTTTTGTTGGATTTGGACTAACGAGTAAAAAGTTATGATCGTTTGAAAAACTGGGACTATTCTGTAAGAAAAACTAATTGCAACCGGGTCCCTAGCTACGTGGCAGAATCTTACTGGCTGTAACCGTTCGCTTCAGAAGTTTATCGAACGAACGTTCGTCAATTAAAGAAAAATGATTCGAGAAAAAAACAAAATAGACGATCTAATCCAAGCCCTAGATCTACGATCGGACGGACGAGGAGAGACGGGGCGTTACCGCAGCAGTTGGGCTCGACGTCGCCGGAGAAGATGGCGGCAGCGGCGCCGGCTTTGAGCGGGCGGCGGCTCTGGTGGTCCTCCGGTGTGGCCGTGGTGTCGGGAAGAAGCGGCGCGAGGTGGTGAAGCCGATGGCGGGGTCGACGCTCGGCTGCGGCGTCGGAACAACGCGGGGCTTGGCGGCGGAGCTCGTTGGATCTCGCGAACTCCGGCGAGTTCGCGTGGAGCGCGGGGAGGGTCTCAGGTCTTCCGGTTAGAGGCAAAACGAGGTCGGGGCCTGGCTATATATAGGAGGGGCGAGGCTTGGGCGAGGGGCAAGGTGGAGAGGAGAGTCCAGGGCGGACTCGGCGTCGGCCGGCGTCGGCATACAGGAGAAGGACTTCTGCTGCCTTGCGGAAGGAGGAAGAGGACGCGGGGCCCACCTGTCGGCGTCCGCGGGAGAGAGAGGGAGGGAACGGGCGACCGGGGCGAAGGCGGTTCGCGCGAGGGAAAGAGGCCATGGGCCGATTCGGCTGGGCCGTGGGGCGGAGAGAGGGAGAGAGAGAGAGAGCAGTGCTGGGCTTCGGCCTGGCACTGTTCAAAGAGCTTTTCTCTTTTTTTTAACACAGACAAACAAAAAAATAATAATAAAGCAAAGGAAAAACAAATATAGTCATATAATATATCAAAATTTGCAGAAAAAGATTTTCTACAACATGAACATTTTTAATATGCCAAATAAAATCCTCACAAAATCAGATAAATCAAAGAGTGCTATTGGTCTATTAAAATCCTCTAAAAATCATTTAAAAAAACAAAATGATTTCAAATTTATTTCTCTCCAATTTTCTGTTGTAGGGAATCATGTTATCCTAATTTCCATATATTTTATTTTTGGAGAAAAATAATTTGAATAAAACTCAAATAACCCAATATTGAAAATAATTTGAAATGGATTTTAAATTTGAGTTTCTTTGAAACTCCCAACTCATATTTCATATGCTTTGAAGAAGTCATTTTATCTTCTCTCGTGAAAATCATTGAGTTGCATAAAGTTTCAGAATTGAAAATTTCCCAATGGAATTCGAATATTTTTCAAGCACCCTTTTCATTTATTTAAATGGAAGAAGTCATGTCGTCTTCTCTCCAGGGTTTCATGGTGAAAAGAATTTGAATTCACGGAGATCAGAAAGCAAGTATGAAAGTTTGGGAAAGTCCTTTTATTCTCTCTCATTTAACTTTCAAAAAGTTTCGAATTCACTCACTTTCAGTCAATCAATCAAACAATCAATCAAATCTATCTATTTATTATAACATTCCAAAATTTAGAATTTTGGGATGTTACAAGTCTCCTACTGGATTGATACCTTGGTTCTAAAAAACTGAGGGAAATACTTACGCTACTTTGCTGCATCACCCTTTCCTCTTCAAGGGAAAAGCAAGGCAGTGCTCAAGAGGTAGCAAGAAGGATTTCTGGCACCGTTGCCGGAGAGATCTACGCACAAGTCAAGACATACCAAGTACCCATCACAAACTCTTATCCCTCGCATTACATTATTTTCCATTTGCCTCTCGTTTTCCTCTCCCCCACTTCACCCTTGTCGCCCTCTTTTTCCGTTCGCGTCTTTTTCGCTTGCTTCTTGTGTTGCCGTGTGTCGTCATGGCTAATCCTTCTATCATTGTTAGTACTCCCCATCATGAAGTTCTTAATTTTAAACAAAGGGAGGGAGAAAATCTAAAAGATGCTTGGCATGGAATTTGCAATGCTCAGAATAGATCTACTAGGAAGCAATCCACTTCCGTTCTTGTTCGCAATTTTTATGTAGGCATCACTCCTTGGAACAGATATATTCTTGATACCGTTACCAGAGGGAATTTCTTGGGTAGCCATACTTTTGATTCTTATAATGCTATGATACATTTGTTTGGCCCACCACTTCGTTTGGTTAATGGAACTATTTTAACTTTGGAACATGTGATGCAAAGGCTTGAAATTATTTAAAATAAAGTTGCTCTGTGGAGTTGATTGAAAATTTGGATAAAAAGATCCACAACCAAATCACCCAATATGGATCTAAGGTAGGGGTTACTCTGAATTTTTTTAAAGAAAAAGAACCTATAGTTAACGAAAGAATAGATCAAGATTCCACAAGAATTGGTAAACTTGAGGATATTATTACTAATTTAGGGTATGCCTTTTCATCCGTTAAAAATACTCCAAATCCTCCTACTACCAAGATTGCCAAATTAATGTATGTTCCTAAAAATAAGGGTGAATCTTCTAGTAAGGAAAATGCGGATCTCAAATCAATAAGTGTTCACCCCAACTTCTTCAATATCATTAAGGAAACTTTTGCTACAAATGAATTTCTTGATTTCTTGCCTAGGAGTTTGATCATTAATAAAAGGAAGGAAACTCCCAAGGGTTATAAGTGTTCTATTGAAGAATTCCCTACCAAAGATGATAATACCTAGATCTATTCTTGCTTTTATGCCTAGCTAGGGGCGTTAAACGATAGCGCTTGTTGGGAGGCAACCCAATTTTATTTTTGTTTATTGCTTTCTGGTTCTGTTTAGTAATAAATAATTCATCTAGCCTCTGTTTAGATGTGGTTTTATGCTTTTAATTAGTGTTTGTGCCAAGTAGAACCTTTGGGAAGACTTGGGGGAAGTTTTTGCGATCTTGCTGTAAAAAACAGAAACTTTAGCGCTCACGAGATTTGCTGCCATTTTTTAATGGAGAGTGAGATTAGGTTGATTCTTTTTTAAGATTATTAATAGACAAATTCCTAAAGTCCAACAATTTATTTCAGAATTTTTGGGGTTACATAAGTATTCTAAACCTCCAGATTACTACAGACTGTTCTGTTTTTGACAGATTCTGTTTTTCGTGTGTTGTTTGCTTATTTTGATGAATCTATGGCTAGTATCGGAGGGTATGAACTATAGAGAAGTTTGAATACAGTAGGTTTAACACCAATATAAATAAAGAATGAGTTCATTACAGTACCTTAAGTGGTGGTTTGTTTTCTTATACTAACGGAGCTCATGAGATTTTCTATTGAGTTTTGTGTTGTGAAGTTTTCAAGTTTTGGGTAAAGATTTGTTGGATTATGGAATAAGGAGTGGCAAGAGCCTAAGCTTGGGGATTCCCAAGGCACCCCAAGATAAAATTTAAGGACAACTAAAATCCTAATCTCGGGGATGCCCCGGAAGGCATCCCCTCTTTCGTCTTCGTCCATCGGTAACTTTACTTGAGGCTATATTTTTATTCACCGCATGATATGTGTTTTGCTTGGAGCGTCTTGTATGATTTGAGTCTTTGCTTTTTAGTTTACTACAATCGTCATTGCTGTACACACCTTTTGGGGGAGACACACATGAATCGGAATTTATTAGAATACTCTATGTGCTTCACTTATATCTTTTGAGCTAGATAATTTTGCTCTAGTGCTTCACTTATATCTTTTAGAGCACGGTGGTGGTTTTATTTCATATAAATTATTAATCTCTCATGCTTCACTTATATTATTTTGAGAGTCCTTTAAAACAGCATGGTAATTTGCTTTGGCTATAAAAATTGGTCCTAATATGATAGGCATCCAAGATAGGTATAATAAAAACTTTCATAAAGAGGTACATTGAATACTATGAGAAGTTTGATACTTGATAATTGTTTGAGATATAAAGATGGTGATATTAGATTTGTGCTAATTGAGTAGTTGTGAATTTGAGAAATACTTGTGTTGAATATTGCAAGTCCCGTAGCATGCACGTATGGTAACCGTTGTGTAACAAATTTGAAACATGAGGTGTTCTTTGATTGTCTTCCTTATGAGTAGCGGTCGGGGACGAGCGATGGTCTTTTCCTACCAATCTATCCCCCTAGGAGCATGCGTGTAATGATTGGTTTTTGATGACTTGTAGATTTTTGCAATAAGTATGTGAGTTCTTTATGACTAATGTTGAGTCCATGGATTATACGCACTCTCACCTTTCCATCATTGCTAGCCTCTTCGGTACCATGCATTGCCCTTTCTCACCTTCAGAGTTGGTGCAAACTTCGCCGGTGCATCCAAACCCCGTGATATGATATGCTCTGTCACACATAAACTGAAGGAAATATGCCCTAGAGGCAATAATAAAGTTGTTATTTATATTTCCTTATATCATGATAAATGTTTATTATTCATGCTAGAATTGTATTAACCGGAAACTTAGTACATGTGTGAATACATAGACAAACAAAGTGTTACTAGTATGCCTCTACTTGACTAGCTCGTTGAATCAAAGATGGTTAAGTTTCCTAGCCATAGACATGAGTTGTCATTTGATTAATGGGATCACATCATTAGGGAATGATGTGATTGACTTGACCCATCCGTTAGCTTAGCACGATGATCGTTTAGTTTGTTGCTATTGTTTTCTTCATGACTTATACATGTTCCTATGACTATGAGATTATGCAACTCCCGAATACCGGAGGAACACTTTGTGTTCTACCAAACGTCACAACGTAACTAGGTGATTATAAAGGTGCTCTACAGGTGTCTCCGATGGTACTTGTTGAGTTGGCATAGATCGAGATTAGGATTTGTCACTCCGATTGTCGGAGAGGTATCTCTGGGCCCTCTCGGTAATGCACATCACTATACGCCTTGCAAGCAATGTAACTAATGAGTTAGTTGCGGGATGATGCATTATGGAACGAGTAAAGAGACATGCCAGTAACGAGATTGAACTAGGTATTGAGATACCGATGATCGAATCTCGGGCAAGTAACATATCGATGACAAAGGGAACAACGTATGTTGTTGTGCGGTTCGACCGATAAAGATCTTCATAGAATATGTAGGAGCCAATATGGGCATCCAGGTTCCTCTATTGGTTATTGACCAGAGAAGTGTCTCGGTCATGTCTACATAGTTCTCGAACCCGTAGGGTCCGCGCGCTTAATGTTCGTTGACGATATAGTATTTATGAGTTATGTATGTTGGTAACCAAATGTTGTTCGGAGTTTCGGATAAGATCACAGACATGACGAGGAACTTTGGAGTGGTCCGGAGATAAAGTTTGATATATGGGATAATAGTGTTTGGTCTCCGGAAGTGGTTCCGGATGTTTCCCGAAATGTTTGGGTACGAGAACACTTTATTTGGGCCAAAGCGGAAAGCCCACAAGGTTTTTGGAAAGCGCAAAAGGAAGTTTTGCAGAGTCCAGGGGCCAGACGCCAGGGTCCCTGGCGTCTGGGTCCAGACACTGGGAACCTTGGCGTCTGGCCCCGGAGTCCTAGAAGGACTCTTGCCTTTCGGGTGAAACCGACTTTGTGGAGGCTTTTACTCCAAGTTTCGACCCCAAGGCTCAACATATAAATAGAGGGGCAGGGCTAGCACCCAAGACACATCAAGAAACACCAAGCTGTGTGCCGGCAACCCCGTCCCCTCTAGTTTATCCTCCGTAATAGTTTTCATAAGTGCTTAGGCGAAGCCCTGCCGAGATTGTTCTTCACAAACACCGTCACCATGCCATCATGCTGCCGGAACTCATCTACTACTTCGCCCCTCTTGTTGGATCAAGAAGGCGAGGACGTCATCAAGCTGAACGTGTGCTGAACGCGGAGGTGCCGTACGTTCGGTACTTGATCGGGACGGATCGTGAAGGTGTACGACTACATCAACTGCGTTGATAAACGCTTCTGCATTCGGTCTACGAGGGTACGTAGACATACTCTCCCCTCTCGTTGCTATGCATCATCATGATCTTGCGTGTGCATAGGATTTTTTTTTGAAATTACTACGTTCCCCAACAGTGGCATCCGAGCTAGGTTTATGCGTAGATGTCATATGCACGAGTAGAACACAAAGAAGTTGTGGGTGTGGGTGTATACATATTGCTTGCCGTCACTAGTTGATTCTTTATTCAGCGGCATTGTTGGATGAAGCGGCCCAGACTGACATTACGCGTACGCTTATGCGAGACTGGTTCTACTGACATGCTTCGCACATAGGTGGCTAGTGGGTGTCTGTTTCTCCAGCTTTAGTTGAATTGGATTCAATGAATAGGGTTCTTTCTGAAGATCAAAAAGCAATTACTATACCTCGTTGTGGTTTCTTTGATGCGTAGGTAAGAACGGTTCTTGCTCAGCCTGTAGCAGCCACGTAAAACTTGCAACAACAAAGTAGAGGACGTCTAACTTGTTTTTCCAGGGCATGTTGTGATGTGATATGGTCAAGACATGATTCTATATTTATTGTATGAGATGATCATGTTTTGTAACAGAGTTATCGGCAACTGGCAGGAGCCATATGGTTGTCGCTTTATTGTATGCAATGCAATCGCCCTATAATTGCTTTACTTTATCACTAAGCGGTAGTGATAGTCGTAGAAGCAATAGTTGGCGAGACAACAACGATGCTAGGATGGAGATCAAGGTGTCGCGCTGGTGATGATGGTGATCATGACGGTGCTTTGGAGATGGAGATCAAAGGCACAAGATGATGATGGCCATATCATATCACTTATATTGATTGCATGTGATGTTTATCATTTATGCATCTTATTTTGCTTTGTTTGATGGTAGCATTATAAGATGATCTCTCACTAAATTTCAATGTAAAAGTGTTCTCCCTGAGTATGCACCGTTGCCAAAGTTCGTCGTGCCGAGACACCACCTGATGATCGGGTGTGATAAGCTCAACGTTCATCTACAACGGGTGTAAGATAGTTTTGCACACGCAGAATACTCAGGTTAAACTTGACGAGCCTAGCATATGCAGATATGGCCTCAGAACACTGAGACCGAAAGGTCGAGCGTGAATCATATAGTGGATATGATCAACATAGTGATGTTCACCATTGAAAACTACTCCATCTCATGTGATGATCGGACATGGTTTAGTTGATTTGGATCATGTGATCATTTAGATGACTAGAGGGATGTCTATCTAAGTGGGAGTTCTTAAGTAATATGATTAATTGAACTTTAATTTATCATGAACTTAGTCCTCGTAGTATTAGCATTTCTATGTTGTAGATCAATAGCTCGCGTTTAGCTCCCCTGTTTTATTTTTGATATGTTCCTAGAGAAAACTAAGTTGAAATATGTTAGTAGCAATGATGCAGATTGGATACGTGATCTGAGGATTATCCTCATTGCTGCACGGAAGAGTTATGTCCTTGATGCATTGCTAGGTGGCAGACCGATTGCAGGAGCAAATGGAGACGTTATGAACATTTGACAAGCTCGATATGATGACTACTTGATAGTTTAGTGCACCATACTTTACGGCTTAGAATCAGGACTTTAAAGACGTTTTTTGAAATGCCACAGAGCATATGAGATGTTCCAAGAGTTGAAATTAGTATTTCATACTCATGCCCATGTCGAAAGGTATGAGACCTTTGACAAGTACTTTGCTTACAAGATGGAGGAGAATAGCTCAGCTAGTGAGCATGTGCTTAGAATGTCTGAGTACTACAATCACTTGAATCAAGTGGGAGTTAATCTTCCAGATAAGATAGTGATTGACAGAGTTCTCTAGTCACTATCACCAAGTTAATAGAACTTCGTGATGAACTATAATATGCAAGGGATAACAGAAACGAATCCCAAGCTCTTCGTGATGCTAAAATCGACGAAGGTAGAAATCAAGAAAAACATCAAGTGTTGATGGTTAACAAGACCACTAGTTTCAAGTAAAAGGGCAAGGGAAAGAAAGGGAACTTCAAGAAGAATGGTAAGCAAGTTGCCACTCCCATGAAGAAGCCTAAAGCTAGACAAATTGAGTGCTTCTACTACAAAGGAAATAGTCACTGGAAGTGGAACTGCCCCAAGTATTTGGCGGATAAGAAGGATGGCAAGGTGAACAAAGGTATATGTGATATACATGTTATTGATGTGTACCTTACTAGAGCTCGTAGTAGCACCTGGGTATTTGATACTGGTTCTGTTGCTAATATTTGCAACTCGAAACAGGGACTACGGATTAAGCGAAGACTGGCTAAGGACGAGGTGACGATGCGCGTGGGAAATGGTTCCAAAGTCGATGTGATCGTCGTCGGCACGCTACCTCTACATCTACCTTCGGGATTAGTTTTAGACCTAAATAATTGTTATTTGGTGCCAGCGTTAAGCATGAACATTATATCTGGATCTTGTTTGATGCGAGACGGTTATTCATTTAAATCTGAGAATAATGGTTGTTCTATTTATATGAGTAATATATTTTATGGTCATGCACCCTTGAAGAGTGGTCTATTTGTGTTGAATCTCGATAGTAGTGATACACATATTCATAATGTTGAAGCCAAAAGATACAGAGTCGATAATGATAGTGCAACTTATTTGTGGCACTGCCATTTGGATCATATTGGTGTAAAGCGCATGAAGAAACTCCATACTGATGGACTTCTCGAATCACTTGATTATGAATCACTTGGTACTTGCGAACCATGCCTCATGGGCAAGATGACTAAAACACCGTTCTCCGGAACAATGGAGCAAGCAATAGATTTATTGGAAATCATACATACTGATGTATGTGGTCCGATGAATATTGAAGCTCGCGGCGAGTATTGTTATTTTCTCACCTTCACAGATGATTTGAGCAGATATGGGTATATCTACTTAATGAAACACAAGTCTGAAACATTTGAAAAGTTCAAAGAATTTCAGAGTGAAGTGGAAAATCATCCTAACAAGAAAATAAAGTTTCTACGATCTGATCGTGGAGGAGAATATTTGAGTTATGAGTTTGGTCTACATTTGAAACAATGCAGAATAGTTTCGCAACTCGCGCCACCCGAAACACCACAGCGTAATGGTGTGTCCGAACATCGTAATCGTACTTTACTAGATATGGTGCGATCTATGATGTCTCTTACTGATTTACCACTATCGTTTTGGGGTTATGCTTTAGAGACAACTGCATTCACGTTAAATAGGGCACCATCGAAATCTGTTGAGACGACGCCTTATGAACTATGGTTTGGCAAGAAACCAAAGTTGTCGTTTCTTAAAGTTTGGGGCTGCGATGCTTATGTGAAAAGGCTTCAACCTGATAAGCTCGAACCCAAATTAGAGAAATGTGTCTTCATAGGATACCCAAAGGAGACTGTTGGGTACACCTTCTATCACAGATCCTAAGGCAAGACATTTGTTGCTAAGAATGGATCCTTTCTAGAGAAGGAGTTTCTCTCGAAAGAAGTGAGTGGGAGGAAAGTACAACTTGATGAGGTAACTGTACCTGCTCCCTTATTGGAAAGTAGTTCATCACAAAAACCAGTTCCTGTGACACCTACACCAATTAGTGGGGAAACTAATGATAATGATCATGAAACTTTAGATCAAGTTACTACCGAACCTTGTAGGTCAACCAGAGTAAGATCCGCACCAGAGTGGTATGGTAACCCTGTTCTGGAAGTCATGTTACTTGACCATGATGAACCTACGAACTATGAAGAAGCGATGAGGAGCCCAGATTCTGCAAAATGGCTTGAGGCCATGAAATCTGAGATGGGATCCATGTACGAGAACAAAGTGTGGACTTTGATTGACTTGCCCGATGATCGGTGAGTCATTAAGAATAAATGGATCTTCAAGAGGAAGACGGACGCTGATAGTAGTGTTACTATCTACAAAGCTCGACTTGTTGCAAAAGGTTTTCGACAAGTCCAAGGGGTTGACTACGATGAGACTTTCTCACCATACCGATGCTTAAGTCTGTCCGAATCATGTTAGCAATTGCCGCATTTTATGAAAACTGGCAAAAGGATGTCAAAACTGCATTCCTTAATGGATTTCTTAAAGAAGAGTTGTGTATGATGCAACCAGAAGGTTTTGTTGATCCTAAAGGTGCTAACAAAGTGAGCAAGCTCCAGCGATCCATCTATGGACTGGTGCAAGCATCTCGGAGTTGGAACATATGCTTTGATAAAGTGATCAAAACATATGGTGTTATACAAACTTGCGGTGAAGCCTGTATTTACAAGAAAGTTAGTGGGAGCACTACAACATTTCTGATAAGTATATGTGAATGACATATTGTTGATTAGAAATAATGTAGAATTTTCTGGAAAGCATAAAGGAGTGTTTGAAAAGATTTTTTCAAAGAAAGACCTCGACGAAGCTGCTTACACATTGAGCATCAAGATCTATAGAGATAGATAAAGCCGCTTAATAAGTTTTTTCAATGAATACATACCTTGACAAGATTTTGAAGTAGTTCAAAATGGAACAGTCAAAGAAGGTGTTCTTGCCTGTGTTGCAAGGTGTGAAGTTGAGTAAAGACTCAAAACCCGACCACGGCAGAAAATAGAAAGCGAATGAAAATTCATTACCTATGCCTCAGTCATAGGTTCTACAAAGTATGCTATGCTATGTACCAGACCTATTGTGTACCTCACCATAAGTTTGGCAAGAGGGTACAATAGTGATCTAGGAGTAGATCACTGGACAGCGATCAAAAATATCCTTAGTGGAATAATGAAATGTTTCTCGGTTATGGAGGTGACAAAGAGTTCGTCGTAAAGAGTTACATCGATGCAAGCTTTGACACCGATATGGATGACTCTAAGTCTCGATCTGGATACATATTGAAAGTGGGAGCAATTAGCTAGAGTAGCTCCGTGCAAAGCATTGTAGACATAGAAAATTTGCAAAATACATATGGCTCTGAATGTGGCAGACCCGTTGACTAAATTTCTCTCACAGGCAAAACATGATCACTCTTTGGGTGTTAATCACACAACGATGTGAACTAGATTATCGACTCTAGTAAACCTTTTGGGTGTTAGTCACATGGAGATGTGAACTTGTTGGGGAACGTAGTAATTTCAAAAAATTTCCTACGCACACGCAAGATCATGGTGATGCATAGCAACGAGATGGGAGAGTGTTGTCTACGTACCCTCGTAGACCGAAGCGGAAGCGTTGACGCAACATAGAGGAAGTAGTCGTACGTCTTCCCGATCCGACCGATCCAAGCACCGTTACTCCGGCACCTCCGAGTTCTTGGCACACGTTCAGCTCGATGACGATCCCCGGGCTCCGATCCAGCAAAGCGTCGGGGAGGAGTTCCGTCAGCACGATGGCATGGTGACGATCTTGATGTTCTACCGTCACAGGGCTTCGCCTAAGCACTGCAACAATATGACCAATGTGGAATATGGTGGAGGGGGCACCGCACACGGCTAAGGAACGATCACGAAGATCAACTTGTGTGTGTATGGGGTGCCCCCTGCCCCCGTATATAAAGGAGTGGAGGAGGGGAGGGCCGGCCCTCTCTATGGCGCGCCCTAGGGGAGTCCTACTCCCACCGGGAGTAGGATTCCCCCTTTCCTAGTCCAACTAGGAGTCCTTCCATGTAGTAGGAGTAGGAAACAAGGAAGGGGCGCAACCCCTCCCCCTAGTCCAATTCGGACTAGGCCTTGGGGGGCGCGCGGCCTGCCCTAGGCAGCCCCTCTCTCTTTCCCGTATGGCCCAATAAGGCCCAATACTTCTCCCGGCGAATTCCCGTAACTCTCCGGTACTCCGAAAAATACCCGAATCACTCGGAACCTTTCCGATGTCCGAATATAGTCGTCCAATATATCGATCTTGATGTCTCGACCATTTCGAGACTCCTCGTCGTGTCCCCGATCTCATCCGGGACTCCGAACTCCTTCGGTACATCAAAACTCATAAACTCATAATATAACTGTCATCGGAACCTTAAGCGTGCGGACCCTACGGTTCGAGAACAATGAAGACATGACCGAGACACGTCTCTGGTCAATAACCAATAGCAGGACCTGGATGCCCATATTGGTTCCTACATATTCTACGAAGATCTTTTATCGGTCAGACCGCATAACAACATACGTTGTTCCCTTTGTCATCGGCATGTTACTTGCCCGAGATTCGATCGTCGGTATCCAATACCTAGTTCAATCTCGTTACCGGCAAGTCTCTTTACTCGTTTCGTAATACATCATCCCGCAACTAACTCATTAGTTGCAATGCTTGCAAGGCTTTAAGTGATGTGCATTACCGAGAGGGCCCAGAGATACCTCTCCGACATTCGGAGTGACAAATCCTAATCTCGAAATACGCCAACCCAACATGTACCTTTGGAGACACCTGTAGAGCTCCTTTATAATCACCCAGTTACGTTGTGACGTTTGGTAGCACACAAAGTGTTCCTCCGGCAAACGGGAGTTGCATAATCTCATAGTCATAGGAACATGTATAAGTCATGAAGAAAGAAATAGCAACATACTAAAGGATCGGGTGCTAAGCTAATGGAATGGGTCATGTCAATCAGATCATTCAACTAATGATGTGATCACGTTAATCAAATAACAACTCTTTGTCCATGGTTAGGAAACATAACCATCTTTGATTAACGAGCTAGTCAAGTAGAGTTATACTAGTGACACTCTGTTCGTCTATGTATTCACACATGTATTATGTTTCCGGTTAATACAATTCTAGCATGAATAATAAACATTTATCATGATATAAGGAAATAAATAATAACTTTATTATTGCCTCTAGGGCATATTTCTTTCAGTCTCCCACTTGCACTAGAGTCAATAATCTAGATCACATCACCATGTGGTTAACATCGATAGTTCACATCATCATGTGATTAACACCCATAGTTCACATCGCCATGTGACCAACACCCAAAGGGTTTACTAGATTCAGTAATCTAGTTCACATCGCTTATGTGATTAACACCCAAAGAGGATTAAGGTGTGATCATGTTTTGCTTGTGAGAGAAGTTTAGTCGACGGGTCTGCCACATTCAGATCCGCATGTATTTTGCAAATTTCTATGTCAACAATGCTCTGCATGGAGCTACTCTAGCTAATTGCTCCCACTTTTAATATGTATCCAGATTGAGACTTAGAGTCATTTGGATCAGTGTCAAAACTTGCATCGACGTAACCCTTTACGACGAACCTTTTGTCACCTCCGTAATCGAGAAACATATCCTTATTCTAGTAAGGATAATTTTGACCGCTGTCCATTGATCTACTCCTAGATCACTATTGTACTCCCTTGCCAAACTCGGTGGTAGGGTATACAATAGATTTGGTACACAGCATGGCATACTTTATAGAACCTATGACCAAGGCATAGGGAATGACATTCATTCTCTTTCTATCTTCTACCGTGGTCGGGCTTTGAGTCTTACTCAATTTCACACCTTGTAACATAGGCAAGAAACTCTTTCTTTGACTGTTCCATTTTGAACTACTTCAAAATCTTGTCAAGGTATGTATTTATTGAAAAAACTTATCAAGCGTCTTGATCTATCTCTATAGATCTTGATGCTCAATATGTAAGCAACTTCACCGAGGTCTTTCTTTGAAAAACTCCTTTCAAACACTCCTTTATGCTTTGCAGAATAATTCTACATTATTTCCGATCAACAATATGTCATTCACATATACTTATCAGAAATGCTGTAGTGCTCCCACTCACTTTCTTGTAAATACAGGCTTCACCGCAAGTCTGTATAAAACTATATGCTTTGATCAACTTATCAAAGCGTATATTCCAACTCCGAGATGCTTACACCAGTCCATAGATGGATCGCTGGAGTTTGCACATTTTGTTAACAGCTTTAGGATTGACAAAAACTTATGGTTGCATCATATACAACTCTTCTTTAAGAAATCCATTAAGGATTGCAGTTTTGTTATCCATTTGCTAGATTTCATAAAATGCGGCAATTGCTAACATGATTCGGACAGATTTAAGCATAGATACGAGTGAGAAACTCTCATCATAGTCAACACCTTGAACTTGTCGAAACCCTTTTGCGACAATTCTAGCTTTGTAGATAGTAACACTACTATCAGCGTCCGTCTTCCTCTTGAAGATCCATTTATTTTCTATGTCTTGCCGATCATCGGGCAAGTCAACCAAAGTCCATACTTTGTTCTCATACATGGATCCCATCTCAGATTTCATGGCCTCAAGCCATTTTGCGGAATCTGGGCTCATCATCGCTTCCTCATAGTTCATAGGTTCGTCATGGTCTAGTAACATAACTTCCAGAACAAGATTATCGTACCACTCTGGTATGGATCTCACTCTGGTTTACCTACGAGATTTGGTAGTAACTTGATCTGAAGTTACATGATCATCATCATTAGCTTCCTCACTAATTGGTGTAGTAGTCACAGGAACAGATTTCTGTGATGAACTACTTTCCAATAAGGGAGAAGGTACAATTACCTTATCAAGTTCTACTTTCCTCCCACTCACTTCTTTCGAGAGAAACTCCTTCTCTAGAAAGGATCCATTATAAGCAACGAATGTCTTGCCTTAGGATCTGTGATAGAAGGTGTACCCAACAGTCTCCTTTTGGGTATCCTATGAAGACATATTTCTCCGATTTGGTTTTGAGCTTATCAGGATGAAACTTTTTCACATAAGCATCACAACCCCAAACTTTAAGAAACGACAACTTTGGTTTCTTGCTAAACCACAATTCAGATTGTGTCGTCTCAACGGACTTAGATGGTGCCTCTTTTTAACGTGAATGCAACTGTCTTTAATGCATCACCTAAAAAACGATAGTGGTAAACCGGTAAGAAACATCATAGATTTGCACTATATCTAATAAAGTACGGCTATGACATTCGGACACACCATTATGCTGTGGTGTTCCGGGTGGCACGAATTTGTGAAACTATTCCACATTGTTTTAATTGAAGACCAAACTCGTAACTCAAATATTTGTCTTCGCGATCAGATCATAGAAACCTTATTTTCTTGTCATGATGATTCTCCACTTCACTCTGAAATTCTTTGAACTTTTCAAATGTTTTTAGACTTATGTTTCATCAAGTAGATATACTCATATCTGCTCAAATCATCTGTGAAGTTCAGAAAATAACGATACTTGCCGTGAGCCTTAACACTCATCGGACCGCATACATCAGTATGTATTATTTCCAATAAGTCAGTTGCTCACTCCGGAGAACGGAGTCTTAGTCATCTTGCCCACGAGGCATGGTTCGCAAGCATCAACTGATTCATAATCAAGTGATTCCAAAAGCCCATCAGCATGGAGTTTCTTCATGCGCTTTACACCAATATGACCTAAATGGCAGTGCTACAAATAAGTTGCACTATCATTATTAACTTTGCATCTTTTGGTTTCAATATTATGATTATGTGTATCACTACGATCGAGATCCAACGAACTATTTTCATTGGGTGTGTAACCATATAAGGTTTTATTCATGTAAACAGAACAACAATTTATTCTCTTACTTAAATGAATAACCGTATTATAATAAACATGATCAAATCATATTCATGCTCAACGTAAACACCAAATAACACTTATTTAGGTTCAACACTAATCCCGAATTTATAGGGAGTGTGCGATGATGATCATATCAATCATGGAACTACTTCCAACACACATCGTCACTTCACCCTTAACTAGTCTCTGTTTATTCTGCAACTCCCGTTTCGAGTTACTAATCTTAGCAACTGAACTAGTATCAAATACTGAGGGGTTGCTATGAACACTAGTAAAGTACACATCAATAACATGTATATCAAATATACCTTTGTTTACTTTGCCATCCTTTCTTATCCACCAAATACTTGGGGCAGTTCCGCTTCCAGTAACCAATCCCTTTGCAGTAGAAGCACTTAGTCTCAGGCTTAGGACTAGACTTGGGTTTCTTCACTTGAGCAACAACTTGCTTGCTGTTCTTCTTGAAGTTCCCCTTCTTCCTTTTGCCCTTTTCTTGAAACTAGTGGTCTTGTCTACCATCAACACTTGATGTTTTTCTTGATTTCTACCTTCGTCGATTTTAGCATCACGAAGAGCTTGGGAATCGTTTCCGTTATCCCTTGCATATTATAGTTCATCACGAAGTTCTACTAACTTGGTGATGGTGACTAGAGAATTCTGTCAATCACTATTTTATCTGGAAGATTAACTCCCACTTGATTCAAGCGATTGTAGTACCCAGACAATCTGAGTACATGCTCACTAGTTGAGCGATTCTCCTCCATCTTTTAGCTATAGAACTTTTTGGAGACTTCATATCTCTCAACTCGGGTATTTACTTGAAATATTAACTTCAACTCCTGGAACATCTCATATGGTCCATGACGTTCAAAACGTCTTTGAAGTCCCGATTCTAAGCCGTTAAGCATGGTGCACTAAACTATCAAGTAGTCATCATATTGAGCTAGCCAAACGTTCATAATGTCTGCATCTGCTCCTGCAATAGGTCTGTCACCTAGCGGTGCATCAAGGACATAATTCTTCTATGCAGCAATGAGGATAAACCTCAGATCACGGATCCAATCCGCATCATTGCTACTAACATCTTTCAACACAATTTTCTCTAGAAACATATCAAAATAAACATAGGGAAGCAACAATGCGAGCTATTGATCTACAACATAGATATGCTAATACTACCAGGACTAAGTTCATGATAAATTTAAGTTCAATTAATCATATTACTTAAGAACTCCCACTTAGATAGACATCCCTCTAATCCTCTAAGTGATCACGTGATCCAAATCAACTAAACCATAACCGATTATCACGTGAAATGGAGTAGCTTTCAATGGTGAACATCAATATGTTGATCATATCTACTATATGATTCACGCTCGACCTTTCGGTCTCCGTGTTCCGAGGCCATATCTGCATATGCTAGGCTCGTCAAGTTTAACCTGAGTATTCCGCGTGTGCAAAACTGGCTTGCACCCGTTGTAGATGGACGTAGAGCTTATCACACGTGATCATCACGTGGTGTCTGGGCACGACGAACTTTGGCAACGGTGCATACTCAGGGAGAACACTTCTTGATAATTTAGTGAGAGATCATCTTATAATGCTACCGTCAATCAAAGCAAGATAAGATGCATAAAAGATAAACATCACATGCAATCAATATAAGTGATATGATATGGCCATCATCATCTTGTGCTTGTGATCTCCATCTCCGAAGCACCGTCATGATCACCATCGTCACTGGCGCGACACCTTGATCTCCATCGTAGCATCGTTGTTGTCTCGCCAATCTTATGCTTCTATGACTATCGCTACCGCTTAGTGATAAAGTAAAGCATTTCAGGGCGATTGCATTGCATACAATAAAGCGACAACCATATGGCTCCTGCCAGTTGCCGATAACTCAGTTACAAAACATGATCATCTTATACAATAAAATTTAGCATCATGTCTTGACCATATCACATCACAACATGCCCTGCAAAAACAAGTTAGATGTCCTCTACTTTGTTTGTTGCAAGTTTTACGTGGCTGCTACGGGCTTAAGCAAGAACCAATCTTACCTACGCATCAAAACCACAACGATAGTTTGTCAAGTTGATGCCGTTTTAACCTTCGCAAGGACCGGGCGTAGCCACACTCGGTTCAACTAAAGTTGGAGAAACAGTCACCCGCAAGCCACCTATGTGCAAAGCACATCGGGAGAACCGGTTTCGCGTAAGCATACGCGTAATGTCGGTCTGGGCCGCTTCATCCAACAATACCGCCGAACCAAAGTATGACATGCTGGTAGGCAGTATGACTTATATCGCCCACAACTCACTTGTGTTCTACTCGTGCATATAACATCAAACCATAAAACCTAGGCTCGGATGCCACTATTGGGGAACGTAGTAATTTCAAAAAATTTCCTACGCACACGCAAGATCATGGTGATGCATAGCAACGAGATGGGAGAGTGTTGTCTATGTACCCTCCTAGACCGAAGCGGAAGCGTTGACGCAACATAGAGGAAGTAGTCGTACGTCTTCCCGATCCGACCGATCCAAGCACCGTTACTCCGGCACCTCCGAGTTCTTGGCACACGTTCAGCTTGATGACGATCCCCGGGCTCCGATCCAGCAAAGCATCGGGGAGGAGTTCCGCCAGCACGATGGCGTGGTGACGATCTTGATGTTCTACCGTCGCAGGGCTTCACCTAAGCACTGCAACAATATGACCGAGGTGGAATATGGTGGAGGGGGGCACCGCACACGGCTAAGGAACGATCATGAAGATCAACTTGTGTGTGTATGGGGTGCCCCCTACCCCCGTATATAAAGGAGTGGAGGAGGGGAGGGCCGGCCCTCTCTATGGCGCGCCCTAGGGGTGTCCTCATCCCACCGGGAGTAGGATTCCCCCTTTCCTAGTCCAACTAGGAGTCCTTCCATGTAGTAGGAGTAGGAAACAAGGAAGGGGCGCAGCCCCTCCCCCTAGTCCAATTCGGACTAGGCCTTGGGGGGGCGCGCGGCCTGCCCTAGGCAGCCCCTCTCTCTTTCCCGTATGGCCCAATAAGGCCCAATACTTCTCCCGGCGAATTCCCGTAACTCTTCGGTACTCCAAAAAATACCCGAATCACTCGGAACCTTTCCGATGTCCGAATATAGTCGTCCAATATATCGATCTTTACGTCTCAACCATTTAGAGACTCCTCGTCATGTCCCCGATCTCATCCGGGACTCCGAACTCATTCGGTACATCAAAACTCATAAACTCATAATATAACTGTCATCGAAACCTTAAGCGTGCGGACCCTATGGTTCGAGAACAATGTAGACATGACCGAGACACGTCTCCGGTCAATAACCAATAGCGGGACCTGGATGCCCATATTGGTTCCTACATATTCTATGAAGATCTTTTATCGGTCAGACCGCATAACAACATACGTTGTTCCCTTTGTCATCGGCATGTTACTTGCCCGAGATTCAATCGTCGGTATCCAATACCTAGTTCAATCTCGTTACCGGCAAGTCTCTTTACTCGTTCCGTAATACATCATCCCGCAACTAACTCATTAGTTGCAATGCTTGCAACGCTTTAAGTGATGTGCATTACCGAGAGGGCCCAGAGATACCTCTCCGACATTCGGAGTGACAAATCCTAATCTCGAAATACGCCAACCCAACATGTACCTTTGGAGACACCTGTAGAGCTCCTTTATAATCACCCAGTTACATTGTGACATTTGGTAGCACACAAAGTGTTCCTCCGGCAAACAGGAGTTGCATAATCTCATAGTCATAGGAACATGTATAAGTCATGAAGAAAGCAATAGCAACATACTAAACGATCGGGTGCTAAGCTAATGGAATGGGTCATGTCAATCAGATCATTCAACTAATGATGTGATCCCGTTAATCAAATAACAACTCTTTGTCCATGGTTAGGAAACATAACCATCTTTGATTAATGAGCTAGTCAAGTAGAGGCATACTAGTGACACTCTGTTCGTCTATGTATTCACACATGTATTATGTTTCTGGTTAATACAATTCTAGCATGAATAATAAACATTTATCATGATATAAGGAAACAAATAATAACTTTATTATTGCCTCTAGGGCATATTTCCTTCAGAACTAATCACATAAAGATGTGAACTATTGATGTTAAATCACATGATGATGTGAACTAGATTATTGACTCTAGTGCAAGTGGGAGACTGAAGGAAATATACCCTAGAGGAAATAATAAAGTTGTTATTTATATTTCCTTATATCATGATAAATGTTTATTATTCATACTAGAATTGTATTAACCGGAAACTTAGTACATGTGTGAATACATAGACAAACAAAGTGCCACTAGTATGCCTCTACTTGACTAGCTCATTGAATCAAAGATGGTTAAGTTTCCTAGCCATAGACATGAGTTGTCATTTGATTAACGGGATCACATCATTAGGGAATGATGCGATTGACTTGACCCATCCGTTAGCTTAGCACGATGATCGTTTAGTTTGTTGCTATTACTTTCTTGATGACTTATACATGTTCCTATGACTATGAGATTATGCAACTCCCGAATACCGGATGAACACTTTGTGTGCTACCAAACGTCACAACATAACTGGGTGATTATAAAGGTGCTCTATAGGCGTCTCCAATGGTACTTGTTGAGTTGGCATAGATCGAGATTAGGATTTGCCACTCCGATTGTCGGGGAGGTATCTCTGGGCCCTCTCGGTAATGCACATCACTATAAGCCTTGCAAGCAATGTAACTAATGAGTTAGTTGAGGGATGATGCATTACAAAACGAGTAAAGAGACATGCTGTTGGGGAATGTAGTGATTTCAAAAATTTCCTACGCGCACGCAAGATCATGGTGATGCATAGCAATGAGAGGGGTGAGTGTGTCCACGTACCCTCGTAGACCGAAAGCGGAAGCGTTAGCACAACACGGTTGATGTATTTGTATGTCTTCACGATCCGACCGATCAAGTACCAAACGCACGGCACCTCCAAGTTTTGCACACGTTCAACTCGATGACCTCCCTCGAACTCCGATCTAGCCGAGCTTTGAGGGAGAGTTCCATCAGCACGACGGCGTGGTGACGATGATGATGTTCTACCGATGCAAGGCTTCACCTAAGCACCGCTACGATATGATCGAGGTGGATTATGGTGGAGGGGGGCACCGCACACGGCTAAGAGGTCAAGAGATCAATTGTTGTGTCTATGGGGTGCCCCCTGGCCACGTATATAAAGGAGTGGAGGAGAGGAGGGGTTGGCCCTCTCTATGGCGCGCCCTAGGGGAGTCCTACTCCCACCGGGAGTAGGATTCCCCCTTTAGAATTAGGACCCCTTCTAAGTAGTAGGAGTAGGAGAGAAGGAAAGGGAAAAGAGACGAGAAGGAAGGAGGGGGTCCAGCCCTTCCCCTAGTCCAATTCATACTAGGCCTTGGGGGGGGGGGGCGGCTTGCCTCTCTCTCTTTCCCCTAAAGCCCAATAAGGCCCATACACTCCCCGGTGAATTCACGTAACTCCCCGGTACTCCGATAAATACCCGAATCACTCGGAACCTTTCCGATGTCCGAATATAGTCATCCAATATATCAATCTTTACATCTCGACCATTTCGAGACTCCTCGTCATGTCCCGATCTCATCTGGGACTCCGAACTACCTTCGGTATATCAAAACACATAAACTCATAATATAATCGTCATCGAACTTTAAGCGTGCGGACCCTAAGGGTTCGAGAACTATGTAGACATGACCGAGACACGTCTCCGGTCAATAACCAATAGCGTAACCTGGATGCTCATATTGGCTCCTACATATTCTACGAAGATCTTTATCGGTCAAACCGCATAACAACATATGTTGTTCCCTTTGTCATCGGTATGTTATTTGCCCGAGATTCCATTGTTGGTATCTCAATACCTAGTTCAATCTCGTTACCGGCAAGTCTCTTTACTCGTTCCGTAATACATGATCCCGCAACTAACTCATTAGTTGCAATGCTTGCAAGGCTTATAGTGATGTGCATTACCGAGTGGGCCCAGAGATACCTCTCCGACAATCGGAGTGACAAATCCTAATCTCGAAATACGCCAACCCAACAAGTACCTTCGGAGACACCTGTAGAGCACCTTTATAATCACCCAGTTACGTTGTGACGTTTGGTGGCACACAAAGTGTTCCTCCGGTAAACGGGAGTTGCATAATCTCATAGTCATAGGAACATGTATAAGTCATGAAGAAAGCAATAGCAACAAACTAAACAATCAAGTGCTAAGCTAACGGAATGGGTCAAGTCAATCACATCATTCTCCTAATGATGTGATCCCGTTAATCAAATGACAACTCATGTCTATGGTTAGGAAACATAACCATCTTTGATCAACGAGCTAGTCAAGTAGAGGCATACTAGTGACACTCTGTTTGTCTATGTATTCACACATATATTATGTTTCCGGTTAATACAATTCTATCATGAATAATAAACATTTATCATGATATAAGGAAATAAATAATAACTTTATTATTGCCTCTAGGGCATATTTCCTTCAGTCTCCCACTTGCACTAGAGTCAATAATCTAGTTCACATCGCCATGTGATTTAATACCAATAGTTCACATCACCATGTGATTAACGCCCATAGTTCACATCGACATGTGACCAACACCCAAAGGGTTTACTAGAGTCAATAATCTAGTTCACATCGCTATGTGATTAACACCCAAAGATTACTAAGGTGTGATCATGTTTTGCTTGTGAGAGAAGTTTAGTCAACGGGTCTGCCACATTCAGATCCATAAGTATTTTGCAAATTTCTATGTCAACAATGCTCTGCACGGAGCTACTCTAGCTAATTGCTCCCACTTTCAATATGTATCTAGATTGAGATTTAGAGTCATCTGGATCAGTGTCAAAATTTGCATCGACGTAACCCTTTACGACGAACCTTTTTGTCACCTCCATAATCGAGAAACATATCCTTATTCCACCAAGGATAATTTTGACCACTGTCCAGTGATCTACTCCTAGATCACTATTGTACTCCCTTGCCAAAAACAGTGTAGGGTATACAATAGATCTGGTACATAGCATGACATATTTTATAGAACCCATGGCCAAGGCATAGGGAATGACTTTCATTCTCTTTCTATCTTCTGTCGTGGTCGGGCTTTGAGTCTTACTCAGTTTCACACCTTGTAACATAGGAAAGAACTCTTTCTTTGACTGTTCCATTTTGAACTACTTCAAAATCTTGTCAAGGTATGTACTCATTGAAAAACTTATCTAGCGTCTTGATCTATCTCTATAGATCTTGATGCTCAATATGTAAGCAGCTTCACCGAGGTCTTTCTTTGAAAACCCCTTTCAAACACTACTTTATGCTTTGCAGAATATTTCTACATTATCTCTGGTCAACATTATGTCATTCACATATACTTATCAGAAATGTTGTAGTGCTCCCACTCACTTTCTTGTAAATACATGCTTCACGGCAAGTCTGTATAAAACTCTATGCTTTGATCAACTTATCAAAGCGTATATTCCAACTCCGAGATGCTTGCACCAGTCCATAGATGGATCGCTGGAGCTTGCATATTTTGTTAGCACCTTTAGGATTGACAAAACTTTCTTGTTGCATCATATACAACACTTCTTTAATAAATCCATTAAGGAATGTAGTTTTGTTTATCCATTTGCCAGATTTCATAAAATGTGGCAATTGCTAACATGATTCGAACAGACTTAAGCATAGATACGAGTGAGAAACTCTCATCGTAGTCAACACCTTGAACTTGTCGAAAACCTTTTTCGACAATTCTAGCGTTGTAGATAGTAACACTACTATCAGCGTCCGTCTTCCTCTTGAAGATCCATTTAATCTCAATGGCTCGCTGATCTTTGGGAAAGTCAATCAAAGTCCATACTTTGTTCTTATACATGGATCTCATCTCAGATTTCATGGCCTCAAGCCATTTCACGGAATCTGGGCTCATCATCGCTTCCTCATAGTTCATAGGTTCGTCATGGTCAAGTAACATGACCTCCAGAACATGATTACCATACCACTCTGGTGCAGATCTCACTCTGGTTACCTACAAGGTTCAGTAGTAACTTGATTTGAAGTTACATGATCATCATCATTAGCTTCCTCACTAATTGGTGTAGTAGTCACAGGAATAGATTTCTGTGATGAACTACTTTCCAATAAGGGAGCAGGTACAGTTACCTCATCAAGTTCTACTTTCCTCCCACTCACTACTTTCGAGAGAAACTCCTTCTCTAGAAAGGATCCATTCTCAGCAATGAATATCTTGCCTTCGGATATGTGATGGAAGGTGTACCCAACATATTCTTTTGGGTATCCTATGAAGACGCACTTCTCCGATTTGGGTTTGAGCTTATCAGGTTGACACTTTTTCACATAAGCATTGCAACCTCAAACTTTAAGAAATGACAGCTTAGGTTTCTTGCCAAACCATAGTTCATACGGTGTCGTCTCAACGGATTTAGATGGTGCCCTATTTAACGTGAATGTAGCTGTCTCTAGTGCATAACCACAAAACGATAGTGGTAAATTGGTAAGAGACATCATAGATTGCACCATATCTAATAAAGTATGGTTACGACGTTCGGACACACCATTACACTGTGGTGTTCCAGGTGGCGTGAGTAGTGAAACTATTTCACATTGTTTTAAATGAAGGCCAAACTCGTAACTCGAATATTTTACTTCTGCGATCATATCGTAGAAACTTTTATTTTTGTTACGATGATTCTCCACTTCACTCTGAAATTCTTTGAACTTTTCAAATGTTTCAGACTTGTGTTTCATCAAGTAGGTATACTCATATCTGTTCAAATCATCTGTGAAGATCAAAAAATAATGATACCTACCGCGAGCCTCAATATTCATCGGACCACATACATCAGTATGTATGATTTCCAACAAATCTGTTGCTCGCTCCATTGTTCCGGAGAACGGAGTCTTAGTCATCTTGCCCATGAGGCATGGTTCGCAAGCATCAACTGATTCATAATCAAGTGATTCCAAAAGCCCATCAGCATGGATTTTCTTCATGCGCTTTACACCAATATAACCTAAACGACAGTGCCACAAATAAGTTGCACTATCATTATTAACTTTGCATCTTTTGGCTTCAATATTATGAAAATGTGTATCACCACGATCGAGATCCAACAAACCATTTTCATTGGTTGTATGACCATAGAAGGTTTTATTCATGTAAACAGAACAACAATTATTCTCTAACTTACATGAATAACCGTATTGCAATAAACATGATCCAATCATATTCATGCTCAACGCAAACACTAAATAACATTTATTTTAGGTTTAACACTAATCCCGAAAGTACAGGGAGTGTGCGATGATGATCATATCAATCTTGGAACCATTTCCAATACACATCGTCACTTCACCCTTAACTAGTCTCTGTTCATTCTGCAACTCCTGTTTCGAGTTACTATTCTTAGCAACTGAACTAGTATCAAATACTGAGGGGTTGCTATAAACACTAGTAAAGTACACATCAATAACATTTATATCAAATATACCTATGTTCACTTTGCCATCCTTCTTATCCGCCAATTACTTGGGGTAGTTCTGCTTCCAGTGACCAGCCCCTTTGCAGTAGAAGCACTCAGTTTCAGGCTTAGGTCCAGACTTGGGTTTTTTCACTTGAGCAGCAACTTGCTTGCCGTTCTTCTTGAAGTTCCCCCTTTCTTTCCTTTGTCCCTTTACTTGAAGCTAGTGATTTTGTTTACCATCAACACTTGATGCTTTTCTTGATTTCTACCTTCGTCGATTTCAGCATCACGAAGAGCTTGGGAATCGTTCCATTATCCCTTGCATATTATAGTTCATCACGAAGTTCTACTAACTTGGTGATGGTGACTAGAGAATTCTGTCAATCACTATTTTATTTGAAAGATTAACTCCCACTTGATCCAAGCGATTGTAGTACCCAGACAATCTGAGCACATGCTCATTGCTTGAGCTATTCTCCTCCATCTTTTAGCTATAAAACTTGTTGGAGACTTCATATCTCTCAACTCGGGTATTTGCTTGAAATATTAACTTCAATTCCTGGAACATCTCGTATGGTCCGTGACGTTCAAAATGTCTTTGAAGTCCCGATTCTAAGCCGTTTAAGCATGGTGCACTAAACTATCAAGTAGTCATCATATTGAGCTAGCCAAACGTTTATAACATCTGCATCTGCTCGTGCAATAGGTTTGTCACCTAGCAGTGCATCAAGGACATAATTCTTTATTGCAGCAATGAGGACAAACCTCAGATCATGGATTCAATCCGCATCATTGCTACAAACATCTTTCAACTTAGTTTTCTCTAGGAACATATCAAAAATAAAACAGGGGAGCTAAACGCGAGCTATTGATCTACAACATAGATATGCTAATACTACCAGGACTAAGTTCATGATAAATTTAAGTTCAATTAATCATATTACTTAAGAACTCTGTAACATCCCAAATTTTCAAATTGGAATTTTATACATCAGATCATCATTGCATACCATATTTTATTTTGCATTTTGGTTGATCCTAGAAATTCTATGCAACTCAATGACCCACGGAGAGAGTTGGGGATTTCGTTATTTTCATATTTGAGTTTTCTCAAATTTTGAGAATAGGATCATTTGATTTGATTTTATTATCAATTATTTCTATTACAAAAATATGAGAGAGGGAATAAAATGACTTTCCCAAAAATAAAGAATATTGAGGATTTAATAATAAAATCAAATAAGATTTTATTTCGGAGTTTTTTGGTGTTTTATTTGAATTTAGGAAAAATGTGCGTTTTTCAAAATTGCATTTAGGTCCCAAATAATTGTTCACCTTGTGTGGATTGATTTTAGAAGCCTGTGAAAATTTATTTCGAAATTTTTGGAGTCCGTTTAGTATTTCTTTTTATTTTTCTTCTGCGCGTAAATATATATTTTTTTTAAAAAAATGCGCACCGACCTACGGGCCGTGTCCGACCTGGACACCGGCCCGGGCGGGCTTTATAAGCCGGGGCAGCCCACCCGGGCAAACCCTAGCCGCCTCGAGCCCCGTGCCCCGCCGCCACCCGCCGCCACCCGCGTCGCCGCCGCCGCCGCCGCTGCACGCTGGCCGAGGTTCGCCGCTGCCTCGAAATCCATGCCCTTTTTTTCTCTTTTTTTTGAAAAACCGTTCGATTTTTCCGTCGGTTTTTTAGATTCGTTTTTTAAATAGATTGGTTTTTTCGGTTTATTTAAATAGCGAGCGTTCGTCCGTTCGTTCGTTCTAACGAACGTTCGTCGTATTTCTTTTTCTCGGATTAAATCCGCGATTTTTCTGATCGCGATCCCTGATCCGATTTTCGTTTTAGTATAACTTTTCGCTCGTTTATCGGAATCAGGCGATTCAAGCGCCTAGAGTTTCATCTCGAAACCCTCTATCCGTTTAACCAACTTAAACAAGATTTTGCTACTGTAAAATTTTCCCTAGATCCAGATTAGTAGAACGAAGTTGTTTTCTTTCGCCGTTTGACTTTCATTGCTTCGTTCGATTTGATTCTTTTTGCCAACCGGAGTTCTTAAGTTGAACCTTCTGGTTAGATCTCTTATTTGAGTTTTACCCGTGCATTAGATGAGTTCTTATTGTATGCTTGTTTGTTTGTTTGCGATAGAGTACCCGGAGTGCGCCGCTTGTTACTTCGAATCGCTAGGTTTCCCGGATCATCAGCAAGGCAAGTAACACTTTGATCATACCTTTTCTACTACCCAGTTTTATTGCATTAGATCAATCCTCACACATTGCATGATTAGGATCTAATTAAATTGTGGGATGGGAAGTAGTTGAGGGAGTACCTATTACCTGTTTATTACCAAACCTTTGGGAGTTACTTCTACGTTTGCTTATTATGCCATGCTATGCCAGTAGACGTGGATTGGGTGAGTGATATCCATGACAGATGTGAGTTTTGTTAATTAATGGTTTATCTAAGGTGGCAACTTAAACACACATCTGGGTGGATTGAGGCACCTAGGTATTCTAGGACTTGCCTGTTTTCTTTTGGACCGCCACCCAGGCTCAAAGGGATCATGATACTATTCATACTAGAAACTTCCGTGTGCAGCCACAAGCTATTATGGGCTCTAGCATAGTTGACTAAGTCGTGCGAACTCTTACAGTGGTAGACTAGCAGATGCAGGGGATGTAGGTGGTACGGTCTACCCGATTGTAAGGTCTTAGCGGTTCTGAAAGACTATGTCTCGGTCATCCGTCTTCTCAAACACCATGAAGTGCGAGAAACCAAACAGAGGCGATCGAGTCTTGTGGGGAAAAGTGCGCAAACCTCTACAGAGTGTAATAAACTAATCATGGTTAGCCGCGTCCCCGGTTATGGACATTTTGAGTATCTAGTACTTGGATTATCATGTGAATCTCAACATGTTACTCTAAATTAATTTTGTTGGGTTATATTTAATGATGATGCTTAATTGGGATTGAGAATGTTGTCAACCATTCTCAATGTTTAACAACTACCATGATAGTTAAATAAAATTTATTCCTTTGTAGTAGGGAAAAATTGGCTTTACGCAAAATTGTAACCATAGAGCTTTCCACCAGCCAAATATGCATATAGTATAGCTGTTTCATTCCATTACTCTCTATGTGCTACATTGCCAGCATATTCCATGTGCTGACCCGTTTCGGGCTGCAACGTTAATGTTGCAGACTTTTTAGACGACGATTAAGGAGTTTTAGGTCATGGTTCTATACTCAATGATGCCGTTGGAGTTGATGGACTCACTTATCTTCCAAGCCTTCCGCTGTTATCATTATTTGATGACCTTAAGCCATATTTATTGTAATAAGTTCTCTTTTGAGACACTTGATGTAATAAGTGTGTGATTGCTACTCTGCTATAAATCCTCCGACTACTGTGTGGTGTCAGCATTACTGATCCAGGGATGACACCGGAGCACAGAGATCAGACTGTTTGAGGTCTGGTCGCTACAGAGATGGTATCAGAACACACGCTGACTGTAGGACACGACCACTAAGCTAAAGACCTAGATCACTACTCACTCTCTTCTTTTCTTACTTCTCATCTTTTCTACTCCTTAGGATGGCGGATGCAAGGAACAAGTTCACGCAACCGGATGAAGATACACCCTTTGGACGTCACTTGAAGGAAGTTACTAGATACCTAAACATAGGAGTACCAAGCTTCACAGGAACCTACAACGCCACTTTACCTGAAGAAGTGCGCTGGATGATTCAAGTTCAAGTTCCAGGAAGGACGTTCATGCCAGTCACTGAGCCCATAGAGTTTTCTTTTGATGCACCAACTTGGAGTCTAGGAAGGAGCATGGCAGCTCACATCGCCATGGGACGCATTGGAGAAGTCTACCGCAAGGATCTCAAGGATACTATCTACCAGATTTGTGGGCACCGAGATGAACACTGGGAGATGATCAGCACCAGGAAGGATAGATCAATTGCAGCTTTTATCCAGGAGTTAAACCAGCACATTCGATGACAGGAGAACCATATGTGCGTCGACATGATAGATCTGAAGAAAGCTAAGACAAGAATCAAGGAACTGGAGGAAGAACTCAAGGCTACACGTGAAGATTATGAAGAAGAAATTGAAGTATTGGTGGAGAAGAATGACGACCTGATCAAGAAGATTGGAATATTTATGGGAGGCCCTACGCCAGTAGAGGAAGACGAAGAACCCAAGGAGATTAGCCCGGCAGACTACATCATCATCGATGGCACCGACTCGGATCTAGATAGTAGCGATGATGACTATGTTGATGAAGTTGGAGCAGATATCATGGAGTCTGCAACCGAAGAATATTTCTAGTAGACCACCCCATCAATAGTAGTAGTCCACCTTGTAAATATAGTAGTCCGAGCACTTTTGCGAGAGATAGATTGATTGTATGCCCTTGTTTGATTGAATGAAGTGAATTGTTTGTTTTGCCTCATGTGCATATGGGTAGTGTTTTCTCTTTAGACCCCCTCTATTCTTACATCTCATCTTTTCTAAACCCTCAGATGCCTCTGAGACGTGACCCCGAATTTGCCTTTCCACCGGAGCTCACCCAGTTGATCCAGCAGCAGAACACATTGATGCAGTTGCTAGTCCAGAATTAGAATCAGGGGAACAACAACAACATCCCACCACCACCACCTGTTGACCACTTAGCCCGTTTTCTTAGGCTGAATCCACCGGTGTTTTCCAGTAGCACCGAGCCGATAGTAGCAGATGATTGGCTCCGCAAGACTGCTAGGGAGTTGACCACAGCAGGATGCGCAGATGCGGAGAAGGTGAAGTTTGCCGCACATCAGCTAGAAGGACCCATAGCATCATGGTGGGAGAATTTCACCGCCACTTTCCCAGTCGACACTATCACATGGGACCAGTTTCAGCAGGCTTTTCGTACTGCACATGTTTCAGCAGGAGCTATGGCCATGAAGAAGCGTGAGTTTTGCAACTTGCGCCAAGGAGGACGGACAGTTGGCCAGTACGTGGAGGACTTTAGTAAGTTAGCACGTTATGCCCCAGATGACGTCGCTACGGATGCAACAAAGCAGGAGAAGTTTCTGGAAGGACTGAATGATGAGTTGAGCATGCAGTTGATGGTAGCAACCTTCAACAACTACCAGGAGTTGGTAGATCGTGCTCTTATGATTGAAGGGAAGCAGCAACAAATTGAGAATCGCAAAAGGAAGTATGGACAAGGAAAGTACAATTCAGGAGCTCAGCAGAAGCCACATTTTACCCCTAGACCGGGAGGACATTTTCAGCATACCCATGGAGGAGGTAGCTCGCACAACCACAATGGCACCAAGAATGGTAATGGCAATGGAGGAAGCAACGGCCAGAGCCGCACCAACCTATCAACCCCAACCAAGAAGGACCTGAGCCAAGTCACTTGTTTTAAGTGTCAGAAGACCGGACATTATGCCAATGAATGTCCTGAAGGCCAAAATGGCAATGGAAGTTCTGGAAAGAAGCCGAACCCTTTTAACAGGGGACAGGTGAACCACGTTAGTGTTGAGGAGGTTGAAGCTCAGCCCGATGCAGTAATAGGTAAGTTTTTGGTTAAGCCATTTACTGCACTCGTTCTTTTTGATACTGGTGCATCGCATTCATACATCTCAAGGGGATTTGTGGATAAGTATAACCTATCAACCCAAGCCCTTAGGTCACCCATGTTAGTAACCTCGCCTGGAGCAGAGTATGTGGCTAGTCTATGGTGTGATCGGTTACCATTGAGGATTGGTAACTATGTTTTTCCCTCAGACCTAATAATATTGGAATCTCAAGGATTGGATGTGATATTAGGCATGGATTGGTTATCAAAGTATGAAGGGAATATTGAATGTGCTAGTAAGTCAATTTTGCTTACCACCCCAGAAGGGAGAAGGATCAAGTATGTATCCCGGCATGTGCCAAAGAGGACTCAAGTAAATTGCCTAACATGAGTTGTGCAGGAGGAAGTACCAGTGGTAAGGGATTTTCCTGAAGTATTTCCAGAGGAGTTGCCAGGCATGCCACCGGATAGAGATATTGAGTTTTTGATTGAGCGATTGCCAGGCACAGGGCCAATATCAAAGAGAACATACAGGATGCCTGCAAAGGATTTGGTGGAAATTAAGAAGCAGATTAAGGAGTTACTGGATAAAGGATATATCCACCCAAGTTCTTCGTCTTGGGGATCGCCAGTACTTCTGGTAGAAAAGAAGGATGGATCGTTAAGGATGGTTGTTGATTATCGAGGATTGAATGAAGTAACGATCAAGAACAAGTACCCACTACCAATGATCAATGATCTGTTTGATCGATTGCAAGGAGCTAAGGTATTTTCCAAGATCGATCTGCGATCAGGATACCACCAGTTGAAGATTCGAGAACAGGATATTCCGAAGACAGCTTTTACCACCAGGTATGGGCTGTACGAGTATACCGTTATGTCATTTGTCTGACTAACGCACCTGCCTATTTTATGAACATGATGACCAAAGTGTTTATGGAGTTCTTGGATAAGTTCGTTGTAGTGTTCATTGATGATATCCTGGTTTATTCGAAAAATGAAGAGGAGCATAAGGAGCATTTGCGTTTGGTACTTGGAAAGCTCAGAGAACATCAATTATATGCCAAGTTCAGCAAATGTGAGTTTTGGTTGAAGGAAGTAGGATTCCTCGGACACGTTATATCTGGAGAAGGTATAGCAGTTGGTCCCACTAAAGTTGATACCGTGACCAAGTGGGAAGCCCCAATAATAGTTGGAGAGATCTGGAGTTTTCTTGGACTTGCAAGATACTACCAGAGATTTATTGAGAATTTCTCAAAGATTGCGAAGCCTATGACTGAGTTGTTGAAGAAAGATACCAAGTTCATATGGACGGAGGAATGTGAGGCTAGTTTCCAGGAGTTGAAGAAACTTTTGGTTACCTCACCAGTGTTGATTTTGCCAGACCAGACCAAAGATTATGAGGTGTATTGCGACGCTTCACGTCGAGGACTTGGAGCAGTGCTTATGCAGGAAGGGAGAGTTGTTTCATATGCCTCAAGACAACTGAAGCCTCATGAGTTGAATTATGCCACGCATGATTTGGAGTTAGCAGCCGTAGTGCATGCTTTGAAAACATGGAGGCATTTCCTCATTGGAAATCATTGTGAGGTGTACACGGATCATAAGAGTTTGAAGTACATTTTCACACAGAAGGAGTTGAATCTCAGACAAAGGAGATGGTTGGAACTCATCAAGGATTATGATATGAAATTGCATTATCACCCCGGAAAGGCTAATGTAGTAGCTGACGCATTAAGCTGTAAGAGCCATGTCAATACGTTAATGATGGGAGAAATACCCAAGGAGTTAGCAGAAAATCTTCATGAACTATGTGTGGAAATAGTTCCGAGAGGCTATGTAGCAGCATTGGAGATTCAGTCAACTTTGATGGATAGAATCAGGGAAGCTCAGAAAACTGACAAAGAGATTGCCGCTATAAAGGAGAAACTAAGCAAAGGAAAAGCTAAAGGATTTCGTGAGGATGAGCGTGACACCCTATGGTTTGAAGACCGCGTTTACGTGCCCAATGACCCGGAGATCAGGAAGTTGATTTTGCAAGAGGCACATGACTCACTGTATTCAATTCACCCAGGAAATACCAAGATGTATTTGGATTTGAAGGATATTTTCTGGTGGACCGGAATGAAGAAGGATATTGCGGAGTATGTAGCAGTTTGTGATGTATGTCAGAGAGTAAAGGCAGAGCATCAGAAGCCAGCAGGATTGTTACAACCATTGCCGATACCCGAATGGAAGTGGGATAAGCTAGGCATGGATTTTATCACGGGATTGCCCAGGACTCGTTCAGGCTATGACTCGATTTGGGTTGTAGTTGATCGATTGACGAAAGTAGCTCATTTCATCCCAGTAAAGACCACTTACACCAGTGCTAAGTTGGCAAAGATATACATGACCAGGATCGTATGTCTGCATGGAGTTCCAAGGAGTATCATATCAGAAAGAGGAACCTAGTTTACCTCAAAGTTCTAGAAGCAGTTGCACGAAACTTTGGGTACCAGGCTAGAATTCAGTACAACTTTTCATCCACAGACAGATGGACAGACCGAGAGAGTCAATCAGATTTTGGAGCATATGCTGAGAGCTTGTGCACTAGATTATGGATCTAGTTGGGACGATAATTTGCCATATGCCGAGTTCTCTTACAACAACAGTTACCAAACCAGTTTAAAGATGGCCCCTTTCGAAGCTTTGTACGGAAGGAGGTGCATGACACCGTTGTCATGGGACGAAGTTGGAGACCGCCAGTTGTTTGGACCTGACTTGATTAAAGAGTCTGAATAGAAGGTGAAGATGATTCGCGATAGGCTCAAGGTAGCCCAGTCTAGAAAGAAAAGTTATGCAGATTCTAGATGCAAGGAGACAGTTTACGAAGTCGGAGATAGGGCTTATCTTTGAGTATCTCCACTTCGGGGAACAAAGCGTTTTGGAGTTAAAGGGAAGTTAGCACCACGATTTGTAGGACCATATCGAGTTTTGGAGCGTATGGGAGAAGTGGCCTAGAAATTGGAAATGCCCAAAGGATTGTCAAGAGTTCATGATGTGTTCCATGTTTCTCAGTTAAAGAAATGTCACGCGGAGATGGCTGACATACCTTTGAGAGACACAGTGCCCTTGGAAACTATTCAGTTGGATAACGATTTGACCTACGAGGAGAAACCAATTAAGATCCTCGAGTTTGCCAGCCGAGTTACCCGCAACAAGGTTATCAAGTTTTGCAAAGTTTAGTGGAGCCACCACACAGAGGATGAAGCCACCTGGGAACGAGAGGAAGATTTGCTCAAGGACCACCCTCATCTATTTTCTAGCCAACCCGAATCTCGACGGCGAGATTCATCTTAAGGGGGGGGGGAGGTTTGTAACATCCCAAATTTTCAATTTGGAATGTTATACATCAGATCATCATTGTATACCATATTTTATTTTGCATTTTGGTTGATCCTAGAAATTCTATGCAACTCAATGACCCACGGAGAGAGTTGGGGATTTCGTTATTTTCATATTTGAGTTTTCTCAAATTTTGAGAATAGGATCATTTGATTTTATTTTATCATCAATTATTTCTATTACAAAAATATGAGAGAGGGAATAAAATGACTTTCCAAAAGTAAAGAAATATTGAGAATTTAATAATAAAATCAAATAAGATTTTATTTTGGAGTTTTTCGGTGTTTTATTTGAATTTACGAAAAATGTGCATTTTTCAAAATTGCATTTAGGTCCCAAATAAATGTTCACCTTGTGCGGCTTGATTTTAGAAGCCCGTGAAAATATATTTTGGAATTTTTGGAGTCCTTTTAGTATTTCTTTTTATTTTTCTTCTACGCGTAAATATTTAAAAAAAATGCGCACCGACCTACGGGCCGTGTCCGACCTGGACACCGGCCCGGGCGGGCTTTATAAGCCGGGGCAGCGCACCCGGGCAAACCCTAGCCGCCTCGAGCCCCGTGCCCCGCCGCCACCCGTGCCGCCGCCGCCCGCCGCCGTCGCCGCACGCTCGCCGAGGTTCGCTGCGCCTCGAAATCCGTGCCCGGTTTTTTTTTCTTTTTTTTTCGAAAAACCGTTCGGTTTTTCCGTCGGTTTTTTTAGATTCGGTTTTTTAAATAGATCGTTTTTTCCGGTTTATTTAAATAGCGAGCGAGCGTTCGTCCGTTTGTTCGTTCTAGAGAAGGTTCGTCGTTTTTCTTTTTCTCGGATTAAATCCGCGATTTTTCTGATCGCGATTCCTGATCCGATTTTCGTTTTAGTATAAATTTTCGCTCGTTTATCGGAATCAGGCGATTCAAGCGCCTAGAGTTTCGTCTCGAAACCCTCTATCCGTTTAACCAACTTAAACAAGATTTTGCTACTGCAAAATTTGCCCTAGATCCAGATTAGTAGAACGAAGATGTTTTCTTTCGCCGTTTGACTTTCGTTGCTTCGTTCGATTTGATTCTTTTTGCCAACCGGAGTTCTTAAGTTGAACCTTCTGGTTAGATCTCTTATTTGATTTTTACCCGTGCATTAGATGAGTTCTTATTGTATGCTTGTTTGCGATAGAGTACCCGGAGTGCGCCGCTTGTTACTTCGAATCACTAGGTTTCCCGGATCATCAACAAGGCAAGTAACACTTTGATCATACCTTTTCTACTACCCAGTTTTATTGCATTAGATCAATCCTCACACATTGCATGATTAGGATCTAATTAAATTGTGGGATGGGAAGTAGTTGAGGTAGTACCTATTACCTGTTTATTATGAAACCTTTGGGAGTTACTTCTACGTTTGCTTATTATGCCATGCTATGCCAGTAGACGTGGATTGGGTGAGTGATATCCATGACAGATGTGAGTTTTTTTAATTAATGGTTTATCTAAGGTGGCAACTTAAACACACACCTGGGTGGACTGAGGCACCTGGGTATTCCAGGACTTGCCTATTTTCTTTTGGACCGCCACCCAGGCTCAAAGGGATCATGAGACTATTCATACTAGAAACTTCCATGTGCAGCCACAAGCTATTATGGGCTCTAGCATAGTTGACTAAGTCGTGCGAACTCTTACAGTGGTAGACTAGCAGATGTAGGGGATGTAGGTGGTACGGTCTACCCGATTGTAAGGTGCTAGCGCTTCTGAAAGACTATGTCTCGGTCATCCGTCTTCTCAAACACCATGAAGTGCGAGAAACCAAACGGAGGCTATCGAGTCTTGTGGGGAAAAGTGTGCAAACCTCTGCAGAGTGTAATAAACTAATCATGGTTAGCCGTGTCCCCGGTTATGGACATCTTGAGTATCTAGTACTTGGATTGTCATGTGAATCTCAACATGTTACTCTAAATTAATTTTGTTGGGTTATGTTTAATGATGATGCTTAATTGGGATTGAGAATGCTGTCAACCATTCTCAATGTTTAACAACTACCATGATAGTTAAATAAAATTTATTCCTTTATAGTAGGGAAAAATTGGCTTTACGCAAAACTGTAACCATAGAGCTTTCCACCAGCCAAATATGCATATAGTATAGCTGTTTCATTCCATTACTCTCTATGTGTTACATTGCCAGCATATTCCATGTGCTGACCCGTTTCGGGCTGCAACGTTAATGTTGCAGACTTTTCAGACAACGATTAAGGAGTTTTAGGTCGTGGTTCTATACTCAGTGATGCCGTTGGAGTTGATGGACTCACTTATCTTCCAAGCCTTCCGTTGTTATCATTATTAGGGCCTTAAGCCATATTTTTTGTAATAAGTTCTCTTTTGAGACACTCGATGTAATAAGTGTGTGATTGCTACTCTGCTATAAATCCTCCGAGTACTGTGTGGTGTCAACATTACTGATCCAGGGATGACACCGGAGCATAGAGATCAGACTGTTTGAGGTCTGTTCGCTACAAACTCCCACTTAGATAGACATCCCTCTAATCCTCTAAGTGATCACGTGATCCATATCAACTAAACCATGTCCAATCATCACGTGAGATGGAGTAGTTTCAATGGTGAACATCACTATGTTGATCATATCTACTATATGATTCACGCTCGACCTTTCGGTCTTAGTGTTCCAGGCCATATCTGTTATATGCTAGGCTCGTCAAGTTTAACCTGAGTATTCCGCGTGTGCAACTGTTTTGCACCCGTTGTATTTGAACGTAGAGCCTATCACACCCGATCATCACGTGGTGTCTTAGCACGAAGAACTTTCGCAATGGTGCATACTCAGGGAGAACACTTGCACCTTGATAATTAGTGAGAGATCATCTTATAAAGCTACCGTCGAACTAAGCAAAATAAGATGTATAAAAAATAAACATCACATGAAATCAAAATATGTGACATGATATGGCCATCATCATCTTGTGCCTTTGATCTCCATCTCCAAAGCATCGTCATGATTTCCATCATCACCGGCATGACACCATGATCTCCATCATATTGATTTATATCAATGTGTCGTCACATGGTCGTCTCGCCAATTATTGCTCTTGCAACTATTGCTATCGCATAGCGATAAAGTAAAGCAATTATTTTGGCGCTTGCATCTTATGCAATAAAGAGACAACCATAAGGCTTCTGCCAGTTGCCAATAACTTCAACAAAACATGATCATCTTATACAACAACTTATATCTCATCATGTCTTGACCATATCACATCACAACATGCCCTGCAAAAACAAGTTAGACGTCCTCTACTTTCTTGTTGCAAGTTTTACGTGGCTGCTACGACCTGAGCAAGAACCGTTCTTATCTACGCATCAAAACCACAATGATAGTTTCTCAAGTTGGTGCTGTTTTAACTTTCGCAAGGACTAGGCGTAGCCACATTCGGTTCAACTAAAGTTGGAGAAACTGACACCCGCTAGTCACCTGTGTGCATAGCACGACGGTAAATCCAGTCTTGCGTAAGCGTACGCGTAATGTCAGTCTGGGCCGCTTCATCCAACAATACCGCCGAACCAAAGTGTGACATGCTGGTAAGTAGTATGACTTATATTGCCCACAACTCACTTGTGTTCTACTCGTGCATATTACATCAACGCATAAAACCTGGCTCGGATGCCACTCTTGGGGAACGTAGTAATTTCAAAAATTTCCTACGCACACGCAAGATCATGGTGATGCATAGCAACGAGAGGGGAGAGTGTGTCCACGTACCCTCGTAGACCGAAAGCAGAAGTGTTAGCACAATGCGGTTGATGTAGTCGTACGTCTTCGCGATCCGACCGATCAAGTACCGAACGCACGACACCTCCGAGTTCTGCACACGTTCAACTCGATGACCTCCCTCGAACTCCGATCCAGCCGAGCTTTGAGGGAGAGTTCCGTCAGCACGACGGCGTGGTGACGATGATGATGTTCTACTGAGGCAGGGGTTCGCCTAAGCACCGCTACACTATGACCGATGTGGATTATGGTGGAGGGGGGCACCGCACACGGCTAAGAGATCAAGAGATCAATTGTTGTGTCTATGGGGTGCCCACTGGCCACGTATATAAAGGAGTGGAGGAGGGGAGGGACTGGCCCTCTCTATGGCGCGCCCTAGGGGAGTCCTACTCCCACCGGGAGTAGGATTCCCCCTTTCCTAGTAGAACTAGGATCCCTTCCAAGTAGTAGGAGTAGGAGAGAAGGAAAGGGAAAAGAGAAGAGAAGGAAGGAGGAGGCGCAGCCCTTCCCCCTAGTACAATTCGGACTAGGCCTTGGGGAGGGGCCTGCCTCTCTCTCTTTCCCCTAAAGCCCAATAAGGCCCATACACTCCCCGACGAATTCCCGTAACTCCTCGGTACTCCGATAAATACCCGAATCACTCGGAACCTTTCCGATGTCCGAATATAGTCGTCCAATATATCGATCTTTACGTATTGACCATTTCGAGACTCCTCGTCATGTCCCCGATCTCATTCGGGACTCCGAACTATCTTCGGTACATCAAAACACATAAACTCATAATATAACCGTCATCAAACTTTAAGCGTGCGGACCCTACAGGTTCGAGAACTATGTAGACATGGCCGAGACACGTCTCCGGTCAATGACCAATAGCGGAATCTGGATGCTTATGTTGGCTCCTACATATTCTACGAAGATCTTTATCGGTCAAACCGCATAACAACATATGTTGTTCCCTTTGTCATCCGTACGTTACTTGCCCGAAATTCGATCATCGGTATCTCAATACCCAGTTCAATCTCGTTACCGGCAAGTCTCTTTACTCGTTCCGTAATACATCATCCCGCAACTAACTCATTAGTTGCAATGCTTGCAAGGCTTATAGTGATGTGCATTACCGAGTGGGCCCAAAGATACCTCTCCCACAATCGGAGTGACAAATCCTAATCTCGAAATAGGCCAACCCAACAAGTACCTTCGGAGACACATGTAGAGCACCTTTATAATCACCCAGTTATGTTATGTCGTTTGGTGGCACACAAAGTGTTCCTCCGGTAGACGGGAGTTGCATAATCTCATAGTCATAGGAACATGTATAAGTCATGAAGAAAGCAATAGCAACAAACTAAACGATCAAGTGCTAAGCTAACGGAATGGGTCAAGTCAATCACATCATTCTCCTAATGATGTGATCCCATTAATCAAATGACAACTCATGTCTATGGTTAGGAAACATAACCATCTTTGATCAATGAGCTAGTCAAGTAGAGGCATACTAGTGACACTCTGTTTGTCTATGTATTCACACATGTATTACGTTTCCGGTTAATACAATTCTAGCATGAATAATAAACATTTATCATGATATAAGGAAATAAATAATAACTTTATTATTGCCTCAAGGGCATATTTCCTTCACATGCCAGTAACAAGATTGAACTAGGTATTGAGATACCGATAATCGAATCTCGGGCAAGTAACATACCGATGACAAAGGGAACAACATATGTTGTTATGCGGTTCGACCGATAAAGATCTTCATAGAATATGTAGGAGCCAATATGGGCATCTAGGTTCCGCTATTGGTTATTGACCAGAGAAGTGTCTCGGTCATGTCTACACAGTTCTCGAACCCATAGGGTCCGCACGCTTAACGTTCATTGACGATATAGTATTTATGAGTTATGTATGTTGGTAACCGAATGTTGTTCGGAGTTCCGGATAAGATCACAGACATGACGAGGAACTTCGGAATGGTCCGGAGATAAAGTTTGATATATGGGATAATAGTGTTTGGTCTCCAGAAGGGTTCCAGAATTCACCGGAAGGGGTTCCGGATGTTTCCCGAAATGTTTGGGTACGAGAACACTTTATTTGGGCCAAAGGGCAAAGCCCACAAGGTTTTTGGAAAGCGCAAAAGAAAGTTTTGCAGAGTCCAGGGGCCAGACGCCAGGGTCCCTGACACCTGGTTCCAGACGCCGGGAACCCTGGCGTCTGGCCCTGGAGTCCGAGAAGGACTCTTGCCTTTTGGGTGAAACCGACTTTGTGGAGGCTTTTACTCCAAGTTTCGACCCCAAGGCTCAACATATAAATACAGGGGTAGGTGAAAGTACTAGTGATCGACTAGAAGGGGGGGGGTGAATAGGCGAATTTTATGGAAGTCTTCAATACATGGAAGTTTCGAAGACAATCGATAGAAATGAACCTATTAACATGCAGCGGAAGGTAGACTACACTAGGCAAGCCATAGTCAAGTATTCAATGAAGTGAAAGCACAAAGACTAATAGCAGCTAGGCAGTATGGATCAGGATGGAAGACAGTATGAAGCCAATCAGAACAAGCAGTCACACAGTGAAGACAAATAGATAATGCAAACAGGCAATGACTTCACAAGGACCAACTGTGAATAAAGAGATGGGAAGGATAGAATCAGTTGCTCGTTGAAGACAAGGATTTGTTGGACCAGTTCCAGTTGCTGTGACAACTGTACGTCTGGTTAGGGAGGCTGAGATTTAACTCAGAAGACTGTATCTTCACCTTATTCCCCTTGAGCTAAGGACACCCAGTCCTCGCCCAATCACTCTAGTAAGTCTTCAAGGGAGACTTCCAAACCTTCACAGACTTTGTTCATCGGCGATCCACAATGACTCTTGGATGCTCAGAACGTGATGCCTGACCGGCTGGAGGATTCACAGTCCTCAAGTGTAACAAGCCTTCAGATCACACAGACAGGAAGACTCCAGTGATGCCTAAAACTCTTTGGCTCTGGGTGTTTAGGGCTTTGTCCTCGCAAGGATTTCTCTCTCAAAGGCTTCGAGGTGGGTTGCTCTCAAACGACAAAAGTCATGCACTATCTCTGAGCAGCCAACCAATTTATGGTGTAGGGGGTGGGCTATTTATAGCCACTAGGCAACCCGACCTGATTTGTCCGAAATGACCCTGGGTCACTAAGGAACTGACACATGTTCCAATGGTCATATTTCAAACACACGCGGCAACTTTACTTGGGCTACAAGTAAAGCTGACTCATCCAGCTCTGGATAAGATTTGCTCTCATTGTCTTCACTCGAAGACATATGATTTTGGTTAAGCATCACTTCAGTCACTCTGACTTTGTTCACTGGGACCCCACTTAACAGTACGGTGGTTCCTATGACTCAACAAAGAAGAAAAGGAAACAACGAAACAACTAAGTCTTCGCGCTCCATAGTCTTCACTCAACGTTTTCTCTTGTCATAGTCTTCAATGTGAATATCTTCACATACCACCTTTGTCTTCAATGTCTTCATACATTTTTAGGGGTCATCTCCGGTAGGAAAACCGAATCATTGAGGGACTACTACCTGTGTTATCCTGCAATTCTCACAAACACATTAGTCCCTCAACCAGGTTTGTCGTCAATACTCCAAAACCAACTAGGGGTGGCACTAGATGCACTTACAATCTCCCCCTTTTTGGTGATTGATGGCAAACTGGTTGAAGTTTTCAATGGGGATAAAAGTATGTGAAATTGTAAAGGATTTAAGTATTGTCTTCATAAGTAGCAGGAAGGCTCCCCCTGAAGATGTGCATATAAGTATTTTGCTTTCGAATGCAAACGCACATGGCAAGTTGTACTTGCGGAGCTCCTCTTCTACTTATGATGACAATTCAACATGCATGAAAGGATATAATGAAGATAATGACATGCATAATGAAAAATGGACGTCTGCAAAATGACTTCGTGCGGAATTTATTGTCGCACATGCGGAATTTATCATCGCATCACATAGTGTCGAAAAAGGTAGCAGACGACCATCAAGTTTAAGTGTTACAACTCAAAACGAACCAAATATTTCAAAAGCGAGAGTTGTAAGCACTTAGCAAATGTAGAAAAAGTAAAGAAACCACCCATATGGACCCGCTTGAATACTATCAACTCATATGCTTCTCCCCCTTTTGTCAGTAATGACCAAAAATATTTGATGACATAGAGCTTCTACTCGTTCCCATGAGGAGTAGGTGAAGCAGCAGGGTCGTTGTTGAGGTTCGGTGGTGCGGAAGAACTTGGTGCAGTGTCGACACGCGCTGAAGTTGGAGGTGGTGAAGTAGCATCATCTTGATCATCTATGACTCTGGCATTCACCGTTGCAGCTGAGGAGGAATAGTCAGAGTCTTCAAGTGAGGGAGTCCGACGCAAGTGAGCATTCCTTGGAGGAGCTGAGTCAAACTTGAATCTTTCTGTGAAGCCATCGTCTTGCAGATCAACTTCAGCACTGAGTAATGTCAAGCTCTTCCAAGACCTCCGACAGGTTTCATGTGTAACAAAGGCATTCTTGGTGGCAAGATTGCGAATGCGATTGACGTCCACCAAGAGGCTTTGCATCTGACGCTTGAGCCAATCATGATGCTTATCCTATTTCTGATGTAGAGCGACTAGAAGCTCTCGGTCATTGAGAACACGAGATCGCTTCCGAGGCCTTTGGGCAATGGTGCTTGCAGTGGCGTCAGTTTGGGTGCGAGGGGCATGTGTGTTGCCAGCCAGGGGATAAACACGAGAGACGGCCTGAACTCCTTCAATGGGCTGGGTGAAGCTTTGACAATCAACATTGTGAAGATAAACTGGCTCCTTTGCAGGCTCTGGGTAAATAGCTTCAACAGACAGATCAACCTCTGGCAAGAACACGAGATGATTGCACAGAGACGGCTGATAGTTGAAAGCAGAGTGAAGCTTGATAAGGCGCATTACCCATGGAGCATAGAACTTCAGACCAAAGATGTCGGAGCCAGATGCAGCCAACTGCCTGATGAAGAAGTCTTGAGCATTGAAGCTGATGCCATTGAAGATATAGAAAACCAAATTATTCATTGCTCCTTCAAGCTTCGCTGCAGATGAATGTCCTTTGACATGCCATAGAGTTTTCCTGATGATATGGTAAATGGTGCGGGGCAAATACTCTAGGTCTTCGACAAAGAATTCCGTTGGGTATTCAGCGTCGCGTGGCAGAGGCTTCATCATGCTCAGCATTTGGCTCATTTTTGGCTTTGACTTCTGGAAAATGCTCTCCAAAGCATTCTGGTGTTGCTGACAACCCGGTTCATAATATTCGCTAGGAGTGGGCAGGGCTGTAAGCTCAGTGATGTCTTGGGGTTTAGCTTCATGATGGACATCGCCCGTCATCCATTGAAGGATCCAAGTCTTTGCATCCCTGTTGTATCCACGAATGTGGAGGGTGGCATAAAATTGAAGCAGAAGTTCTTCATTCCAGTGTTCCTTGGCAGTCACAAAGTTGAGCAGACCCGCATCACGGAAGCAGTTAAGAGCTTCTTCAAGGCAAGGCAATCCAGCAATGGCTTCGCAGTTTAGACGCATATGAGGGAAAATGCGCCCCTGATTGTATAAGATGCAAGAATAGTAGCTGCGTTGCTGATAACTCCATAATCGATCCGAGGAGATTCTTGGCCTTGTGTAGGGGTACTTGTCACTGTCAAAGAATGTGTTGTGTGCCTTGAATCCATTCAGATTAAACGTTCCTGGTGACATTGCACTACCTGGAAACTGTGGTAGCCTTGGCTTTGGCTTCTGGACCTGAGGCCTGTGCTCCACATGATAGTCAAATTGAGGTCCGGGAGCAGGCGGAGGAACCAGAATTGGCCAGCGGACGGTAACAAGCTAACCATGATCATATGCTTGTTTGATGGTGTGTGGCCTGGGAGGTGGTACAGGAGCAGAGGCATTGGCTTCAAGCTGCAGATTTGCATCAGGTGCAACATTAGCTTCAGGTGCAGTGACATCTGGCACCACATTAGCTTCAGGCGCCACATTAGCTTCAGCCATGACAACGTCATTGGCTTCAGTGTTGGTGGCTGCCTCAGTATTGGTAACCTCCACTTCAGGAGCTGGATGGCCAGACACGTTCTCCTCGAGAACAACTTCAGGATTGGACGGGGGTGTAGCAACTCTTTCTTCATCTCTTGGTTCTTCTTCTTGGTCATCGGCTGATGCAGCCGGAATATCTTCAGCTGTTTTGGCTTCAGATTCAGGGATGTTCGCAGTAGGAGAGGTTTCAGGAAAGACTTCGCGTGAAATGGATTGGCGCTCTTCTCCTTCTGGAACACTTGACAATGTGACCTGTGGCCTTGGTCCTTTGCAAAGCCTGCGAAACACTAGCGACGCCTATGGAGATGGAGTTGGTTGGGCCTCAAGGTCTTCATTGTTAATCACTGGAGTGGTGACCTGGGTTGGGGGAGTAACTGGTGTTTCTTCATCACGAGGGGATTCTTGAGGGTGATCAGCCCACGAGTCATCCTGAGCAATTGGCGTCAATGGACGACCAATGCTGACGAGTTCGCTGTTCATGAGAACAGGCGATGATACAAAATTGTGCTCGATCTGAGGAAGGACTTCATCATCTTCAACATTGTCGTGATGACCAATGTCTTCAGCTGTGGTGGGGTCAACAGCTAGAATGTCTTCAGATTCAGGAGCCTATGTGGAAGCAGGCTCATGAACTACCAAACGACGGTCTTGGTGTGCAGAGGGAGGACGAGCAACATAAATTGGATCGACAACAAGGGTCTCTGTGGGAGCAGCCTGGTATCTTTTCTTTGTCTTTCGCTTCTTGATCGGTGGAGCATCATCAGTGGGGGCTTTGGACTTGCGCTTTCTGGCTTCGGCTTCAGCTGCCCTAGTTTTCTGGAACTCTGAAGCCGCTGTGGAGACCTTAGGCTTCGAGCCTGTCATACTGGTCGGGAAGACAATGCGAGGTTCTTCCTGCCTTGAAGCTTCTGGTTGGGCCACAGTTGGCTTCTTCTTCTTCTTCTTGGCAGCCATTCTGGGGTTGATGCCTGGTCGCCCAAAGCCTTGCGCTTTTCAGCTTCATTGCAGCCTTGAACACATTTTACAGCAAGATTCTTCATGCGCTCATGAGAACCTTTTGCTTCTTCTCGTTTCTTGTGGAACGCCTCCTTGAACTCATGCATCATGACCTTGAAGTTTTGAATGTCTTCAACATTGAGCTTGGCCATGTGCTTCTTGAACTAAGCCTTTTCATAATCAATCTTGTGCTTCAGCTCAACAATCTTCTATGCAAGAGCCAGCTCAGGAGCAATGGCTCCGTGGAAGGAGACGCTGAGGCCAATTGGGAGCTGAAGATCATCAAAACTGAGATCTAGGCTGTCAAACCACTCATCAATAAACTTGTACAGAATCTCCACATCAAAGAGGGGAAGATCATTGAAGATTTCCGCCTCTTGCTTGCTCTTTATCAATTGCTCAAGAGCATCATCACCAAGATCATCATCGCTAGACAGATCAATGGCGTCATTCTTGTTTCTCAAAATAGCAGTAGGGGTTAATGCTTGACCAGTTGGTTGCATGGGCTTTTTCAACTTGTCAGACTTGGAGATGCGAGAGAGATCTTCAGACTGCACACTGGCTTCAGGAGGTGCAGTGGCCAGAGGCTTCGCCTATGAGACCTTTGGTGCAGAGGAGGGCTTTGAAGCCTTTGGTTTCTTTTGCTTCACAAGCTTCGGTGGTGCAGGCGCTTCGTCAGAATCAGCATCATCTGCAGAGTGATCCATGACTGCCCCTTGAACCTGAATGTGAGTGATGAGTCCTTCTAAGTTGTAGAAGGGCCCAACAAGATTGGGTTCAACATCGCATGTGCCGTCGGCACGAGGAGCAGAGGGACCGGGGTTGAAGTCCAACCCTAGTGACTTCTTGTTCTCTTTGGCAGAAGTTTTGGCAAACTGGAAGTTGCGCTTAAAGAGATTATCTTCACGACACCATGACATAGAGGATGGTTCGGCATTAGAAGGCTGAGGTCCACGAATCATGCAGGGGTAGAAGCCTTGAGCAATAGCTTCGGACTTTGACTTGGGCTGAAGACCTTTGTATATAATATCTCCCAGGGGCCCTTGATGGCATTCTTTTCAGCATATTTGTTGGTGACAAATCTGTACTTGAACCATTCCTCTGCCCAATGTCTTCGAATCCATTGGATTCGGTTCTTGCGTTCTCCATAGGTCTCTTCTGGATCTGACTTGTATAACTCATAGAGATCCGGTGGCAGGTCCTTAGTAGTGTTTTCTCGGCGCTGTCTGCCGCCCTTCCTGACTGATTTTTCTGTTGCCATGAAGTTTAGACTGAAAGCCTTCAACACTGTCAAAGTCTTCCGTCTACTGGCCAGACAAGAACTGGCTTCAGGAGAATTTATGTGATGCTGTAAGAACTCTGCAAATGAATGCAGACTATGAGAACCAAGGGATTCTCCCACAGACATGTACCTGTGACATCATTAGAGATGCGAGGGAAGGGGAAGAGGTCATATGCATTCTTAGAAGATTATGAAAATAAATCAGTTTAGAAGACATTGACCTCATAGTGCGAAGACATTCACTCATATGTAGAGAGTTGGTTCCAGATTTGTACGAATCCACGAATAAGTACAAGTGAGGAATCTAACTACTTTGTGAAGCATAAGTGAACATACTAGGCATGCTATGAGATGCAGAAAAGGATAGATCCAACTTTGTAGCAACAGAAACCACTTGTGGTTGAAAAGGATGAATCTATCGGATCAAAAAGACTGTAAAAGAGTTTTTATTTACCACTCGAGGAACTTCTAGACAAAGTAGGAGATGAGGCCAACCAGTTCGATCTTCCGTGCCCTAACTTGGCGACGGAGGACACCTATGGCGACGGCGGAGAAGACGATGTCCGCGGCCGGCGTGATGACAGCGTCGGTGAGGTCGCGGCAGCTAAGCGCTTCGTCGCCGGCATCATCGAGGGCTAGCGGTGGCGCTAGGGTTTGTACGAGGAAGAGAAGTGGAAGAAGAGATAATGACTAGGGTGTGGTGAGTATTTATAAGGACAGGGATGGCGCAACATTATTACGCAGGTGCCCCTGGCGGTTCACATCTGGAATACACGTGGCGATCATGCAACACATCGGAGGTTGTTCCACGTTCCCATGTACGCCTGGATTGTCGGGTGGTCGTTCCCGCTTCTCCAGGTTTCAGGCAAAAAGGATTGAGCATTTAAAACAGATTTAATGATTGTCTCTGTATCTTCTGCTGACAAGGACACAACGAAGACATTCGACAGTTTCAATAGAATGCATATGATTTGGATAGATAGATTAGAGACGGGAGCATAGAAAGGTTAGGGTCCAATCGCATTCACTTAGTTCAAAAGATTCAACGAGAAGACATAGCTATAAGTGAATGCCGTAGAGGACAGAACACAATCATATGAGTATATCCGAATAAGACCAAATTAATATAGTGAAGATAAACATGAAATCATGTTAATATTGAAAACAAACCAAATGGAAAGACTTTGCAAGTGTAACACCAACAGAAAATACTCCAAACAAAAGTTTGGTGGTGGCGTTACCGACCGTATAGGAAGTATTAGACCCAGACACGACGCAGAATTATCGTGGCGCTCCGAAGTCAAATTCCGTGTTAATGTATTCACACTTAGAGTGTAAGTCTTCATTAGTTGAAGATATACGTTACTTCATGTGTTGCACATCTAAGACATCAACATGCATAAGTGTTAGGATGTGTGCATGATCACAGGACATTTGAGGATTCCAAGATATTTAGCTCACACCGCAACTTGCAAAACCTTTTCTCATCCAAGGGCTTTGTGAAGATATCTGCCAGTTGCTCTTCAGTGTTGACGTGAATGATATTAATGTCTTCCTTCATGACATGATCTTTGAGAAAGTGATGACGGATCTGAATGTGCTTTGTCTTCGAGTGCTGAACTGGGTTGTTGGCGATCTTGATGGGGCTTTCATTGTCGCAGTAGAGTGGCACTTGCTTCAGATGAATGCCATAGTCTTTGAGTGTTTGCTTCATCCATAGAAGCTGAGCGCAGCAAGATCCAGCAGCAATGTATTCAGATTTAGAAGTGGAGAGAGATACACAGTTCTGCTTCTTTGAAGACCAACACACAAGTGATCGTCCCAGAAAGTGACATGTGCCTGATGTAGACTTGCGATCCACCTTGTCACCAGCATAATCAGCATTCAACAATCCAACTAGATCAAACTCTGAGCCCTTTAGATACCATAATCCTAGTGTTGGGGTGTAAGCCAAATATCAAAGAATTCGCTTCACAGCTAAGTGATGCGATTCCTTTGGTGCCGCTTGGAATCAGGCACACATGCAAACACTAAGCATGATATCTGGCCTAAATGCACATAAATAAAGCAAAGAACCAATCATGGAGCGGTATACCATTTGATCGAACTCTTTACCATTGGCGTCAGAATCCAGATGACTCTTGGTAGGCATTGGCGTCGTATAACCCTTGCAGTCTTGCATTCCAAACTTCTTCAGGCAATCTTTGAGGTATTTCTCTTGAGATATGAAGATGTCATTGCGTTGCTGTCGTATTTGAAGACCAAGGAAGAACTTCAGCTCACCCATCATGGACATCTGATATTGCTCTTGCATCATGTATCCAAACTCATCACTGTATTTCTGGTTAGTGCAGCCGAAGATAATGTCATGCACATATATTTGACACAGAAATAGTTCACCATCATATATCTTCGTGAAGAGTGTGGGATCTAGGGAACCAGGTATGAAGCCTTTGCTCTTCAGGAAGTCTTTGAGTGTGTCATACCAAGCACGAGGGGCTTGTTTGAGGCCATACAATGCCTCGTTGAGCTTGTAAACCATGCCAGGATGTTTTGGATCTTCAAAGCCGGGCAGTTGTGCAACATACACTTCTTCAATCTTGCCATTGAGAAAGGCGCTCTTCACATCCATTTGATACAGAAGGATGTTATGATGATTCGCATAGGCTAGCAGTATGCGTATATGAAAGGATCGAGAAGAGGTGTCCAGAGGGGGGGTGATTAGACACTAAGTGCCAAAAGTTGCAGTTTTTAATATTCTTAAGTTTAAGTGGAGTTTAAGCACAAGTTTAACAAACACAATACATATCAAGCAAGCATGCAATGAGTATATGAGCAGCGGAAAGTAAAGCATGCAACTTGCAAGAATGTAAAGAGAAGGGTTTGTAATATTCAAACGCAATTGGAGACACGGATGTTTTTGTCGTGGTTCCGGTAGGTGGTGCTATCGTACATCCATGTTGATGGAGACTTCAACCCACGGAGGGTAACGGTTGCGCGAGTCCACGGAGGGCTCCACCCACGAAGGGTCCATGAAGAAGCAACCTTGTCTATTCCATCACGGCCGTCGCCCACGAAGGACTTGCCTCACTAGTGGTATATCTTCACAAAGTAGGCGATCTCCTTGCCCTTACAAACTCCTTGGTTCAACTCCACAATCTTGTTGGAGGCTCCTAAGTGACACCTAGCCAATCTAGGAGACACCACTCTCCAAGAAGTAACAAATGGTGTGTTGATGATGAACCCCTTGCTCTTGTGCTTCAAATGATAGTCTCCCCAACACTCAACTCTCTCTCACAGGATTTGGATTTGGGAAAGAAGATTTGAGTGGAAAGCAACTTGGGAAAGGCTAGAGATCAAGATTCATATGGTTGGAATGGAATATCTTGACCTCAACACAAGTGTAGGTGGTTCTCTCTCAGAAAATGTGTATTGGAAGTGTAGGTATGTTCTGATGGCTCTCTCCACGAATGAAGAGTGGGTGGAGGGGCATATATAGCCTCCACATAAAATCTAACCGTTACACACAATTTGCCAAACTCGGTGGGACCGAATGGTTAAACTCGGTCGGACCGATTCAGCAAACCTAGTGACCGTTAGGATTTTCGGTGGGACTGAGATGCAACTCGGTAGGACCGATATGGTTAGGGTTATGGCATAACGTAATCTCGGTGTGACCGATTACACAAACTCGGTGGGACCAATTTTGGTAATAAGCTAACCAGAGAGTTGGTCAAGTAAACTCGGTGGGACCGATTCGCTCATCTCGGTGTGACCAAAATGTTACAAAAGGGAAACAGAGAGTTTACGTTGCAATCTCGGTGGGACCGATCGCTCATCTCGGTAAGACCAAAACGTTACGAAGGGAAATAGAGAGATTACAATCCCATCTCGGTGAGACCGAGATCCCTATCGGTGAGACCGATTTGCCTAGGGTTTGTGGCAGTGGCTATGACATTTGAAACTCGGTGGCGCCGGATAGAAAGAATCGATGGGGCCGAGTTTGACTTTTGGTTTAGGTCATATGTGGATGTGGGAAGGTAGTTGAGGGTTTTGGAGCATATCACTAAGCACTTTGAGCAAGCAAGCCATTAAGAAACACCTCATCCCCTCTTGATAGTATTGGCTTTTCCTATAGACTCAATGTGATCTTGGATCACTAAAATAGAAAATGTAGAGTCTTGATCTTGAAGCTTGAGCCAATCCTTTGTCCTTAGCATCTTGAAGGGGTTCCACATCCTCTAGTCCATGCCACTCCATTGTTGAACTTATCTGAAACATACTAGGTAAAAGTGTTAGTCCAACAAGAGATATGTTGACATTAATTACCAAAACCACCCAGGGAGCACTTGTGCTTTCAGTATAGCTTCAAGCCTAGCCAAATGAGCAAATGTTTCATTGAAGTCAATTCCTTCAATTTGAGTGTATCCTTGAGCAACGAGACGAGCCTTGTTTCTGACAACTTGACCATGCTCATCTTGCTTGTTGCAATATATCCATTTAGTTCCTATGATACTGTGTTTACGAGGATCAGGACGCTTGACCAGTTCCCATACATTATTCAGCTCGAACTGTTGAAGCTCTTCTTGCATAGCTTGAATCCATTCAGGTTCCATGAAGGCTTCATCAACTTTCTTGGGTTCAGATATTGAGACGAATGCAAATTGCCCACAGAAATTTGCTAGTTGTGTTGCCCTTGAACGAGTGAGTGGACCAGGTGATGCTATCAGTTATCTTCTCAATCTGTACTTCATTTGCAACACGAGGATGAACTGGACGAAGATTTTGCTCTTGCTCATCATTTTCATCATTTGAAGGATTGTCTTCAGGCTGAGCATTGTCTTCAGGTTGATTAGGTGCAGAGATGATAAGTTCCTCTTCAGGCTGTACTTCAGACGGTATGATTTCTCCAGTTCCCATAAGCTTGATGGATTCACTGGGTGGAATTTCATCTAGCACATTTGGCAGGTGCTCTCTTTGCGAGCCGTTAGTCTCATCGAACCGCACATCCACAGTGTCAACAACTTTATAGTGAAAGAGGTTGAAGACTCTGTAGGAGTGAGAATCCTTTCCGTAACCAAGCATAAAACCTTCATGTGCTTTCAGTGCAAATTTTGAAGTGTGATGTGGATCCTTGATCCAGCACCTAGCACCAAATACTCTGAAGTAACTGAAATTTGGCTTCTTACCAGTGAGGGGTTCATAGGATGTTTTCTTCAGAAGCTTGTGAAGATAAACACGGTTGATGACATGGCATGCAGTATCAATAGCTTCAAGCCAGAACTTTCTTGGTGTCTTGTATTCATCGAGCATCGTTCGAGCCATATCAATGAGTGTTCTGTTCTTGCGTTCCATGATGCCATTCTGCTGCGGCGTGTACGGAGCTGAGAACTCATGAGTGATGCCCAATGTATCGAGATAAGTGTCGAGGCCAGTATTCTTAAATTTAGTGCCATTGTCGCTTCTGATGTGCTTGATCTTGACGCCATAGTTGTTCATGGCTTGATTGGCAAAGTGTCTGAAGACATCCTGCACTTCAGTCTTGTAGAGGATTATATGCACCCATGTATATCTTGAATAATCATCAACAATGACGAAGCCATAGAGACAAGCAGTAGTAGTAAGAGTAGAGTAGTGAGTAGGGCCGAAGAGGTCCATGTGTAGCAGTTCAAAGGGTTGAGTCATTGTCATGATTGTCTTTGAGGGATGCTTGGCCCTCGTCATCTTTCCAGCTTCGCAGGCACCGTATAAGTGATCCTTCTTGAACTTGACGCCCTTGATGCCTATGACGTGCTTCTTCTTTGCAAGAGTATGCAAGTTCCTCATGCCAGCATGCCCTAGCCTCCGATGCCAGAGCCAGCACTCTGAAGCTTTTGCAAGAAGACATACGGCAAGCTGTGGTCCTGCTGAGAAATCTACCATGTATGAATCATCTTTCCGATACCCTTCAAAGACTAGAGACTTGTCAGATTCCATTAGAACAAGGCAATGATATTTTCCAAATATCACAATCATGTTCACATCGCAAAGCATTGAGACAGACATTAAGTTGAAACCAAGGGATTCAACAAGCATCACTTTATCCATGTGCTGATCCTTTGAGATTGCAACTCTACCTAGACCCAATACCTTGCTTTTACCAGTATCAACAAATGTGATGTGACTTTTGTCAGATGGACGTAAGGTTGAGTCCATGAGAAGACTTCGTTCGCCAGTCATGTGATTAGTACATCCACTATCAATAATCCATTCTAAAGCAGCTGGTGTCATACCCTACAGTGCAGTTAGGGGGATAGGCTTCACGAAGAGTATTGTGAAGCATAAACATTTGACGAGCAAGTGGATTATGAAAGCTTAGATCGAGGTTAGGACTGATAGGACAAATAGCAAGCGACCCAGGAACAAAATACATAATAAGACCATTTGGGCATTTGATCTTGCGCCCTACAAGATGTTTTAGGTCCCCAGCAATAGCTTCAAACGCATTTGATTTTCGGCTGGAGACCTTTCCCTGCAAAAGAGAGTTAAGCTTTCTTAGCCACCCACATCTTCAAGGGTGGCTTCGAAGCAATGAGTCTAAGTGCAGCATCTGAGAACTTTGTCTTTGGAGCCCTAGCAAATAGTCTTGCAGGTGGAGAATAGTACTCATAAGAATAAGCAAAATAGTTCTGGGTCTTATGAACATGGAGGTTTGATGAAACATGCTCATATTCATAGGCCTGAGTATAGTTTCCTTGCAAAACATTTGTGTTAGTGCGAATCATGTGAGTCCTCTGTCTGTATGAAGCCTTTGGACCATATGAAGCCTGTGGTCTGGGGTTTGTCTTCTTCCCTTGTGATGTCATGACGACATTCACAGGAAGATTCTCCAGACACTTTTTGGGCACCCATACTTTCTTCATAAGTGGCCCATTCCTGCAGTTAGTACCAATATACCTGGCAAACACTTCACCATTCTGATTCTTAAACAGTTTATAGTTTGCATCAAAGGATTCATCAATGACAATAGGATTAGCACAAGTGAAGCCAGATAGGGTAGATGGATCCACTGAAGGTTCCTTTGCAGCAACCCATGTGGTTTTGGGGTACTGGTCAGGCTTCCAGTAAGAGCCATCAGCATTCATTTTCCTTTTGAACCCAACACCATCTTTCCTAGGGTTTCGGTTCAGAATCTGCCTTTTGAGGACATCACATAGTGTCTGATTCCCTTTGAGACTTTTGTACATCCCTGTTTCAAGCAATGTCTTCAACCTAGCATTTTCATCAGCAATAGCAGTGGCATCCTCAGCAGAGGGGTTAGTTACATCAACAGTTGAAGATATTGCAATAGTAGCAGCAGTAGAACATCCAACAACAGAAGTAGCGTTATCACGCTCAAGGCATTTAAGACATGGTGGTTCAAATCCTTCCTGAGCGGGACTGATCTGTTTGGCGCAAAGTGACTCGTTTTCCTTTTGAAGATCTTCATGAGCCGCTCTCAATTTCTCAAGTTCTTGCTTCCTTTGAAGATAATCATAGGAAAGCTTTTCATGAGTTGCTGAGAGCGTTTCATGACGACTTTCAAGTTCCTCATACTTAACATGAAGATTTTTTATGTCTTCAATTAAGGACTGAGATCAAGTCATTTCAGTGTCCAACAGCTCATCACTTTTGTCTAACAGTTTTTGAATATGTTCCATAGCTTTCTGTTGTTTAGTTGCAATTTTAGCAAGTGTTTTATAGCTAGGTTTGGAATTACAATCAGAGTCATCTTCACTGGATGTTTGATAGTGAGTATTGCGTGAGTTTACCTTGGCACCGCGTGCCATGAAGCAATAGGTGGGAGCGGAGTTGTCCTTGTCATTAGCATCGGCGTCGGTGACTGCTACGTCTTGAGCTTGCGTTGGTTTTCCCCGAAGAGGAAGGGATGATGCAGCAGAGTAGCATAAGTATTTCCCTCAGTTTTTGAGAACCAAGGTATCAATCCAGTAGGAGGCCATGCTCAAGTCCCTCGTACCTGCACAAAACGATAGCTACTCGCAACCAACGCGATTAGGGTTTGTCAATCCCTTCACGGTCACTTACGAGAGTGAGATATGATAGATATAATATTTTTGGTATTTTTGGTATAGAGATGCAAAGTAAAAAGTAAAAGAAAAGTAAAAAATCAAAGCAAGATTAAAGTGATGGAGATTGATATGATGAGAATTGACCCAGGGGCCATAGGTTTCACTAGTGGCTTCTCTCAAGAGCATAAGTATTCTACGGTGGGTGAACAAATTACTGTTGAGCAATTGACAGAATTGAGCATAGTTATGAGAATATCTAGGCATGATCATGTATATAGGCATCACGTCCGTGACAAGTAGACCGAAACGATTCTGCGTCTACTACTACTACTACTCCACTCATCGACTGCTATCCAGCATGCATCTAGAGTATTAAGTTAAAAACAGAGTAACGCCTTAAGCAAGATGACATAATGTAGAGAGATAAATTCATGCAATATGAAATAAACCCCATCTTGTTATTCTCGATGGCAATGATACAATACGTGCCTTGCTGCCCCTTCTGTCACTGGGAAAGGACACCGCAAGATCGAACCCAAAGCTAAGCACTTCTCCCATGGCAAGAACTACCAATCTAGTTGGCCAAACCAAACAGAGAATTCGAAGAGACTTGCAAAGATAACCAATCATACATAAAAGAATTCAGAGAAGATTCAAATATTTTTCATAGATAGACTTGATCATAAACCCACAATTCATCGGTGTGTCAACAAACACACCGCAAAAAGAAGATTACATCGAATAGATCTCCACAAGAGAGGGGGAGAACTTTGTATTGAGATCCAAAAAGAGAGAAGAAGCCATCTAGCTACTAACTATGGACCCGAAGGTCTGAGGTAAACTACTCACACTTCATCGGAGAGGCTATGATGATGTAGAAGCCCTCCGTGATGACGGCCCTCTTCGGCGGAGCTCCAGAACAGGCCCCAAGATGGGATCTCATGGATACAGAAAGTTGCGGCGGTGGAATTAGGTTTTTGGCTCCTGTTCTGATTGTTTGGGGGTACGTAGGTATATATAGGAGGAAGGAGTACGTCGGTGGAGCTTCGAGGGGCCCACGAGGCAGGGGGCGCGCCCTAGGGGGGCGCCCCCACCCTCGTGACCGCCTCTCTGATGCCTTGGCGTAGGGTCCAAGTCTCCTGGATCACGTTTGGTGAGAAAATCACATTCCCGAAGGTTTCATTCCGTTTGGACTCTGTTTGATATTCCGTTTCTTCGAAACACTGAAATAGGCAAAAACAGCAATTCTGGGCCGGGCCTCCGGTTAATAGGTTAGTCCCAAAAATAATATAAAAGTAGAAAATAAAGCCCAATATAGTCCAAAACAGTAGATAATATAGCATGGAGCAATAAAAAATTATAGATACGTTGGAGACGTATCAGTGACGAAGTCATTGTCTTCAGTGTTGAAGATGGACTTGGCAACGTAGGCTGTAGCCAGACTTGCAACGCCAGAATCGGACTCCTCCTCAGACTCCACCTCTGCCTCCTCAGAAGCAGACTCCTCCTCTGAATCCATTTCCTTGCCAACAAACACACGAGCCTTGCCAGATGAGCTCTTCTTGTGTGATGAAGACTTTGAGGAAGACTTGGAAGAAGACTTTGAGTATTTCTTCTTCTTCTTGTCGTCGGAATCATATTCCTTGCTCTTCTTCTTCTTGTTGTTCTCATTGTCCCACTGCGGACACTCAGAGATGTAGTGACCAGGTTTCTTGCACCTGTGGCATGTTCTCTTCTTGTAGTCATGAGCAGAAGCTTCATCATTTCTTGAGCTGGATCGTGAAGACTTTCTGAAGCCTTTCTTCTTGGTGAATTTTTGGAATTTCTTCACAAGCATAGCAAGCTCTCTTCCAATGTCTTCAAGATCATCAGAACTATAGTCAGATTCTTCTTCAGATGAGGAAACTACTTTTGCCTTCAAGGCACGAGTTCGGCCATAGTTGGGACCGTAGATATCTCTTTTCTCAGAAAGCCGAAACTCATGTGTGTTGAGCCTTTCAAGTATGTCAGACGGATCGAGTCTCTTGAAGTCAGGGCGTTCTTGAATCATCAGGGCTAGGGTGTCAAACAAGCTGTCAAGTGATCTCAGGAGTGTCTTGACGATTTCATGCTTGGTGATCTCAGTAGCACCGAGAGCTTGGAGCTCATTTGTGATGTCAGTAAGGCGATCAAACGTGAGCTGAATATTCTCATTGTTGTTTCCCTTGAAGCAGTTGAAGAGGTTGCGAAGGACACTGATCCTTTGATCTCTCTGGGTTGAGACGCCTTCGTTGACCTTGGAGAGCCAGTCCCAGACTAGCTTAGATGTTTCCAGAGCACTCACATGACCATACTGCCCTTTAGTCAGATGACCACAAATGATGTTCTTCGTAGTGGAGTCCAGTTGAATGAACTTCTTGACATCAGCAGGGGTGACACCTTCACCAGCCTTGGGGACGCCATTATTGACGACATACCAGAGGTCGACATCAATGGCTTCAAGATGCATGCGCATCTTATTCTTCCAGTAGGGATATTCAGTTCCATCGAAGACGGGGCATGCAACGTAGACTTTGATTATCCCTGCAGTCGACATAGCTAAAACTCCAGGTGGTTAAACCAAATCACACAGAACAAGGGAGTACCTTGCTCTGATACCAATTGAAAGTGCTAGTGATCGACTAGAGGGGGGTGAATAGGCGATTTTTATGAAAGTCTTCAATACATGGAAGTTTCGAAGACAATCGATAGAAATGAACCTATTAACATGCAGTGGAAGGTAGACTACACTAGGCAAGCCATAGTCAAGTATTCAATGAAGTGAAAGCACAAAGACTAATAGCAGCTAGGCAGTATGGATCAGGATGGAAGACAGTATGAAGCCAATCAGAACAAGCAGTCACACAGTGAAGACAAATAGATAATGCAAACAGGCAATGACTTCACAAGGACCAACTGTGAATAAAGAGATGGGAAGGATAGAATCAGTTGCTCGTTGAAGACAAGGATTTGTTGGACCAGTTCCAGTTGCTGTGACAACTGTACGTCTGGTTAGGGAGGCTGAGATTTAACTCAAAAGACTGTGTCTTCACCTTATTCCCCTTGAGCTAAGGACACCCAGTCCTCGCCCAATCACTCTAGTAAGTCTTCAAGGGAGACTTCCAAACCTTCACAGACTTTGTTCATCAGCGATCCACAATGACTCTTGGATGCTCAGAACGTGACGCCTAACCGACTGGAGGATTCACAGTCCTCAAGTGTAACAAGCCTTCAGATCACACAGACAGGAAGACTCCAGTGATGCCTAACACTCTTTGGCTCTGGGTGTTTAGGGCTTTGTCCTCGCAAGGATTTCTCTCTCAAAGGCTTCGAGGTGGGTTGCTCTCAAACGACAAAAGTCGTGCACTATCTCTGAGCAGCCAACCAATTTATGGTGTAGGGGGTGGGCTATTTATAGCCACTAGGCAACCCGACCTGATTTGTCCGAAATGACCCTGGGTCACTAAGGAACTGACATGTGTTCCAACATTCAGATTTCAAACACATGCGGCAACTTTGCTTGGGCTACATGTAAAGCTGACTCATCCAGCTCTGGATAAGATTTGCTTTCATTATCTTCACTCGAAGACATAGGATTTTGGTTAAGCATCACTTCAGTCACTCTGACTTTGTTCACTGGGACCCCACTTAACAGTACGGTGGTTCCTATGACTCAACAAAGAAGAAAAGGAAACAACGAAACAACTAAGTCTTCGCGCTCCATAGTCTTCACTCAACGTTTTCTCTTGTCATAGTCTTCAATGTGAATATCTTCACATACCACCTTTGTCTTCAATGTCTTCATACTTTTTTAGGGGTCATCTCCGGTAGGAAAACCGAATCATTGAGGTACTACTACCTGTGTTATCCTGCAATTCTCACGAACACATTAGTCCCTCAACCAGGTTTGTCGTCAATACTCCAAAACCAACTAGGGTGGCACTAGATGCACTTACAGTAGGGCTAGCACCCAAGACACATCAAGAAACACCAAGACGTGTGCCGGCAACCCCGTCCCCTCTAGTTTATCCTCCGTAATAGTTTTCATAAGTGCTTAGGCGAAGCCCTGCGGAGATTGTTCTTCACCAACACCGTCACCACACCGTCGTGCTGCCGGAACTCATCTACTATTTCGCCCCTCTTGCTGGATCAAGAAGGCGAGGACGTCATCGAGCTGAACGTGTGCTGAACGCGGAGGTGCCGTATGTTCGGTACTTGACCGGGACGGATCATGAAGGTGTACGACTACATCAACCGCGTTAATAAACGCTTCCGCTTTTGGTCCACGAGGGTACGTAGACATACTCTCCCCTCTCGTTGCCATGCATCATCATGATCTTGCGTGTGCGTAGGATTTTTTTGAAATTACTACATTCCCCAACATAAACCTCCTTATATCTTCCTCAAAATAGCCACCATACCTACCTATTATGCCATTTCCATAGCCATTCCGAGATATATTGCCATGCAACTTTCCACCATCTCATTTATGACATGCTTCATCATTGTCATAATGCCTTGCATGATCATGTAGTTGACATCGTATTTGTGGCATAGCCACCATGCATAATTTATCATACATGTCACTCTTGATTCATTGCCCTTCCTGGTACACCGCCGGAGGCATTCATATAGAGTCATATTTTGTTCTAGTATCGAGTTGTAATCATTGAGTTGTAAAGAAATAGAAGTGTGATGATTATCATTAATAGAGCATTGTCCCAAATAAAAAAGGGGGAAAGGCCAAATAAAAAAAGGCAGAAAAAGAGAAATAAAAAGGGACAATGCTACTATCCTTTATTTCACACTTGTGCTTCAAAGTAGCACCATGATCTTTATGATAGAGAGTCTCTTGTTTTGTCACTTTCATATACTAGTGGGAATTTTTCATTATAGAACTTGGCTTGTATATTCCAACAATGGGCTTCCTCAAATGCCCTAGGTCTTTGTTAGCAAGCAAGTTGGATGCACACCCACTTAGTTTCTTTTGTGGAGCTTTCATACATTTATAGCTCTAGTGCATCCGTTGCATGGCAATCCTTACTCCTTGCATTGACATCAATTGATGGGCATCTCCCTAGCCCATTGATTAGCCGCGTCGATGTGAGACTTTCTTATTTTTTGTCTTCTCCAGATAACCCCCATCATTATATTCTATTCCACCCATAGTGCTATATCCATGTCTCACGTTCATGTATTGCGTGAAAATTGTAAAAAGTTTGAGATTACTAAAGTATGAAACAATTGCTTGTCTTGTCATCGGGGTTGTGCATGATGAGAGCATTCTTGTGTGATAAAAATGGAGCATGACCAAACTATATGATTTTGTAGGGATGAACTTTCTTTGGCCATGTTATTTTGAGAAGACATGATTGCTTAGTTAGTATGCTTGAAGTATTATTATTTTTATGTCAATATTAAACTTTAGTCTTGAATCTCTCGGATCTGAATATTCATGCCACAATAAAGAAAATTACATTGAGAATTATGCTAGGTAGCATTCCACATAAAAAAATCTGTTTTTTTATCATTTACCTACTCGAGGACGAGCAGGAATTAAGCTTGGGGATGCTTGATACGTCTCCAACGTATCTATAATTCTTGATTGTTCCATGCTATTATATTATCTGTTTTGGATGTTTAATGGGATTTATTATACATTTTTATATTATTTTTGGGACTAACCTACTAACCCAAGGCCCAGTGCAAATTGATGTTTTTTTTGCCTATTTCAATGTTTCACAAAAAAGGAATATCAAAGGGAATCCAAACGGAATGAAACCTTTGGGAGAGTTATTTTTGGAACAAACGTGATCCAGGGGACTTGGAGTAGACGTCAAGAAAGGAGTAAGGAGGCCACGAGGCAGGGAGGCGTGCCTGCCCCCTAGGCACACCCCCACCCTCGTGGGATCCTCGTAGCTCCATCGACCTACTTCTTCCTCCTATATATATATATCCATATACCCCCAAAACATCTAGGAGCACCATGAAACCCTATTTCCACCGCCGCTACCTTCTGTACCCAAGAGATCCCATCTTGGGGCCTTTTCGGGAGCTCCGCCGGAGGGGGAATCGATCACGGAGGGCTTATACATCAACACCATAGCCTCTCTGATGATGTTTGAGTAGTTTACCATAGACCTTCGGGTCCATAGTTATTAGCTAGATGGCTTATTCTCTCTCTTTGGATCTCAATACAAAGTTCTCCTCGATCTTCTTGGAGATCTATTCGATGTAATTCTTTTTGCGGTGTGTTTGTCGAGATTCGATGAATTGTGGGTTTATGATCAAGATTATCTATGAACAATATTTGATTCTTCTCTGAAATATTTTATGTATGATTTGTTATCTTTGAAAGTCTCTTCGAATTATCAGTTTGGTTTGGCCTACTAGATTGATCTTTCTTGCAATGGGAGAAGTGCTTAGCTTTGGGTTCAATCTTGCGGTGTCCTTTCCCAGTGACAGCAGGGGCAACAAGGCACGTATTGTATTGTTGCCATCGAGGATAAAAATATGGGGTTTATATCATATTTCTAGAGTTTATCCCTCTACGTCATGTCATCTTGCCTAATGCGTTACTCTGTTCTTATGAACTTAATACTCTAGATGCATGCTGGATAGCGGCCGATGTGTGGAGTAATAGTAGTAGATGCAGAATCATTTCGGTCTACTTGTCGCGGACGTGATGCCTATATACATGATCATGCCTATATATTCTCATAATTATGCACTTTTCTATCAATTGCTCGACAGTAATTCGTTCACCCACCGTAATACTTATGCTATCTTGAGAGAAGCCACTAGTGAAACCTATGGCCCCCGGGTCTATCTTCTATCATAAAGTTTCCAATCTATTTTACTTTGCAATCTTTACTTTCAATCTATATCATAAAAATACCAAAAATATTTATCTTATTATCTATATCAGATCTCACTCTCGTAAGTGACCGTGAAGGGATTGACAACCCCTTCACCGTGTTGGTTGCGAGGTTCTTATTTGTTTGTGTAGGTGCGAGGTGACTTGCGTGTAGTCTCCTACTAGATTGATACATTGGTTCTCAAAAATTGAGGGAAATACTTGCGCTACTTTGCCGCATCACCCTTTCCACTTCAAGGGAAAACCAACGCAGTGCTCAAGAGGTAGCAGCAATCCTTCATCGTCCAGGAAACCCGCAAGCTGAAGGCGGTGGGTGTCATTCGCGAGGTTCGGTACCCCGAGTGGCTGGCGAACCCTGTCGTCGTATCGAAGAAAGGCGGGAAGGAGCGCATGTGTGTTGACTTCACCAACCTCAACAAGGCTTGTCCCCAAGACCTGTTCCCGCTCCCGCACATCGATCAGATTGCCGACTCCACCGCCGAATGCGACCTGCTGTGCTTCTTGGACGCATTCTCGGGTTATCACCAGATCAAGATGGCGGTGGAGGATGTGGAGAAGACGGCCTTCCTCACCCCATGTGGGGTATAATGCTACACTTACATGCCATTTGGACCGCGCAACGCAGGAGCAACTTTCCAGCGGCTGATGCACATCGCCTTGTGTCGGGGGTTGGGCGCGACATATGCCAAAGGATGGCTTATCATGGTGGGAGCGAGTAGAACGTCGCCGGTGCCTGGAAACAGGATAAGGTGAAGGCATGCACGCCTGCGAATCTTACCCAGCTTCGGGGCTCTCCGTGGAGATAATACCCCTACTGCTGCTTTGCGGGGTCTCCGCATGATCACTATGGCAAAGTGTGTACACGGTTGCTCCTTGAGCTGTTTCCTGGAGGTAGGGGAAGGCAAGGCTAGCTCTCTCCTTCCTATATGATCTGGTCTAGTGCTAATGGATTCCAACCCTTTGCATGGGTGCCCTGGGGGTTTATATAGGCCTACCCCCAGGGGTACAATGGTAATCTGGCTGGACGCGGGCCCAGCTGTCAGTCTCTCTGGCCACCGTCTTATCCGCCGACTCCTGGGGCCCGCCGACTGGCTCGGTACGGAGCCGACAGGCCGCGTCCACCGCGGGCGGGTCCTGCCGGCTGTAGATTATTGTAGCCGTGCCTCTAATGATGCGGGCTCGGTCATCGGGTCATGGCGACAGCTCCGCCGTCTGGCAGGCGATCACTGTGGCCACTCCCTGTCACGTCTGGTTAATGGCGCGTGGGGCCCGTGGGAGGGGCCGGCCGACTCCTGGGGGCCGACACCCAACTGGGCCGACTGGTGGCGCTCTCGCCGTCTTTCGTACGCCCGCCGACTGGTGGGACCCGTCGTCCCTGGGTCGTACCGGCAGGCCTTCGTGGGCACAGGACTCCACCCACCGGGGCTGACGTTAGGGCCGTCATGGCAACAGTGTCGCGCCGGGCGGAGATCTCCGCGGGTACGGCGTACTGTGGCCACGCATGCCCTTGGAAAAGGGTGGGAGCGGACCTTACTGTGGCCACTCCCCGTCCCGTCCCTCTTTATGAGGGCATGGGGGTTGTTGGCGTCGTGGGCCGACTCCCCATGGCCGGCTTCTCTGGAAGTCGCCAGTCAGGAGTCGGCTCATCCTGAAGTCGTCCTTAGGACTCGGCCGCGAGTGGGCAGTCGGCTGCCTTGCAGCCGACTCTCAGAAGGCGGCTCTTCATCCTGGGGTCTTGAGAGGTGCAGCCTGCCCCGATGTCTTGAAAGGTTCTGGGCCTGGGTTAGCCTACCCATGGCCCATTACTTCAACAGTAGTCCCCGAAGCTGGTGAGGCACCGAGGGCGATATGTTGAGGAGCCTCAACAGTTTCTTCTTTCCGGCGGTTGGATCTGGGCCTCGCTAGCCGTCTTCTGTCAAGCCGACTAGTTGGAGCCGGACTTGCTTAAGGCCGACTTGCCCCTAAAAAAGTTTGAACGTCGCGGCGGAGTCCAGGCGGCGTGCCTGATAAGCCTCCGGGTTGCCGCCCGTTGTGGACCCGTCGCGAGGCGCCACGTGGCTGAGCTAGTCTGCCCACCCACACGCGCGATGAGACAGGCCTATAGGCGGGGCCCGCAACTACCGCGCCTCGGCATGTGAACGGATCCGTTGTGGCCGTGCAGACAGTTGGGGTTCCCGCGCGGTTATTGCACACAGTAACTTGGTAAATCGTGGGGGTTGTGGGGTCCTGGGCGCAGTTAATCCCACGACTGCCCCCTCGGCTTCTCAACCCATGAGCCTACAAGTAGGTGGGGGGAGGGGGCGGCGAAGCACGCGCGCCCATCCTCCCTACTCCCTTTCGCTCCTTCTTGCTTCTTCTTCCTCTCGCCACTGCTGCTCTGAACCATGCCGCGCCCGCAACGATGAGCTCTTCCTTCACCGCCGTGCCTCCTGCTGTGCGCTCCGGAGTGTGGGACGGCTCCGAGGTCGATGACGACGACGTCGAGATCCTCCGCAAGACACGGCGGCTGCCCGGCAGGGACTTAGTGCGGGTCTGCCTCGCGCCGGAGGGGGAAATATCACCGGCGCCGGAGGAGGGCAAGCGGGTCATATTCCGCTCGCACCTTATGCGTGGCCTGGGGCTGCCGGCGAGCGGCTTCTTGAACTCCTTCTTGGAGTTCCATGGGCTCCAGCCGCACCACCTTACTCCGAACACGGTGGTGCTGCTGGCTGCCTTCGCCACCCTATGCGAAGGCTTCCTCGGCGTTCTCCCCACCATCGAGCTCTGGGGTGAGTTCTTCCAGTCCAAGCTTGGCACACACGTCGCCGGTGTGCCGGCCCAGTGCGGTGCGTTTATCGCGATGCGGAGATCAGTGGCCGACAATCTGTTTCCCACCATCGCGCTGATTAAGTCGGTGAAGATGTGGCAGTGGTCCTACTTTTATGTGAAGAATGTCGCCCTAGAAGGCGACTGGGTCAACCTGCCGGCTTATGAAGCCGGCGCGCCGGGTGGAAGGCTCCCCAGTTGGTCACACCAAGCCAGGTCATTGTCTCCTGCTGGCACCGCCGCTGTCGCGCGACTCCGAGTCCTGACGCAGTCGGAGGGCTTGACCGGGGCCGACTTGCTGGCCTCCTTTGTGGCGCGCTGAGTCCTCCCACTCCAAGGCCGACCTCACCTGATCTGCCAGATGAGCGGTCATCGGGACCCGAGTCGGATGTGCTCCAAGGACATGCCTCACGCGGAGGTGGTGGACACGGTGAACTACATCGCGAACTGCGGTCTCACGGTGGATTGGCGGTTCGGCACGGAGCCGTACTCACGCGCAAACCCCCCGCCTATTGTAAGTTGTCTTCCTTCTTCTTCTGTTTCTTTCGTTGCTGAGTCCGACTTGTCCAGTCTGACCTTTTTTGTTTTTGAATCAGAACCCTCTCGTCCATCCTTCGGCCGGCACCATGGGGCCGGCTCGTCAGTTTGTCCCCGATCGGGCAGAGAGTGACATCGACGATCCTGACTTGGGGGCGGCGGCCATGGAGGCCGATGCCGAGGGAGGAGGAGGAGAAGCAGGCGGCTTCAGGCCAACGGCCACTTTCGTCGACTGGCCTGATGACGATGCTGAGGGGGAAGTCGCCCCGCGTCACCAGCCAAAGGCTAGCCAGCTAAGCGCGAGTTCCTCCGCCATCTTGGACGCTCAAGGCGGTGCGAAGAAGCACCGGGCCGGTCCGAGTACACTTGGTGGCCGGTCGAAGAAGTTTAAGGGAGCGGCCGCCGCGACCAAGCGGGAAGAGGCGACCGCGAAAGCCAACCGCTTCCGCAAGGAAGTGAAGAAGCCGCCGTTGTTCTCTGCGTAAGCGCCTCCGTCCCTTATCTTTATTTTCTCTTTGTTGATCTTGTCTGAGTCTTTCATATGCTTCCCTCGCTTTTGGGCTCCCGTCACTCTTGAGAGGGTTGCCGCCGCCTCCGTTGTGGGGTCGACGGAGACGTCTGCCACTACTCGGCGGATTGACCCCGTCGCCGACCTCCGGGAGGCGACGAAGCGGAACGCGCAGGAGAAGCGCGAGGAGGAAGAGACCGCCCGCCTGAAGAAAGCGGAGGCTGGGAAGGCAGAGGCCTCCGCCCAGAAAAAGCTGGAGGAGGCCGAGGCCGCCATCGCGGCAAGGCGACAAGCTAAGGAAGTCGCGCACCGGTGGTCAGCGGTGTTCGTCACCCCTCTGAACTCTGCGCCGCCGCCCTCGGAGTTCACGGGGCAGTCAGGGGAAGCCGGCGGCGAGTTCCCAATCATGGAGAGGGGCGGCAGCGACGCCTCCATGCCAGACGCGGTCGTGCCGCCACCGCCGCCCCCACCGCAGTCTAGGAGCGTGCAAGGCAAACAGCCGGCGGACCTGCCCTTACCGCCGACTGAAGATCAGGCCGTGGCAAGGCTACTCCTTCAAGTCGGCTCGCCAACGCGCCCCCGTCTTGAGAAGGCGACTTCGGCGCCGCGCCCCTTGGAGACCGGCACCACTAGCTCGACGATCCCAGACGCCAAAACGACGAGCGCCGCACCCATTGGGTGGGTGCGATGAGGCGGCACAGGCCTGCTGAACCAGGCGCTTCTGGATGTCCAGACAAAGCTGTGAGCTGAGAGCGACGCTATCCAAAACTGCACCAAGGCGCACCTGGCATCGCGGGCAGCCATCCGGGTATGCTTTCTCCTTTGTCTTTGTTTTCTTGTTCCTCTCTGTGGGGGCGCGCCAGCGCACCCACTGGGTGTAGTCCTCGAGTTTCGGGCCGGCTGCTGAGCAGGCGGCCCGGAACTCCAATTGGTGAGTTCCGGGTACTAAATTTTGTTTGAAATACTTGTCGCAGGACTATCACAACCTCCGTGTCACCGCCTTCAACCGCAACGTTGAAGAGCTAGGCAAGCGGACCGCCGACTTGTCGGAGAGCCGGAGTGAGTCCTTTTTCTTCTTTGCGGGGGCGCGTTGGCGGACCCGCGGGCTGTAGTTCCCGAGATTCAGGCCGACTGCTGAGCAGTCAGGCCGGATCTCCCTAGCGACCTTCTTTGTTGATGACTTAACGCCTTCTTTCGTCTTTCTCTTCAGAGGCCAACGCCACTCTTCAATAGCAGCTGAGCGAAGCCAACACCGTGTTGTGCGCCAAGGGGGAGGAGTGCAGCAAGCTCGCCGCAGAGCGTGATCTGCTGGCCGCACAATTGGCAGAGCATAAGGAGCTGCTTAAGAAGACGCAGAAGGAGGTGGAAGAAGAGGAGGCTGCCCTCCTGGCTAAGTTCGCGAGCGAGCGCTCCTCCTGGACCGACAAGGAGGCAATGCTGGCCTCCGGCTTCCACGAGATCGAGGACCTCGTCGATGGTGAGCTTCTTTGCTTTTCTTCTTCGGGCCGCCGACTATAGGTCGAGCCGACTCCTGGTTTTTTGACTTGTTCTTCATTCTTTTCGTCTTGGCAGACTTCTTCCCCAGCCACTCGCAGGCCGCCAATCAAGCTATCGAGGCTGATCGCAAGGAGCGGAGGGCGGATGGCGCGGAGATCGCCGCCGATGCCCCCCGGACCCTTGACGAGCATATTCTAAGCATTGGGGCTCGTCTGCGGCTGGCCCACCAGATGCTGCGCCAGCTTCAATGTGTCGGCGCCCAAACGATCGCTGCCTTGTGGCCAGACATGCAGGCTTCACGCACCCCCAGTCGGACTACCGACTGGCTGGAGGTCGCGGCGGGCCATCTTGAGGCCTGGAAGGGTTCCTCGGCCCGGGCTGGAGTGCACCGAGCCTTGGAATTCATCAAGGCGTGGTATCCGGGGCTGGACCTAGACTGGCTGGCCACACTCCGGTCAGAGGCCCAGCCGGAGCTGGCAGCCGCGGAAGACACCCTTATCAAGCGTGTTGTGGCGATCGCCGAGTACACCGACACCAGCATCTTTGTCCCCGAGCAGGCTGAAGACAGCGGGGAGGTACCGCCGGAGTGGTTTGGGATGAACCCAGACTACGGCGAGGACTCGGCGGAGGTGATCGGCTCCAGCATCGAGGAGGAAGACGAGGCGGAGGACGAAAGCGAGACGGAGGCACCGGAAGACGGAGCAGACGGTCAGCCTCAGCTCGACCGCACCTCCAGCAACGAGCCTAGCCAGCCCGAGCCGACTACCACCGGAGGTGATCAAGCCGAGACCGCCTAGCCGGCCACCCCAACATCCAACATCGCCGTCTCCTCCGATCCTCCGAACCCGTCTGCCGCCTCCTAGGCTGCCACCTTATCTTTGTTTTATCTATTTTAATAGTCTTTGAAGAACTTGTTAATTCGCACAATTCCACCCGCGGGGTGTATTTTGAACTTCTGCTCGAAGGTTCGGCCAAGGGCCTTTGTTATGTAAATATTCATCGGACTTCTATCTTTTCTTGCTCATTGCTCTTTTGGCTTTTTCCTTTGCCGCCTTCCCTCAGTTGCCGTCTTTGTCAGTCGGATAGCCGCTCTGCGGACTGCTGCTGGATCAAATTCTTGGTCACTTTGGGAAGGCAGGTTCTTAGCCATTTTAGAGTTGTTTAGCAAGTCAGATAGAAGGCCGCAAGCCGACTGTTCAAGAGTCGGTTTGGGAAAAAAGGCTGGAAGCCGACTTTAAGCTATGTTTATGCTTTGAGTCCTTAGCCATTTTTCATGTGGACGCCCATTCTTCCTTACTCCTGCCCACCAGACAGTCGCTCTGCGAGCTGCGGCTTCTGACAGGAGATGGCTTAGGCGCCACACACTACTTGTCCGGCTGCAGGAAGCATTTCATAGCGCAGGGCGGCAAGTCCCCGGGCCGACTAGTCGAACCCGGTGCCAAGCGGCATAACAAAGAGTAATATAATTGAAGGCATAATTCTTATCATATAGTTAAAAGAGGGCAGTCCCTGAGCTCTTTTCGGGGGGCCCGAAGTCTTGGTACTTTTAATACAAAAGGTAGTGTGGTACATACTGCGTTTAACTGTAAAATTTTCGGAGGAGATTTGCATTCCATGGCCGCTCTATCTCTTTGCCGGAGTCGTCCCTCCTACATGCTCGGGGCTTCTGAGCGTCGATCAGGTAGTAGGAGTTGTTGCCCAGCACTTTGCTGATGATGAAGGGGCCTTCCCAAGGCACCGACAACTTGTGTTGGCCGGCTGTTCGCTGGATCAGTCGGAGCACAAGGTCGCCCTCTTGGAAAGATCTCGACGTGACCTTCCTGTTGTAGTATCTGCGCAGGCTCTGCTGGTAGATGCTGGACCGGCTAAGTGCCAACAGCCGGCCGTCTTCCAACAGATGAACGCCGTCTTGACGTGCTTTTTTTGCTTCTTCCTTGGTGTACATGGTGACTCGCAGGGAATCGAACTCTATGTCCATTGGGATGATGGCTTCAGCACTGTAGATGAGGAAGAAAGGCGTGAAGCCGGTTGACTTGTTTGGAGTCGTGCGCAGACTCCAGAGGACGGCTGGCAACTCATCGAGCCAGCAGCCAGCCGAGTGCTCCAGAGGCTCGACCAGTCGGGGCTTGATGCCGGACAAGATGAGGCCGTTTGCTTGCTCCACCTGGCCGTTTGACTGTGGATGGGCGACGGACGCTAGGTCTAGTCGGATGCCCTGCGTCGCGCAGAAACGAGCGAAGGCGCCTTTGGCAAAATTCGTGCCATTGTCGGTGATGATGCTGTGTGGTACGCCGTATCGAATTGTGATGTCGAAAATGAAAGTCACGGCAGTCGAACCATTCAGTTTCTTGATTGGCTTCGCTTCTATCCACTTGGTGAACTTGTCCACCGCGACAAGTAAGTGAGTTAAGCCACCTCGTGCCGTCTTGAATGGTCCCACCATGTCTAGGCCCCAAACTGTGAAGGGCCAGGCAATGGGGATGGTCTTGAGTGCAGAAGCTCGCTGATGCGGCTTGGAGCGGAACTTCTGGCACCCTTTGCATTTTTGGACCAATTCCTTGGCCTCTTCTAAGGCCGCTGGCCAAAAGAAATCGTGTCGAAAGGCTTTGGCGACGAGTGCTCTTGAAGCCACATGGTGGCCGCACTCGCCTTGATGGATGTCTTTGAGAATTGCTTGGCCTTGCTCTGGTTCTACACAGCGCTGGTAGACACCAGTGACGCTGCGCCTGACCAGCTCTCTGTTGACTATGGTGTAGGCCGCCGCTTGGCGTTGTACTTGCCGAGCTAAGATCTCATCAGTCGGTAGCTCTTTGCTCACCAGGTATTTGAGGATGGGCTGGGCCCATGAGGGTGCTGCTATTTCTTCGACTGCCAGAACTGCGACTTAGACGAGGGCGGCTGGGCTGGGAGGCGGCGGGCTGGAGTCAGCAACCGCTTGCTGGATTAATGAAGTCCCCGGGCCGACTGGTGCAGCCCTCGGGCCGAGTTCTGGAGTCTTCGGGCTGGCCGCCGCAGTCCCCAGGCCGGGTTCTGCAGTCCCTGGGCCGGCTTCGACTGTGGCGGCTTTGGAGCCATCTGCCAAAATCCTCGTACCGTCTGCTGGGGCTCTGGAATCGGATCCGACTTCTTCGGGGGGAGCCGGCACAAAGATGGAGTCTGATTCTGGTGAAGGCTTGACAGACGGCTTGAGGAGGCGCTGAAGGGCGACGCCGGATGGTATTGCTTGGCGGGTAGAGCCGATTCGTGCCAGTGCGTCTGCTTGGTCGTTGTCGTTTCTTGGCACATGGAGGAACTCGCACCCCTCGAAATATCCACTGAGTTGCTGGATGAGGAAACGGTAACTCGCCATGTTTGCATCTTTGGCATCCCAGTCGCCAGACGACTGCTGGACCACTAAGTCCGAGTCGCCATAACACAGGATCCGGCGAATGCCAAGTTCTTTGGCAAGCCAGAGCCCATGAATGAGCGCCTCGTATTTGGCGACGTTGTTGGAGGCGGCAAAGTGGATTTGCAGTGCGTATTTGAGCTTGTCGCCTTTAGGAGAAGTGAGGACAACGCCGGCTCCCAAGCCGGTGTGCATCTTGGAGCCATCGAAATGCATCCGCCAATGTGTGGAGTCGGGCGCTGGTGGTAGGTACTGGGTCTCGGCCCAGTCGATGAGGAAGTGGGCCAGTGCTTGTGACTTGATGGCGGTGCGGGGCTGGTAGTAGATGGTGTAGGGAGCCAGCTCTACGGCCCATTTGGCCACTCGGCCAGAAGCATCTCGGCTTCCGATGATCTCGGCAAGTGGGGCCGTGCAGACCACAGTGATTGGATGCTCTTGAAAGTAAGGCTTCAACTTCTTGGCGGCAAAGTGCACGCCATAGCACATCTTCTGGTAGTGGGAGTAGTTCTGCTTGGAGGTCGACAGCACTTCGCTCAGGTAATATACCGGTCTCTGGACAGGTAGTGCCTTGCCTTCCTCCTTGCGTTCCACTACAATGGCTGTGCTGACTACCCAGCTGGTGGCGGTGATGTACAGGAGCATGGGCTCCTTAGGAGTCGGAGCCACCGGAACGGGTGGAGTAGTCAACATCTTCTTCAAGTGGAGAAAGGCTTCGTCCGCCTTGTGGTTCCACTCGAAAAAAGTGGTCTTCTTCATGAGCTGGTATAAGGGGAGAGCTTTCTCGCCTAGCCGACTGATGAATCGGCTGATGGACGCCAAGCAGCCAGTGAACTTTTGCACATCCAGCAGTCAGCTAGGTACCTCCATCCTCTCAATGGCCTTGATCTTTACAGGGTTGCACTCTATGCCATGTTCAGAGACCAGGAAACCAAGGAGTTAGTCGGCTGGTACTCCGAAGACACACTTCTCAGGGTTGAGCTTGATCTGGAATCAGCACAGGTTCTCAAAGGTCTCCTTGAGGTCTTCCAGCAGTGTTCCATGCTTCTCCGTCTTCACCACCACATCGTCCACATAGACGTGGGTGTTTCTGCCGAGTTGCTTGAGGAGGCACTTCTGCATGCAATGCTGAAAGGTGGCGCTAGCATTCCTCAAGCCGAACGTCATGGTTAGGTAGCAGAAGGCTCCAAACGGTGTGATGAAGGCGGTCTTCAGCCTGTCAGCCGGGCTCAGCTTGATCTGGTGATATCCTGAATATGCATCCAATAAGCTCAACAGCTCGCATCGGCTGTGGAGTCTATCACCTGATCAATTCTTGGCAAAGCAAACGGGTCCTTGGGGCAAGCCTTGTTGAGGCTTGTGTAGTCAATACACATTCGCCACTGCTTGTTCTTCTTCAGTACCAGGACCGGGTTGGCTAGCCACTCTGGAAAGAATACTTCCATAATGAAGCCGGCTGCTAGGAGTCGGGCTATCTCTTCTCCAACAACTCTTCTCTTTTCTTCTGATAGGCGGCGCAAGGGCTGCCTGACTGGCTTCACATCAGATCGGACATGTAACTTGTGCTCGGCGAATTCCGTCGGTACACCTGGCATGTCTTTAGGGGACCATGCGAAGATGTCCCGATTCTCACAGAGGAAATCAACGAGCTCGCCTTCCTATTTGTTGTCGAGGTTTGCGCCTACGACAGCGTACCTCTCTGGGTGCTCCGGATCTAAGGGTATCTTCTTTGTCTCTTTGGCTGGCTTGAACGAACCCTCAGCCTCCGACTCCTTGGGGTTAGGCGACACCTCTAGCTGCTTGCCGGCCATCGCGACAACCCGATCAAGGAGCCGCTTCTCGGTCGTGATCACCAGGGACTTGGCCAAACGACTACTTTCAGCCGCACAGGCAGATGACTTCCGGTAGTCGCCGGCTACGGTCAGAATCCCCTTGGAACTAGGCATCTTCATCTTGAGGTAGGCGTAGTGGGGGACCGCCATGAACTTGGCCAGGGCAGGTCGGCCAAGTAATGCATGGTATGGGCTCTCGAGATCCACCACCTCAAACCAAACTGACTCTCGGTGGAAGTGATCTTTGTCTCCAAAGAGGACGTCCATCAGGATCTTGCCGATTGGTGAGCAGGAAAGGCCAGGAACAATGCCGTGGAATACAGTCCGGCTGTTCTGAAGCTGTCTTTGCTTGATCCCTAACTTCTCCATCGTGTCCTTGTACAAGATGTTGATGCTGTTGCCTCCGTCTATCAGAACTCGCGAGAAATGAGCAGCTCGTCTATCTGTGGCAAAGGTGGCATCCAAGACCAAGGCATAGGAGCCCGGACTCGGCATCACCTTTGGGTGATCAGCTCTGCTCCAGCTGATAGGCTTCTCGGACCAGTGCATGAATTCTGGTGTCTCTGATGCTACTGCATTCACCTCTTGCTGCTGCTGCCGCCTGCTGCGTCGATCATCAGCCATGCTGGTAAATACCATGTAGGCTCCATGCTCTTCGAGGTACTCGTCTTGTACTGCGCCGACTGGCCTGACAGCCGGCTGCTGGGGCGGAGGCGGAGACTGCTGCCCAGCAGGCGGGGGAGGCAGGTGGCCGTCTCCTTTGGCGATCCTGGTGAGCCAGTGGCACTTTTGGGTGATGTGGTTCGACGGCTTCGCGCCGCTGTGGAACTTGCAAGGACCATCCAGAGTCTGCTCATATGAGAAAGCCGGCAACCAGTTGGGCTTGCCGCCTTTTTGTCGCTTGGGTGGAGGCTGCCCTTCCGGCTGCTGGTCTTCGACCGTCGCCACCTGCCGGCTGCTGGAAGGCGGCTGTGGGGCCTTGTGCTTGTGGTCGCTCTACTGTTGTCGCCGACTGGCGTCTCTAGTCGGAGGTCTAGGAGCCTGAGGGGCCACTTTGCCAGTCGCACTAACTTGAATCTCCGCCTTCATGGAGGAGTCGGCCGTGGCATACTTGTCTGCTATGATCAGCAGCTCGTCGAGGGTTTCTGGCTCGTCGCAAAGGAGCTTGTGCTTGAGGAGGGTTCCTTCTCTGCACCCGGTGGTGAAGTACTCGATAGCCTGCACCTCGTGCACGCCCTCGCAGGAGTTCCGAAGCTCGGCCCAACGCATGAGGTAGTCACGAGTCGACTTGGGGCCTTGCACGCACAAGGAAAGCTGACGAGGCTTGGGAGGATGCTTGTACGTGCTTGTGAAGTTGCGGACGAATGCATCGGTGAAATCGACCCAGCTGTTGATGCTGCGGGGCTTCAGGCTGTTCAGCCATGTCCGGGCCGTGCTCTGGAGCATGATCGGAACATATTTTATGGCAACACGCTTGTTGCTGTTCGCTATGCTGACGATCGTGGAGTAGTCAACCAGCCAGTCCTCTGGCTTCATGGAGCCGGTGTACTTGGGCGTGTCTCTTAGGAGCGTGAACCCTTTGGGAAAGGGCTCGTCTCGAATGCGGGGCCTGAAACAAGGCGGACCCAACTCGTCTTCTTCTTCCAGCGCCAGGGATCGGTGAAGTCGGTCGATCCGGTAGCGGGCGTCGTTTTCTCCGACTCCCTCTCGGCGGCCAAGGCGGTCGCTGAGTCGGATGGTCAACAGGCGGCGGGGAGACTCGCCTTTCCATGCGAGGAGGAGGAGGCGGACAGTCGTCCCGTCATTCCACTGCTCTCGGGCAGCCGTCTTGGTCACGCTCTATGGTAACGCGAGTCCGACTGCAGCTGACAACCGGATCCTTGTCTTTTCTTCCACGGGCGCCGCCAGTCGGCGTCCGAGACATTGCGCCTTGGTCTCGGCGTGGAGGTGGGTCGTCGTTTTGTCGCCGCGGTGCCTCTGTGCGGCAGCCGGCCTCGTTCTGCGCGGCAGCCGCGTCAAGGAGCCGCTAGACTCGCTCCGCCATCAGGCGGCGCTCTTCACCCTCGAAGTTGTCCAGCTCGCCCGCCGCCGCCTGGGCGGCTCAAATGTTCTCCGCAGGCGTGGCGTACACAGGGCGATTTGCCCCGAATAGGTTGGCGATGGCCACGCCGCGCTGCTGGACCGCGCCTAGGCGGCTGGGCCCAGTTGGGGCTGGCGAGCGACCTACAGCACGATCCATCTCATGCTGGTAGGCTTCTGACAAGCGTCTCATGCTAGCTAGCTTCTTCGCGCCTTCGACAAGCTGAAGGCGGCGCGCCTCCAACGTCTCCACGTCAGCGTCTTCCAGAATGGGCGCGGTCAGGTCTTGCAGTGCCGCGCCAAGTTGGTCATGCGCTCCTCCGCCGGGATGCTCGTCATGATTGATGACGAGCACCTCTGTGACGGTGCTTCCGTCGCTCTCCGCGCGAGGGAGCGGCTCATCGTAGACCACCACATTGGTGGGGAACGCGTCGAGTGACGCGGTGTCGGAGTCGACCAGCATCGTGTTGGTGGAGACTACAGACTCCAAGTCCACGGCAGGCTCGCCGACGACGTGGACGTGCCTGCGTCGGATGTAGGCTCGTTGGAGAGGTGAACCTCGCCGACAAGATCAGCGAGGCAGCTGGCTGCGCAGGCGATCTCAGCGCCGTGCAGTGCGTGGGTGCAAACTCCATCTGGCGTGCCGGGATGGCTGCACTCACCAGGGAGAAAAAGGGTTCCCGTCCAGAGTAGGTCTCCAGACGATGGTGCACCAGGCCCCACGGTGGGCGCCAAATGTCGGGGGTTGGGTGCGCCATATGCCAAAGGATGGCTTATCATTGTGGGAGTGAGTACAACTTTGCCGGTGCCTGGAAACGGGATAAGGCGAAGGCATGGATGCTGGCGAATCTTACCCAGCTTTGGGGCTCTCTGTGGAGATAATACCCCTACTGCTGCTCTGCGGGGTCTCCGCATGATCACTATGGCAAAGTGTGTACATGGTTGCTCCTTGAGCTGTTTCCTGGAGGTAGGAGAAGGCAAGGCTAGCTCTCTCCTTCCTATATGATCTGGTCTAGTGCTAATGGATTCCAACCCTTTGCATGGGTGCCCTGGGGGTTTATATAGGCCTACCCCCCAGGGGTACAATGGTAATCCGGCTGGACGCGGGCCCAGCTGTCAGTCTCTCTGGCCGCCGTCTTATCCGCCGACTCCTGGGGCCCGCCGACTGGCTCGGTACAGAGCCGACAAGCCGTGTCCGCCGCGGGCGGGTCTTGCCGGCTGTAGATTACTGTAGCCGTGCCTCTTGGGGTCGTGGCGACAGCTCCGCCGTCTGGCGGGCGATCACTGTGGCCACTCCCTGTCGCGTCTGGTTAATGGCGCGTGGGGCCCTTGGGAGGGGCCAGCCGACTCCTGGGGGCCGACTCCCAACTGGGCCGACTGGTAGCGCTCCCGCCGTCTTCCGTACGCCCGCCGACTGGTGGGACCCATCGTCCCTGGGTCGTACCGGCAGGCCATCGTGGGCACAGGACTCCGCCCAGTGGGGCTGACGTCTGGGCCGGCATGGCAACAGTGTCGCGCCGGGCGGAGATGTCCGCGGGTACGGCATACTGTGGCCACGCCTGCCCTTGGAAAAGGGTGGGAGTGGACCTTACTGTGGCCACTCCCCGTCCCGTCCGTCTTTATGAGGGCATGGGGGCTATTGGCATCGCGGGCCGACTCCCCATGGACGGCTTCTCTGGAAGTCGCCTGTCAGGAGCCGGCTCATCCTGAAGTCGTCCTCGAGACTCGGCCGCGAGTGGGCAGTCGGCTGCCTTGCAGCCGAGTCTCAGATGGCGGCTCTTCGTCCTGGGGTCTTGAGAGGTGCAACCTGCCCCGATGTCTTGAAAGGTTCTGGGCCTGGGTTAGCCTACCCGTGGCCCATTACTCCGACACCTTGGGACGGCAGCTCGGGAGAAATGCTGAGGCCTACGTCGACGACATTGTGGTGAAGTCTCGGGAGGCGAGAACTTTGATTCAGGACCTGGAGGAGACCTTTGCGAGCCAGCGCCAGGTGGACTCGCGGCTCAACCTGGAGAAGTGCGTGTTTGGTGTTCCTTCCGGCAAGTTGCTGGGCTTCCTCGTGTCCCACAGGGGGATCAAGGCCAACCCAGAGAAGGTCAAGGCGATAGAAGACATGAGCCCACCGCAAACTCTTAAGGAGATGCAGAAGCTTGCATGCTACGTGACCTCGCTGGGGCGCTTCATCTCCAAGCTGGGAGAACATGCCCTGCCGTTCTTCAGGCTGATGAAGAAGAAGGGCCCATTCGAGTGGACCCCAGAAGCCGACCAAGCATTTCAAGACCTCAAGAGATACCTGACCAGCCCTCCGGTGATGGTGGCGCCTCGCCCTCACGAGCCCCTGGTGCTTTACCTTGCCACCACTCCCTACTCCGCCAGCGCAGCTCTGGTGGCGGTCCGGGAGGAGCGCTAGGCCAGGGGGCTGCCACGCCATGTCGCGTCACCAGCCAAGGCGATGGAGGACCCGGAGGGCACTACAAGGGCTGAAGCAAGGCCAACGGGTGACCAGGCCCCGCAGGATGGCGTTTGCGGGCCTGCAGGGGCCCCAGCAGGTGATCGGGCTCTTGAGGTCTCGTCATCTCAAGAGGCGCCCCAACTGCCGGCAGGCACAAGCTTCGTCAATATTCCTGCCCTCGTCGAGCACCCGGTGTATTTCGTCAGCACGGTACCCCATGCCTTAGAAGCTCTTGCTCGCGCTTCTGGTGGCCTCACGCAAGCTGCGACACTACTTCCAAGGTCAACCAATCAAGCTCGTCTCGGCCTACCCGCTGGAGAGGGTACTCAGGAGCCCCAACACTGCTGGAAGAGTCACTGAATCGAACATCGACCTGCAAGCATTCCAGCTAGAGTTCAGCACAACTAGGGTCATCAAGGGGGGCAACGCTCGCCGACTTCATGGCAGAATGGACCGACGCCCCAGGGTTTGAAGCATGCGAGGACCGATCTTTCTCACCAGGAAGTGAAGCACCAGATGGCTGGGTCATGTATTTCGATGGCGCGTTCGCACGCCAAGGCGTGGGGGCTGGAGCAGTGCTCATCTCTCCTACTCAGGACAAGCTCTACTACGACGTGCAGCTCTGCTTCCAGCAGGGCGACATGGTCTCCAACAACACTGCAGAGTACAAAGGCCTCATCGCCGGCCTCAAGGCCGCGGTGGCCCTAGGGGTGAAGCGCCTCACCATCAAGGGCGACTCGCAGCTCCTCGTCAACTTCTTCAACAAGGTATATGAGCCGAAGGACGAACACATGGAGGCATACCTCGCAGAGGTACGCAAAATGGAAAAGCATTTCCTGGGTCTAGAGCTGCAGCACCTACCCTGTGGTACCAACAAGGAGGCTGACGACATCGCCAAGAGGGCGTCCAAGCAACAACCCCAAGAGCCTGGCGACTTTGAGGAGCGGCTCTTCAAGCCGTCGGCAGCACCTCCGCTCCCGGAGCCGGCGCCGCCTTGGGAGGAACTCCCCCAACCACCTGCCTTGGGAGCCCCGGCATGCGACCCGACCTCGGGAGCGTGCCTACTCCTGGCGCTCAAGCCTCAGGAGGGGTGCTGGACCAAGGAGTTCAATGAATACCTGACGCAAGGGATGCTACCGGAGAAGGAGGAGGACGCGGAGCGCGTGGCCCGACAGGCTACGGCATACTACATCCAGGACAGTGAGTTATACAGGAAGCGGCTAAATGATGTTACCTTACGATGCATCTCCAGGGAACAGGGGAATGAGCTGTTGGCCGACATACACGGTGGGGACTGCAGGCACCACTCGTCATCACGGACCCTTTTCGGCAAGGCATTCCGCAACATGTTCTACTGGCCTACGGCTCTCAACGACGCAACCGAGCTGGTGAAGTCCTGCGAGGCCTGCCAATTCCACGCCAAGTAGATCCATCAGCTAGCTTAGGGCCTCCAGACCATCCCGCTCTCGTTGCCGTTCGCAGTCTGGGGGCTGGATATCTTAGGCCCATTCCCTCGAGCGCCTAGGGGCTACCGCTACCTCTACATCGCCATCGACAAGTTCACCAAATGGGCGGAGGTAGAAGCCGTCCACACCATCCCGGTCGGATCTGCGGTCAAGTTCATCAAAGGTGTCATAAGCCGGTTTGGGGTCCCTAATCGCATCATTACCGACAATGGCTCGCAGTTCACTAGCAATCTTTTCAAGGCATACTGTGCTAACCTTGGAACGCAGATTTGCTACGCTTTAATGGCACACCCCAGGAGCAACGGTCAAACCGAATGCGCTAACACGGAGGTCCTCAGGGGCCTCAAGACCAGGACCTTCAAGAAGAAGCTTGAGGCCTGCAGCAAGGGCTGGCACGACAAGCTCCAGTCTGTGTTGTGGTCCATCCGCACCACCGCCACCAAGCCAACAGGCGAGACCCCGTTCTTCCTCGTCTACAGAGCAGAAGCGGTTCTCCCTCGCGAGGTCAAGCATCGCTCCGCGTGGGTCCTGGCATTCGACGAGATGTAGCAGGACGCCATGTGGGGCATGGACCTTGTGTTGGGGGAGGAATGCCGCCGTGAAGCCTCGCTCCGAGTGGCAAGGTACCTGTAGGCGTTGCGATGGTACCACTGTCACAGCGTCCGCTCCAGGACGCTCGAGGTGGGCGATCTCGTCCTGAGGCGGGTGCTCTCCAGGGAAGGGCTGTACAAGCTCTCGCCCATGTGGGAGGGCCCGTTTAGGATCGCCCGTGTCTCCAGGCCTGGCGCCGCCCGCCTGGAGACACAGGACGAGATCCCCATCCAGAACGCCTGGAACATCTAGTACCTCCATAGGTTCTACCCATGAAGCAAGGCCCTGTGCTTGTGAAGATCTCCACTTGTGACACTCTCACGTAATAATGAGTGGGGTTGTACCTCGAGGGCTCCCTCCCACGTCTTAGTGGCAGCACTTAGCTCCGCGCTGGTTAGTGTTGGGGAACGTAGCAGAATTTTAAAATTTTCTACGCATCACCAAGATCAATCTATGAAGTCATCTAGCAACGAGGGAGAGGGGAGTGCATCTACATACCCTTGTAGATCGCGCGTGGAAGCGTTCGAGAGAACGGGGTTGATGGAGTCGTACTTGTCGTGATCCAAATCACCGATGACCTAGCGCCGAACGGACGGCACCTCCACGTTCAACACACGTACGGTTGGGAAGACGTCTCCTCCAACTTGATCCAGCAAGGGGGAAGGAGAGGTTTATGAAGATCCAGCAGCACGACGGCGTGCTGGTGGAAGCAACGGTGATCTCGGCAGTGCTTCGCCAAGCTCAGGGAGAGGGAGGAGTGTCATGGGAGGGAGAGGGAGGTGCCAGGGGAAAGGGTGCGGCTGCCCTCCCTCCCCCACTATATATAGGACCCCTAGGGGGACGCCCGCCCTAGGAGATGAGATCTCCAAGGGGGGGGGGGGTCAAGGGGGGTGGCTTGCCCCCCAAGCCAAGTGGGGCGCCCCCACCCCTAGGGTTTCCAACCCTAGGCGTAGGGGGAGGCCCAAGGGGGCGCACCAGCCCACTAGGGGCTGGTTTCCCTCCCACTTCAGCCCATGGGGCCCTCCGGGACAGGTGGCCCCACCCGGTGGACCCCCGGGACCCTTCCGGTGGTCCCGGTACAATACCGATTACCCCCGAAACTTTCCCGATGGCCGAAACTTGACTTCCTATATATAAATCTTCACCTCCGGACCATTCCGGAACTCCTTGTGACGTCCGGGATCTCATCCGGGACTTCGAACAACTTTCGGGTTACCGTATACTAATATCTCAACAACCCTAGTGTCACCGAACCTTAAGTGTGTAGACCTTACGGGTTCGGGAGACACGCAGACATGACCGCGACGACTCTCCGGTCAATAAGCAACAACGGGATCTGTATACCCATGTTGGCTCCCACATGCTCCTCGATGATCTCATCAGATGAACCATGATGTCGAGGATTCAATCAATCCCGTATACAATTCCCTTTGTCAATCGGTACGTTACTTGCCTGAGACTCGATCGTCGGTATCCCAATACCTTGTTCAATCTCGTTACCGGCAAGTCACTTTACTCATACCGTAATGCATGATCCCGTGATCAACCACTTGGTCACATTGAGCTCATTATGATGATGCATTACCGAGTGGGCCCAGACATACCTCTTCGTCATACAGAGTGACAAATCCCAGTCTCGATTCGTGCCAACCCAACAGACACTTTCGGAGATACCCGTAGTGTACCTTTATAGTCAGCCAGTTACGTTGTGACGTTTGGCACACCCAAAGCACTCCTATGGTATCCGGGAGTTGCACAATCTCATGGTCTAAGGAAATGATACTTGACATTCGGGAAAGCTATAGCAAACGAACTACACGATCTTTGAGCTATGCTTAGGATTGGGTCTTGTCCATCACATCATTCTCCTAATGATGTGATCCCATTATCAATGACATCCAATGTCCATAGTCAGGAAACCATGACTATCTTTTGATCAACGAGCTAGTCAACTGGAGGCTCACTAGGGATATGTTGTGGTCTATGTATTCACACATGTATTACGATTTCCTAATAACACAATTATAGCATGAACAATAGACAATTATCATGAACAAAGAAATATAATAATAACCATTTTATTATTGCCTCTAGGGCATATTTCCAATAGTCTCCCACTTGCACTAGTGTCAATAGTCCAGTTACATTGTGATGAATCGAACACCCATGCAGTTCTGGTGTTGATCATGTTTTGCTCTAGGGAGAGGTTTAGTCAACGGATCTGCCACATTCAGGTCCATATGTACTTTACAAATATCTATGTCTCCATTTTGAACACTTTCACGAAGGGAGTTGAAGCGACGCTTGATATGCCTGGTCTTCCTGTGAAACCTGGGCTCCTTGGCAAGGGCAATAGCTCCAGTGTTGTCACCGAAGAGAGTCATCGGGCCCGACGCATTGAGTATGATTCCTAGGTCGGTAATGAACTCCTTCACCCAGACTGCTTCTTGTGCTGCCTCCGAGGCTGCCATGTACTCCGCTTCACATGTAGATCCCGCCACAACGCTTTGCTTGCAACTGCACCAGCTTACTGCCCCACCATTCAAAATATACACGTATCCGGTTTGTGACTTAGAGTCATCCAGATCTGTATCGAAGCTAGCATTGACGTAACCCTTTACGACGAGCTCTTCGTCACCTCCATAAACGAGAAACATATCCTTAGTCCTCTTCAGGTACTTCAGGATATTCTTGACTGCTGTCCAGTGTTCCATGCCGGGATTACTTTGGTACCTTCCTACCAAACTTACGGCAAGGTTTACATCCGGTCTGGTACACAACATAGCATACATGATAGACCCTATGGCCGAGGCATAGGGGACGACACTCATCTTTTCTCTATCTTCTGCCGTGGTCGGGCATTGAGCCGTGCTCAATCTCGTACCTTGCAATACAGGCAAGAACCCCTTCTTTGACTGATCCATATTGAACTTCTTCAATATCTTGTCAAGGTACATACTCTGTGAAAGACCAATGAGGTGTCCCGATCTATCTCTATAGATCTTGATGCCTAATATGTAAGCAGCTTCTCCAAGATCCTTCATTGAAAAACACTTGTTCAAATAGGCCTTTATGCTTTCCAAGAATTCTATATCATTTCCCATCAATAGTATGTCATCCACATACAATATGAGAAATGCTACAAAGCTCCCACTCACTTTCTTGTAAATGCAGGCTTCTCCATAAGTCTGTGTAAACCCAAACGCTTTGATCATCTCATCAAAACGAATGTTCCAACTCCGAGATGCTTGCACCAGCCCATAGATCGAGCATTGGAGCTTGCACACCTTGTCGGCATTCTTAGGATCGAGAAAACCTTCTGTCTGCATCATATACAATTATTCCTTAAGGAAACCATTAAGGAATGCCGTTTTGATGTCCATTTGCCATATCTCTTAATCATAAAATGGGGCAATTGCTAACATGATTCGGACAGACCTCAACTTTGCTACGGGTGAGAAAGTCTCATCGTAGTCAACCCCTTGAACTTGTCGATAACCCTTAGCGACAAGCCGAGCTTTATAGATGGTCACATTACCATCCGCGTCTGTCTTCTTAAAGATCCATTTATTTTCTATGGCTCGCTGATCATCGGGCAAGTCAGTCAAAGTCCATACTTCGTTTTCATACATGGATCCTATCTTGGATTTCATGGCTTCCAGCCATTTGTCGGAATCTGGGCCCGCCATCACTTCTTCATAGTTCGAAGGTTCACCGTTGTCTAACAACATGATTTCCAAGACAGGGTTGTCATACCACTCTGGTGCGGAACGTGTCCTTGTGGACCTACGAAGTTCAGTAGCAACTTGATCTGAAGTTTCATGATCATCATCATTAACTTCCTCTCTAGTCGGTGCAGGCACCTCAGGAACATTTTCTTGAGCTGTGCCACTTACCGGTTCAAGAGGTAATACTTCATTGAGTTCTACTTTCCTCCCACTTATTTCTTTCAAGAGAAACTCTTTCTCTAGAAAGGATCCATTCTTGGCAACAAAGATCTTTCCTTCGGATCTGAGGTAGAAGGTATACCCAATAGTTTCTTTAGGGTATCCTATGAAGTCGCATTTTTCCGATTTGGGTTCAAGTTTTTCAGGTTGAAGTTTCTTGACATAAGCATCGCATCCCCAAACTTTTAGAAACGACAGCTTAGGTTTCTTCCCAAACCATAATTCATACGGTGTCGTGTCAATGGATTTTGATGGAGCCCTATTTAAAGTGAATGCGGCAGTCTCTAAAGCATAGCCCCAAAATGACAGCGGTAAATCGGTAAGAGACATCATAGATCGCACCATATCCAATAGAGTGCGATTACGACGTTCGAACACACCATTACGCTGAGGTGTTCCAGGCGGCGTGAGTTGTGAAACTCTTCCACATTTCCTTAAGTGTGTGCCAAATTCGTGACTCAAGTATTCTCCCCCACGATCTGATCGTAAGAACTTGATTTTTCTGTCACGTTGATTCTCAACCTCACTTTGAAATTCCTTGAACTTTTCAAAGGTCTCATACTTGTGTTTCATTTAGTAGACATACCCATATATACTCAAGTCATCAGTGAGGGTGAGAACATAATGATAGCCACTGTGAGCCTCAACACTCATTCGACCGCACACATCAGTATGTATGATTTCCAATAAGTTGGTTGCTCGCTCCATTGTTCCTGAGAACGGAGTCTTGGTCATTTTACCCATGAGGCATGGTTCACACGTGTCAAATGATTCGTAATCAAGAGACTCCAAAAGTCCATCTGCATGGAGCTTCTTCATGCGTTTGACACCTATGTGACCAAGACGGCAGTGCCACAAGTATGTGGGACTATCATTATCAACCTTACATCTTTTGGTATTCACACTATGAATATGTGTAACATTACGCTCAAGATTTATTAAGAACAAACCATTCACCAGCGGAGCATGACCATAAAACATATCTCTCATATAAATAGAACAACCATTATTCTCGGATTTAAATGAGTAGCCATCTCGAATTAAACGAGATCCTGATACAATGTTCATGCTCAAAGCTGGCACTAAATAACAATTATTGAGGTTTAAAACTAACCCCGTAGGTAAATGTAGAGGTAGCGTGCCGACGGCGATCACATCGACCTTGGAACCATTCCCGACGCGCATCGTCACCTCGTCCTTCGCCAGTCTCCGCTTATTCCGCAACTCCTGCTTTGAGTTACAAATGTGAGCAACGGCACCGGTATCAAATACCCAGGAGCTACTACGAGTACTGGTAAGGTACACATCAATTACACGTATATCACATATACCTTTAGTGTTGCCGGCCTCCTTGTCTGCTAAGTATTTTGGGCAGTTCCGCTTCCAGTGACCACTTCCCTTGCAATAAAAACACTCAATCTCAGGCTTGGGTCTATTCTTTGACTTCTTCCCGGCAGCTTGCTTACCGGGCGCGGAAACCCCCTTGTCATCCTTCTTGAAGTTCTTCTTACCCTTGCCTCTCTTGAACTTAGTGGTTTTATTCACCATCAACACCTGATGTTCCTTTTTGATTTCCACCTCCGCTGATTTCAGCATTGAATATACCTCAGGAATGGTCTTTTCCATCCCCTGCATATTGAAGTTCATCACAAAGCTCTTGTAGCTCGGTGGAAGCGACTGAAGGATTCTGTCAATGACCGCGTCATCCGGGAGATTAACTCCCAGCTGAGTCAAGCGGTTATGCAACCCAGACATTTTGAGTATGTGCTCACGGACATAACTATTTTCCTCCATCTTACAATTGAAGAACTTGTCAGAGACTTCATATCTCTCGACCCGGGCATGAGCTTGGAAAACCATTTTCAGCTCTTCAAACATCTCATAAGCTCTGTGTCGCTCAAAACGCTTTTGGAGCCCCGGTTCTAAGCTGTAAAGCATGCCGCATTGAACGAGGGAGTAATCATCAACACGTGACTGCCAAGCATTCATAACGTCTTGGTTCTCTGGGATGGGTGCGTCACCTGGCGGTGCTTCTAGGACATAATCTTTCTTGGCAGCTATGAGGATGATCCTCAGGTTCCGAACCCAGTCCGTATAGTTCCTGCCATCATCTTTCAGCTTGGTTTTCTCTAGGAATGCGTTGAAGTTGAGGGCAACATTAGCGTGGGCCATTTGATCTACAAGACATAGTGTAAAGATTTTAGACTAAGTTCATGATAATTAAGTTCATCTAATCAAATTATTAAATGAACTCCCACTCAGATAGACATCCGTGTAGTCATCTAAGTGAAACATGATCCGAGTCAACTAGGCCGTGTCCGATCATCACATGAGACGGACTAGTCAACATCGGTGAACATCTTCATGTTGATTGTATCTACTATACGACTCATGCTCGACCTTTCGGTCTTCCGTGTTCCGATGCCATGTCTGTACATGCTAGGCTCGTCAAGTCAACCTAAGTGTATTGCTTGTGTAATTCTGGCTTACACCCATTGTATTCGAACGTTAGAATCTATCACACCCGATCATCACGTGGTGCTTCGAAACAACGAACCTTCGCAACGGTGCATAGTTAGGGGGAACACTTTCTTGAAATTATTATGAGGGATCATCTTATTTAAGCTACCGTCGTTCTAAGCAAATAAGATGTAAAACATGATAAACATCACATGCAATCAAATAGTGACATGATATGGCCGATATCATTTGCTCCTTTTGATCTCCATCTTCGGGGCTCCATGATCATCGTTGTCACCGGCATGACACCATGATCTCCATCATCGTGTGTTCTTGAAGTTGTCTCGTCATCTATTACTTCTACTACTAGGGCTAACGCTTTAGCAATAAAGTAAAGTAATTACATGACGTTTATGTTGACACGCAGGTCATAAATAAATTAAGACAACTCCTATGGCTCCTGTCGGTTGTCATACTCATCGACATGCAAGTCATGATTCCTATTACAAGAACATGATCAATCTCATACATCACATATATCATTCATCACATCCTTTTGGCCATATCACATCACACGACACATGGTACAAAAACAAGTTAGACGTCCTCTAATTGTTGTTGCAAGTTTTTACGTGGCTGCTATAGGTTTCTAGCAAGAACATTTCTTACCTACGCCAAAACCACAATGTGATATGCCAATTTCTATTTACCCTTCATAAGGACCCTTTTCATCGAATCCGATCCGACTAAAGTGGGAGAGACAGACACCCGCTAGCCACCTTATGCAACTAGTGCATGTCAGTCGGTGGAACCAGTCTCAAGTATGCGTACGTGTAAGGTCGGTCTAGGCCGCTTCATCCCATGATGCCGCCGAGTCAAGATAAGACTAGTAACGGCAAGTAAATTGACAATATCGACGCCCACAACTGCTTTGTGTTCTACTTGTGCATAGAAACTACGCATAGACCTAGCTCATGATGCCACTGTAGGGGAACATAGCAGAATTTTAAAATTTTCTACGCATCACCAAGATCAATCTATGGAGTCATCTAGCAACAAGGGAGAGGGGAGTGCATCTACATACCCTTGTATATCGCGTGCGGAAGTGTTCAAGAGAACGGGGTTGATGGAGTCGTACTCGTCGTGATCCAAATCACCGATGACCTAGCGCCAAACGGACGGCACCTCCGCGTTCAACACACGTACGGTTGGGAAGACGACTCCTCCAACTTGATCCAGCAAGGGGGAAGGAGAGGTTGATGAAGATCCAGCAGCACGATGGCGTGGTGGTGGAAGCAACGGTGATCTCGGCACGGCTTCGCCAAGCTCAGGGAGAGGGAGGAGTGTCATGGGAGGGAGAGGGAGGCGCCATGGGCTAGGGTGCGGCTGCCCTCCCTCCCCCCACTATATATAGGACCCCTAGGGGGCGCCGTCCCTAGGAGATGAGATCTCCAAGGGGCGGCGGCCAAGGGGGGTGGCTTGCCCCCAAGCCAAGTGGGGCGCCCCCACCCCTAGGGTTTCCAACCCTAGGCGCAGGGGGAGGCCCAAGGGGGGTGCACCAGCCACTAGGGGCTGGTTCCCCTCCCACTTCAGCCCATGGGGCCCTCCGGGATAGGTGGCCCCACCCGGTAGACCCCCGGGACCCTTCCGGTGGTCCCGGTACAATACCGATTACCCCCGAAACTTTCCCGATGGCCGAAACTTGAGTTCCTATATATAAATCTTCACCATCGGACCATTCCGGAACTCCTCGTGACATCCGAGATCTCATCCGGGACTCCGAACAACTTTCGGGTTACCGTATACTAATATCTCAACAAACCTAGCGTCACCGAACCTTAAGTGTGTAGACCCTACGGGTTCGGGAGACACGCAGACATGACCGAGATGACTCTCCGGTCAATAACCAACAGCGGGATTGGGATACCCATGTTGGCTCCCACATGCTCCTCAATGATCTCATCGGATGAACCACGATGTCGAGGATTCAATCAATCCCATATACAATTCCCTTTGTCAATCAGTACGTTACTTGCCCGAGACTCGATCGTCGGTATCCCAATACCTCGTTCAATCTCGTTACTGGCAAGTCACTTTACTCGTACTATAATGCATGATCCCATAATCAACCACTTGGTCACATTGAGCTCATTATGATGATGCATTACCGAGTGGGCCCAGAGATACCTTTCCGTCATACGGAGTGACAAATCCCAGTCTCGATTCGTGCCAACCCAACAGACACTTTCGGAGATACCCGTAGTGTACCTTTATAGTCACCCAGTTACGTTCTGACGTTTGGCACACCCAAAGCACTCCTACGGTATCCGGAGTTGCACAATCTCATGGTCTAAGGAAATGATACTTGACATTCGGGAAAGCTATAGCAAACGAACTACACGATCTTTGAGCCATGCTTAGGATTGGGTCTTGTCCATCACATCATTCTCCTAATGATGTGATCCCGTTATCATTGACATCCAATGTCCATAGTCAGGAAACCATGACTATATTTTGATCAACGAGCTAGTCAACTAGAGGCTCACTAGGGATGTGTTGTGGTCTATGTATTCACACATGTATTACGATTTCTGAATAACACAATTATAGCATGAACAATAGACAATTATCATGAACAATAGACAATTATCATGAACAAAGAAATATAATAATAACCATTTTATTATTGCCTCTAGGGCATATTTCCAACAGTTAGAAGACAAGAAAACTAGATTAGGTGCCGGACGCAGCTTTTCATTTGCTTTCCATAGTTGGCTTGCCCCTTTTTCTTAATGGAAGTTTACATTCTGGCCTTTCTTGTCCTCTTTGTTCGATCGCCTTCCCCTCTGTTCTTCCTTGGATTTTTGTTTTGGTCCGTGCTCACCCTCTCATGCCTTGCGAGGGGGCTGGACAGGTGCCCTCCTGGAGGTGCCCTCGTGAACGTTTTCCCTGTTCTTCACGATGCACCCTCGCCCGAGCCCACAAGCTTGCACACCTCTCTCAGTCCGTGCCCCTCGGGTACCGCGATGCGAAGTGCTGGGTCATGGCCGGTGGCGCCTGCGACCAGGATTCAGAAAAATAAAAGTTTCCTAACGAATTTTTGCAGCTCCTAGACGCCTTCTGAGCAAAGGAGGCCTCGCCAGGCACTGGGGAATGCGCGCATCGCGAGGTGGAAACTACTTCAGGCACATCAAGCTAAGTTATCTCTACACGCCCACATAAAATGTTGGTACCATAACACATCGCAGGGATGATACAGATAACATAGCAACTCGGAAATTATGGTTCATTACACGCCCCTGCCGGGCCCATACTTGTTTATTCTTAAACGCAGGAAGGAAAGAGCAAAACAAAAGTGGCGTGTGCCCCCATAGCAGTTTGCGAGGGTGGACCCATGGCGCTTCCCTGAGCTTAGCCACACCCCTCCTCACGCTTCACTGGAGCGCGGCAATGAGACGACCCGCTGCCTCCCTCGAAACGGGCGCGGCAGCTGGTCATAGCCGCCGCTGATGGAGCTATCGCTGGAGGAGGAGCTGCCGTAGCTGGACGAGCCGCGGCCAGCGCCGAGGACGAAGCCACCTTCCTCCTCGTCACGACCATCACCAAGGCCGAGCACCTCGTCGCCGTCATTGTCCTCGGGGCAGCACCCGACGCGACGACCGTCTTCCCCAAATACCCTCATGAAGAGGGTCGCATCGCCGTCGTACTTGAAGTGGAGGGCACACCGCCTGCCCAGTCCACGCGCGCAGGTGAACGTCTGCCAGCCGCGGGCCAAGACTGCGTTGCCCGTGGCGGAGACTTCCACCACAACCCACGAAGCCCTGCTGCAGCAACCGTCCGCTTGCAGCCAGAGACCGCCTAGACCTATGAACGACAGTTCCCGACAAAGAACCGCGGGAGCTGAAGCCAGGTGCCAGCCGGGTTCTCCGACCACACGACGAACTCCAGCGTCACCTCCGCCGAATGGAAGCGTGGCCAAGGAGGCCGCGCAACCACGACACGCCTCACTTCATCAATGGCACTGCGACGGCGTGCTTGCGCGGGCGACCATGCCCCCTCTTGGGTGGTGGTGGTGAAAGGATCGGTATGGTTGACTAGAGGGGGGGGGTGAATAGGCAACTAACAATTTTTAACTTTTCTTTACCAAATTAAACTTTGCATCAAAGTAGGTTTTCTAGATGTGCAACTAGGTGAGCAACCTATATGATGCAACAACAACGAACATACAAGCAAGCAAGAGAAGTAACACCAATAAGCTTGCGCAAGTAAAGGTAAGAGATAACCAAGAGTGGACCCGGTGAAGACGAGGATGTGTTACCAAAGTTCCTTCATTTTGAGGGGAAGTACGTCTCCGTTAGAATGGTGTGGAGGCACAATGCTCCCCAAGAAGCCACTAGGGCTACCGTATTCTCCTCACGCCCTCACACAATGCGAGATGTCGTGGTTCCACTATTGGTGCCCTTGGAGGCCGCAACCGGACCTTTACAAACAAGGTTGGGGCAATCTCCACAACTTAATTGGAGGCTCCCAACAACACCACGAAGCTTCACCACAATGGACTATGGCTCCGTGGTGACCTCAACCATCTAGGGTGCTCAAACACCCAAGAGTAACAAGATCGGGGCCTTCTCAACCACTCTCGAGCAAATCAACAAGTATGATTGGCTACAGAGAGAGATCGGGCAAAAATGGAGCTTGGAGCATTAATGGAGCTTGAGGGGGAAGAGGTAAGTCAACGAAGAAGAAGGGGATCCCCTTTTATAGTGGGGGTAAAAATCCAACCGTTACCCCACTAAACAGCCCCACAGAGGGCGGTACTACCGTAGTGGGCAGCGGTACTACCGCTCCCCCTTACGGTACTACCGCCCAGATAGAGAGTGCTTGAAGGCAGAGGAGGGACTGGCCCGTCGCGGTACTGCCGGACAGGCCCAGCGTGGTACTACCGCGGTGGTAGGGCAGTACTACCGCTCTCGAGCGGTACTACTGCACCTACTACCGCTGCAGGTGCAGCTCAACCCGACACGAGAAGTGCCCCCCTCGAGTCGAGGCGGTAGTGGCCTGGTACCGCAGCGGTACTGCCGCTGAGGACGCACAAGCGGTATTACCGCTGGGCACCGTGGTACTACCGCTGGGGCTAAAGACAGCTCAATCTGCAGGGAAAAAGACCTCCAACGGCGTGGGAAGGCCCAGATGGTGTGAAACGAAAGTGTACGTGATGATTCCACCCTAGCCATACCAAAGTGGGCCCCTCTTGATAGAACGGTGACTCCTAAGAAACTAGTCCACCAATAAGAAATGAAAGAGCTACACTGTCTTGAAACACTCCGAGGGGAAAGAAATCGTCTCGAGCCAAAGGAAGAATCTCTGAAACACTCAACGCACAAGGTTAGTCCACAAATATGTTGTCATCAATCACCAAAACTACATCGAGAGAGATATGCCTTAACAATCTCCCCCTTTTTCGTGGATATGACAACTAGGGATTTTGTCGGTGTACAAAAAGAGGGGTACACTTTTTGTACCCCTATAACTGTGCACGGGCAGTCTGAGCCACGGGCACCACCACACCAAGCAAGGCAAGGGAGGTGAGCCAGGGTAAGACCGAAGCTCAAGAGAACTAGAACGACGCCAAGGCCAAGACCACGAGAGCAAAGGGGACGAAGCGGACTCCCCCAGCAAGATCCTTGCCGGGAGACAGTTCTAGCAACCCCCGCAAGACCCTTGCCGCAGCAACTCGCCCCACACCTACGGAGCAAATCACCCTTGAGTCCACTGCCCCCAAAAGGGCAAGGATTCGGGAGACATCCCCGTGGCGGCATGTAGATCTTTGTGAAGACATTCAAGATCAGATACACACTAAGGAGATGACAACCGTTGGTGGGATCCCAGCTGAGGAAGACCACAAGGCCCCTGGCAAGCGCCTTGCCGGGGATGGCAACAGGCGCCTCGGCAAGACCCTTGCCGGGGCCCCGGCAAGGCCCTTACCAAGGACACCCACAGGGCCACCATCAGGCCCACGCTGACTAAACCTCGACCACCGCATGCATGCAGCTGCCGACCCAACCAGCTAGGCAGGCACCTGCGTGGCGGCATGCAGATCTTTGTAAAGACCCACCACTGCGCCACCTCAGCTGCCTGCCTACCTACGTTGCATCGCAGGCGTCGCTGGCCAGGGCGCGTGTCGACACAAGAAGGAGCGGCGACGGACGAGACAGGTTTCTCCCCCGTCCCCGATAAAGCAAGGACACCTAAGCAAGACACATTAAATGCGCCTTGTCATGTAATGCGAGGGATAACCTCGTATCACTGTACCCCTTTCCACCTCCTGTGTGCCACTGTGGCAACCCCTTTTTCTATAAAAGGAGGCCCGAGGCGACCAGAGGAGGGATTCGGCTTTTTGGAGCTCCTCACGCCCCATAGCTAGCTCAAGAACACAAATATACAAGCCACCAAACCAGGAGTAGGGTTTTACGTATCCTCGCGGCCCGAACCTGGATAAACGAACCGTGTGCTATCTGTTTGATCCGCTCTTCTCACGACGCCACGCCCCGCTAACCACAGTAGGGATTCTTGTGATCCCATAGGTGTCATTCCCACCGACATCTCTGGCACGCCAGGTAGGGGGCGCAGTTGTGAGAATCGGCTTTAGCAGTTAGTTCAACGCTTCTGCATCGTCATGACGCCCAAGAAGAAGACGACGGTGGCGGTTGGCCAGTCGGAAGCCGGACAGCCCGTCCCGACGCGGGCGAGCAGCAGACCGATTGCAGAAAGGACCTGGGGCGCTGCTCGCGAACACCAACACCATCCCAGCAGCCGGAGTTTGGGAGGGGGCGATGTTTGTGCGCTTGGTAACGGGCCACACGTCGCCAAATCCAAAGGCGGAGCCAAGCCCTTCGCGGGTGGAGCAGGGCCTTCCAGGGTCATCGCCGCCCTGCCCGAAGGCGACGCAAGGGCCTCCAAGACTCCCACGCCGGTGCCAACAGCGCGCTCCTCCCAGGCAGCGCGCAATGAATGTCGTAATCACACCGAAGATCCCGGGCGTCGCCGCGGGAAGAGCCCCGAGCGCCACTCCCGAGACGTAGAAGACCTGCCCACTCGCTGAGGCGCCGGTGAAAACGGCATGCGACCGGAGGGTCGTGATAGAGCTCCTTCTGACATGGTCAGAAGTCGAAGCGCGTCACGATCCATGCAGGTTTCGCTGCCACCGATGCCAGCAGAGGCCCTAGCGCGCGCAGTTTCTCCTCGGTTTTCCTCCCATTACGGGAAACTCGATGAATGGAGAGCCACTATCTGAAGCCTTGTTGCGGTGGCCAAGAAAGACGAACCAAGTCCGGTGGGGCCCCCGGGTCGACGCTCCGATGGAGTCCCGTGGACCAATGGCGGAAAAGCCGGCGGTGCCGCGACCACGGTGCATTCACCTCTTCCCCATCCGGTACCGCGGACGCCGGCTCATCGCGACGTCGCAGGCAACGACATCTCCATAGCATCGTCTGACCCATGGACCCACTATGACCAGTGCCAAGTTCTTCGAGAACGAGCCCATGAAGACGCTCGAACCACTATCGAGCGCCGGTGCGGAGCGCGCCACCAGTCAGACAGGCGAGCAGGGCCTGCTGTGAACCACCCGGCCCTGGAGAGCCCTGGAGGCCTACCTTACGAGGTAGGCTGTCCGGCTTTTACCCGTGAGCTGCGACAGTTCTAGTGGCCCACTCACCGCACCTTCAAACCTGACGTTGGCGAAAAGTACAATGGCAAGACTCACCCGTCTGAGTTCCTTAGCATCTACACCATCGCGATGCAAGCCGCCGGAGCCCGCGACGATAAGGTGCTTGCGAATTACTTCCATTGGCTCTTAAACCCAACGCCATGTCGTGGTTGATGCACTTGCCGGTAGACTCTATTTCCTCCTGGTCAGATTTGTGCCATGAGTTTGTGGGCGCCTTTACTGGAGGTCACCAAGCCCATAGCCAAGCAAGCGACCTGCATGTCATTCCCCACAAGGGAGGCGAGAGTCTGCGCAAGTATATACAGAGGTTCAGTCGGGTACAGTACAATATCCCTGATGTTCACCCTGCCGCCGTCATCAGCGTGTTCCATCAGAACGTGCGTAACCGCAAGATGCGCGAAGAACTGGCAATGAACAAGGTGAAAGATGTGGCAGAACTCTATGTTCTTGCTGATAAATGTGCCCAAGTTGAAGAGGGAAGGAAGTACCCCGGCGAAGATGCCAGCATGGAAACCGACTCCTCAGATGAGGATACTGCCGCCCCGGCGAAGAAAGGCCGGCGCCGCAACAGGAAGCGCAAAGGTAAAGCTGTGCTTGCCGTTGAGGGATCTGACGACGCCGGATCCGCCAAGAAAACCAAGGCAGATGACCCCGGCAAGGAAATTGCCGGATGTGTCGCCTGCCGGGCCTTGGCGGCTGCCGAGAAGCCAGGAAACTCCGACAAGCAATACTGCAAGATCCATCGCACCAAAGGTCATGATCTCCAGAACTGCCGACAGGTTGAGCTCCTTGCTGAGAAGCAGAGGGCTGAATATGAGAGGCGGGACAAGGAGAAAGGCCAGGACGGTGCTGAGGGGTCCGGCAAGAAGCGTGACGGCCAGGCGGGCTATCGCGGCAAAGATAAACAATGGGAGAGACCCGCTCGGGGCCGTGACAAAAAGCCAGAAGATGATGATCACAAAGAGGACGATGAGTCTGGTGACCAAGAATTTCAGAAAGCTACAGAGGCCATGTGCGTCGATGGCGGCGCTTCGCTGCATACCTCTCACAGCCAGCTTAAACAGTGGGCACGTGAGATTATAGCGGCGGAACTGTCGTTTGATGCCCAAAGGCCGCTGAAGTGGTCCAGCACACCTATCATTTTTGACACTGAGGATCACCCTGATCGCACTACTGCAGTTGGGTGCTTGCCATTGTTGGTTTCACCAACAATACGCAACCTCAAGGTGACAAAGATGCTAGTCGATGGCGGGGCCGGTCTGAACTTAATCTCGCCTGTCGTGATCGAGAAATTGCCGATTCCTGATGAAGACCTCGAAGAGAAGGGCACGTTTCAGGGGGTCAACCCAGGAAGAAGTCAACCAAAGGGAAAGGTCATGTTGCCCATGACTTTTGGGAGTGATCTGAACTACAGGACAGAAAGGATTGTGTTCGACGTTGCCAAGATCCCCTTGCCTTACAACGGGATCCTTGGCCGCCGAGCGCTGGCCAAGTTCATGGCGGCGTCACATTACGCCTACAACACCCTGAAGATGCCGGGGCCTGTGACGATCATCACCATCCCATCAGACAAGAAGGATGCGCTAATTTGTGCTGACCAACTCTACCAACAAGCAGTTGCAGCAGCCGCCACTGCTAAGGCGCTTGCTCCTGCCGCTGGAGCCCCGGGAAGGCGAAAGAAGAAGACCGGTGAGACCTCAGGCACCCACTCCGGCAAGTGCACCTCTTCGGAGTGTAGCGCTCCCGTCGAGGACGTGCCAGAGAGCTCTGCCGACAGAAACAAGAAGTCCAGGGCCACACCACCGAGAACCAAGAAGGTTTCTGTCAAGGAAGACAGCACGGGAGGAGCTTTTACCATAAGCTCCACCCTTGACGACAAATAGGAAGACGCGCTCGTCACCTTCCTGCGGGCGATGTGTTTGCATGGCAAGCATCCGAAATCCCCGGCGTTCCCAGGGAGGTGATTGAGCACCACCTTGCTGTCTGCCCTCATGCGCGGCCCGTCAAGCAGAAGGTTAGAAAGCAAGCTTTGGAATGACAAGAGTTCATCACAGAGGAGATCCAGAAACTAGAAGCAGCGGGTTTGGTAAGAGGAGTGCTCCATCCAATGTGGTTGGCCAATCCGGTGGTAGTGCACAAGGCAAATGGGAAGTGGAGGCTGTGTATTGATTACATAGATATTAATAAGGCTTGTCCCAAAGACCCCTTCCCGTTGCCGCGCATCGACCAGATTGTTGACACCACAGCTGGGTGTGATGTGTTGTCATTCCTCGATGCCTACTCCGGCTACCACCAGATCTTCATGACAAGGGAAGATGAAGAGAAAACAGCATTCATCACCCCATGTGGTACGTATTACTTTATACGGATGCCTTTCGGGTTGAAGAGTGCTGGTTCAACGTTTGCAAGGGCAGTCCAGATTGGTTTTGAACCCCAGCTCCATAGAAATATGGAAGCTTATATGGATGATATAGTGGTCAAAACCAAGAACAGGGCAACCCTCATATCAGATTTACAAGAAACATTTGCAAACCTACGCAAGATCAATCTCAAGCTGAACCCTGAGAAGTGCGTCTTCGGCGTCCCGTCTGGCATGCTTCTCGGGTTCTTTGTGTCACAGCGTGGGATAGAGGCCAATCCGGACAAGATCAAAGCTATAGAGCAGATTGAAGCGCCCAAGCGAGTCAAGGATGTGCGTCAGCTTGCTGGTTGCGTTGCCGCCATGAGCAGGTTCACTTCCAAGTCCGCCGAGCACGCCCTTCCCTTTTTCAAGATTTTGAAAAAGGCGGGCCCGATGGAGTGGACGCCAGAAGCCGAAGCTGCATTGCAAGATTTGAAGAAGTACCTCTCCTCCGCGCCAATACTAGTTGCGCCTAGGCCACAGGAACCGTTGCTGCTGTACCTGGCGGCAACGAACCAGGTGGTCAGCGCCGCACTAGTGGCGCAGAGAGAAATTGATGATGAGGTAATAGCAGCGACGGAGCCCGATGCCACCGATGCCGAGACGACGCAGCCAATTGAAGTGCCGCCGAAGAAGAAAATGATGCAGCACCCGGTCTACTTTGTTAGTTCCCTCCTGCAGGGGGCTAGATCGAGGTACTCCGGTGTGCAGAAACTGCTCTTCGGCCTTCTTATGGCCTCGAGGAAGCTGCGTCACTAATTCCAGGCGCACGAAATCACTGTCGTCACTCGCCTACCTCTGCAACGGATATTGCACAATCCAGACGCAACGGGAAGGATCATAGAGTGGGCACTGGAACTGTCCAGCTTTGGCCTCGAGTTTGAGAGTACCTCGACGATTCAAAGCCGAGTCCTGGCGGAGTTCGTTGCAGAATGGACCGCGACACTAGATGAAGAAACCCAAGAGACTGCTCTCCCCGGCAAGGAGGCGAGTTGCGACTGGATCATGTACTTTGATGGAGCTTTATCCTTACAGGGCGCCGGGGCTGGCGTACTGCTTGTCGCGCCCACCGGAGAGCACCTCAAGTACGTGATCCAGATGCACTTCCCCAGGGAGGTGTCAACAAACAATATGACTGAGTACGAAGGGCTTCTTCCCGGTCTTAGGATCGCGGCAGACCTCGGAATCAAGAAACTCGTCGTCAGAGGCAACTCGCAACTTGCCGTCAAGCAAGTCAACAAAGATTACCAGAGCCCGTTGATGAAGGCCTACGTCGATGAAGTGAGGAAGCTGGAAGATCGTTTTGACGGTATACAGGTAGAATATGTTCCCCGAGCGGAGAATGATATCGCCGATTACCTGTCAAAATGCGCTGCCCTCAAGCTACCTGTGGAACCAGGTACCTTTGTGCTTCGGCTAACTCAGCCATCCGTTGATCCATCAACAGAGCAGAACAAGAGGAGAAAATGAGGGCCCGGCACGTACTTTCCCGCCGAGCTCCCCGAAGCCGCCGGCAAGGATGTTGCCAGATACACTGAGCCCGCCACGGGACGGCTAGCTCCGGCAGAGCATCAACCTCTTGCCATGGAGACTGCCACTTCGATAGTGGAGGAAATGCCTTTAGTCCTCACCGTTGAGCCCCAGGCTCCAGCATGGGCACAACATACCGTCCGATTCCTCCAAATAGGGGAACTTCCTGAGGAGCAGGAAGAAGCGGAAAAAGTAGCCCGTCGCTCTACTATGTACCAGTTCGTCGATGACGTCCGGTACAGAAAGAGGCCAAACGGTGTGAAATTGAAGTGTATCCCTCGAGAGGAAGGAATGGGGCTGTTGGCGGAGATACATGGAGGCATATGTGGATCCCACATCGGGTCAAGGGCCCTTGTCGGCAAAGCGTTTCGGCAAGGCTTCTTCTGGCCCACCGCCCTCCAGGATGCGATGACACTAGTCACCAGGTGTGAAGTGTGTCAGTTCCATTCAAAGAAGCTTCATCAGCCAACTTAAGCCCTTCAAACCATTCCTCTCTCCTAGCCTTTCTCGGTCTGGGGGCTCGACATACTGGGCCCTTTCCCCCGCGCTGTCGGGGGCTTTGAGTACTTGTACGTTGCAATCGACAAGTTCACAAAGTGGCCAGAAGTGGAAGCAGTGAGGAAGGTCACAACACAGTCAGCCGTCAAGTTCTTCAAAGGACTGGTGTGCCGTTTTGGTGTACCCAATAGGGTTATCACCGACAACGGCATGCAGTTCAAAAGCCACACGTTCATGCAATATATCCAAGACCTCGGCAGCAAGGTCTGTTTCGCTTCCGTTGCTCACCCATGAAGCAATGGTCAAGCTGAGAGGGAAAATGCTGAAGTACTGCGAGGCCTGAGGATAAAGACCTTTGACAGACTGCACAAGAGTGGAAGGCGCTGGATTGATGAATTGCCGACGGTTCTTTGGTCAATCAGAACGACACCAAATCGAGCAACCGGCCAGACACCCTTTGCCTTGGTATACGGGGCAGAAGCAGTTCTCCCCACGGAACTCATATACGGGTCACCTCGAGTACTCGCTTATGACGAGCTTGAGCAAGAGCAATTACGGCAAGATGACGCAACGTTCCTTGAGGAAGATCGTCTTTGGGCGGCTGTGAGAGCAGCGCGCTACCAGCAAGCCTTGCGCCGCTACCATAGCCGCAAGGTTCATGCCCGAAGCTTTGAGGAAGGCGACCTTGTTCTTCAGCGCGTTCAATCGGCCAAGAATTCCAACAAGTTGACGCCAAAGTGGGAAAGCCCTTATCGGGTAATAGGAGTCACCAGGCCCGGTGCAGTCCGCCTGGAGACCGAAGATGCCGTTCCGGGAGTAACTCCTAGAACATTGAGCATCTTCGCAAGTTTTACCCGTGAGGCGCGGCTTGCCGGGCCCCCCGGCAAGCCACCTTTTGTACGAGCCTTGCCAATGACGCATGTAACCCTTTGTACAAAGCCAGGCGCAGACCCTGAGCATAAATAAATGAAGTGCTGGCGCCCTAAGTTATAGCATGCATGCTAGGTCGAGTCTCGTCCTTGGTTAGGGTTGATAGTGCTTAGCGGCGACTAACCCCTAGCTTAGAGGTCGAGTGTGCGTCTCTTTGTCTTTCTTTTGTCTTCTTTGGTTCACATGACACATAGATATCCGTGCTAAACCACTTGGGGAGAAAAAAAGAGGAACAGACCAGCATCTAGCCCCCGGCAAGCCAGTATTGCCAGGGGCTGCAAGAGCAAAGATTCACCCACGGCGAACCAGGGTTGCCGGGGACTGCAGCTTTAGATAAGTTCTTCATCTCTTATCATGCATTCCATTATGGACTGAGGTATGTGAAACCTCGTTTTCCCCTAAGCTACCATTCTCCCATAACTCTAGGCCCTAGGGCTCGTTCCTGGGGCCAAGTTTGGTCGTAGTCGCGGCAGCGAAAGGATGAAACAAGGAGCCTGAACCCGCCTCATCCCTGCCTCCACCAAAGGCGTGAGGAAGGTCGAGCGAAGTGGGGAGATGACAAGGCCTATTGCCGGGCAAGGAAATGTTTATCTTGAAGATATCAAGGATTTACTCCTTGTTGTGGGTTCCACCCGCAAACAAATGACCCGGCAAGCATCCCTTTTTCATTAAAAAAACATTCCACTCAGGTACAGTCCATAGGGAATGAAAAACATGAATGATGGGATTACAAGTTTTAAATTCAACAAAGGCCCGAAGGCTTACAAACTAAAAAGAGATAAGGTGCCCATAATCCCTTTCTTGTCCCTCTCCTCAGGAGGTAGGTCAAGGAGGCGAAAGGGACAAAAGGAGCGCCTAGGCGAGCTACGGGTGGCAGAAGACACCAAGAGAACATCTTGGTGGCCGTCCAAAGGCTGGATGGTGATGGCGACACCGGAAGTAGAGCTCGAAGACGAGGCGGCAGGACGTCAGCACGCGTCGAAGGCGTCGGTGCCCACATACTCCGACTTGACGGCCTTGCCGCCCGCCCTCTTCCTCTTTCGCAGCCCCCCAACGCCAGCTGCCCAAGGAGACGACCCGGGAAGTTCAAGGAGCCGGCGACACGGATGATAGGGTCGCCGGTGCCGCACGGAGCGGCACCCGACACCTAGTCGGACCCATCATCCTGCCGCCTACTACCCTCGTCGTCGCTGCAGCTGTCCTCCTCGTCACTCCCGCCCGAGGAGGAGTCTTCACTATCAGAAGAGCTCTCCACGCAACACCTTGCACGGGTCCCATAGCACCCGAAGTCCTTGACGGAGAGAAGGCCACCCTCCATCAGCTTAAAATGGAGAGTGAGCCCCTTCGTCAAGCGGTGGATATGAGCAAGCGTCTTCCATCCCCGATGAAGATACATCACGTGAGGGGCGGGGAAGTCGACGCGGACCCGCGTGCCACTGATCCCGCAGCCCCTCATGTGCAGCCGCAACGATTCCGGCGGATCTAGCTCCATCTCTCGCGCAAATGGAGTCAGGAGACGAAGGCGACGGCGCGGCAGCCGGCACAGCCTGACGAAGAACTCACAAGGGTCATCCCCAACATGGCCCTCCATTGGAGGAGGAGCTGCTGGAGGAGGCGAGGCCGGCGCGCCGCCCCGTCCTCCTCTTCCCTGAGCGCCCCGGCCTCGCCCACGGCCTCGCCCCCCTTCCCCTCGCGGCTGGCTCTGCCACCGCAGGCGCAGGAGAAGGAGGGACGCATTGTCGAGCGACGACGCTCGCCGCCACTGTTGAAGGACCAGGATTCCCTCTCTCCATGACGGATGGAAGGGAGGAGCAGAAGCTGAAGGAAGAAGAAGATGAAAGAATGCGGGACGCCATCCCCCTCCCGCTCTTTATAAAGGATCGGGGTTGGGGCTCGGCCGCCCCGCTCGGACAATCAAGATACGAAAGGCGCAGGGAGCCAGGACCGACCCGCCGCCCCAACCAGCGACGGCCCGGTTTCCCGCCTCCACCGTTTGCCACCCCAGGCGCATGGGAGACACGTGGCGGACGTGTAGAACTGAGGGGATGGGTGAGACGACCACTCCCCACCCCGTGATCATGGGGAGTGGACGCCTTGAAGATCGCGCCTCAGCCCCATTCAGTAAATGGGCCGCGCCTCCACGCCTCCCTCCGTTATGGGGAAGGCGCGAACCACCCCTTTACTATGATGTGACGCATGCCTACGTGAACGAACCCCATGCATGCCGCCCACGTCACACGCGCCTCCCCACGCCACGCCACACGCGGGAATCGTGGGAAGCACAGCGCGCGAAGATTCTTCCCACGGTAAAAACCGCCCCGCCTGCCCGCGCACCGTTTTTGGGCCTAGCCCAACAACACGCTGCGCTTATGTGTGGCCCAGGCCCGGGGGCTCCTGTCGGTGAACAAAAAGAGGGGTACACTTTTTGTACCCCTATAATTGTGCACGGGCAGTCTGAGCCACGGGCACCACTACACCAAGCAAGGCAAGGGAGGTGAGCCAGGGTAAGACCGAAGCTCAAGAGAACTAGAATGACGCCAAGGCCAAGACCACGAAGAGCAAAGGGGACGAAGCGGACTCCCTCGGCAAGATCCTTGTCGGGAGACAGTTCTAGCAACCACAGCAGGACCCTTGCCGCGGCAACTCGCCCCACACCTATGGAGCAAATCACCCTTGAGTCCACTGCCCCCAAAAGGGCAAGGATTTGGGAGACATCCCCATGGCGGCATGCAGATCTTTGTGAAGACATTCAAGATCAGATACGCACTAAGGAGACGACAACCCTTGGCGGGATCCCAGCCGAGGAAGACCACAAGGCCCCCGGCAAGTGCCTTGCCGGGGATGATAGCAGGCGCCTCGGCAAGACCCTTGTCGGGGCCCCGGCAAGGCCCTTACCGAGGACACCCGCAGGGCCACCATCAGGCCCACGCCGACTAAACTTCCACCACTACATGCATTCAGCTGCCGACCCAACCAGCTGGGCAGGTACCTGCGTGGCGGCATGCCGATCTTCGTAAAGACCCACCATTGCGCCACCTCAGCTGCCTGCCTACCTACGTGGCATCGCTGGCTAGGGCGCGTGTCGACACAAGAAGGAGCGGCGACGGACGAGACAGGTTTCTCCCCCGTCCCCGATAAAGCAAGGACACTAAGCAAGACGCATTAAATGCGCCTTATCATGTAATGCGAGGGATAACCTCGCATCACTGTACCCCTTTCCACCTCCTGTGTACCACTGTGGCAACCCCTTTTTCTATAAAAGGAGGCCCGAGGCGACCAGAGGAGGGATTCGGCTTTTTGGAGCTCCTCATGCCCCATAGCTAGCTCAAGAACACAGATATACAATCCACCAAAGCAGGAGTAGGGTTTTACGCATCCTCGCGGCCTGAACCTAGATAAACGAACCATGTGCTATCTGTTTGATCCGCTCTTCTCACGACCCCGCGCCCCACTAACCACAGTAGGGATTCTTGTGATCCCATAGGTGTCGTTCCCACTGACAGATTTGCACAGGGAAAAGACATAAAAGTAAGGATACTTAGAACTACAAATATAGACGGGCTCCCCCTGAATGTGTGCACCTAGTTAGTAGAGCCTTTGGAATGCAAGACACACACATTCGGATCAACACTCCCCCTATATTTTATAGTCCAAAAATTCTAAGCACGGGATACATGAGAGAAGGGTATAAAACAGGATAAGCACGCAACTCATAAGATACTATAGTACTGAATAGACATAGATAATAAGGTAAAGATAGGGTAGCATATGTCTCACACCATATGTCTAGAACTTAGGTCTCACTGGCACCAAACCAAACCAAACAAAGACAACGAGAAAACACAAGACACCACACACCACAAAGACACACTCGCAACACGGCAATGACACAAATCCCTAGACTCTCTCCCCCTTTCGCAGCTGTCGGCATTCTGGGAATGGGGGTCCCCAGACTTGCCTGCCTGCGGCCTACGGCGTGGCTCAAGTGGGGGCCCAGCGCGGCCCATCTTCATCAAGCACAAGACTCAAGACCCTCGCGAGGGGCCAAGCCTCGCGAGGCGGACAACACGGCGCATCCTCAAGCACAGCCTCCTCAGGCTGGCTCGCGAGGAGGCGGAGAGTTCAAGGCGGGGTACCTCGTGAGGTGCCCATGACGTAAGCCATGACGATCGAGGGCGCCAGGCGGGCGCCAGCGCGCGCAGCGTACTCCTTTCCTCTTTGGTGCAAAGGGGACAAGCATATCCGCGGAGTACCGAGGCATTGGGCAAAGGTTGCCACTTCAGTGCAATGAGACCAAGACCAGGAGGACTACGAGACGGAGGTCACCATGGAGCCCAGCCCGGCGTCACCACCAGAGCCTTTGGCAGGCGAAGACTACTTTTGTCAGGATAGACGTACTCGCTATCCCCCTTCAAATTAGCCCGCCATTGTTGGATCCCTTCCCGCTCAATATTTGGGAAGAAGACCAGGGCCTCTATAAATAGGACTAGCCACCCACACAGCAAGGGGCTCGGGTCGGTTCGGTTCGGTTCGGTTGGTCAGTAGGGATCTGGAAGAGAGGAAGGGAGAAAGAGAGAGGTGGAGAGAGGTGGCTGAACTCCTCATAGCAGTTCATCACCCCAGCCAAGAACAGACCCTCGCGAGGCTGTTCTTCCTTGTATTGTTCATCCTCACCAGCCCCAGGGGGCAATCCATCCACCACACACTGGAGTAGGGTATTACACCACATCGGTGGCCCGAACCAGTATAAATCTTGTGTCTTTCGTGTAGTTCTTTTGGTAGTTTAGATCCCATCGAGACGGAGGGGTTGAACGCATAATCTCCGCGCGCACCCCAGTGTTCGTACCTTAAGGGTCTGCCGGAACCCGAAATCCGACATTTGGCGCGCCAGGTAGGGGTGCGCCGGGGTTCGTCTTCCACCACTCCGTGCCCCGTCGCGTCTTCATCACCATGCCCGGCGAACAGGAGGGCAACCCCGACCCGTGGGCTGCGTGGCCCAAACGCGCGGAACCGCTCGCCTCGGGCGACCCCGCGCCCCAGGCAGCTCGCAGTCTACAGGGCGCTGCGGCCCGCGGGCGATGCGGACATACTTCGGCAACTCTTACGCCGCGGCAGGCTCGGTCAGCAGCAAGGGCCTCCAATCACGCCGCGACAACGACACCGTACACTCGGCAGGAGCAGGCGAACTCGAGGGCTGCGCTCATAGTGGCCCGGGAGCTGCTGCGGTGCAGGCTGCTGGAGGGCGGCCACGACATGCTGCTGGAGCGAGTGGCGGAGCTCCTGGGCTTCGCCGCCTCGGGGGCTCACCCCTTCTCCACCTAGCTCCCATCTCGAGCCCAGAGCGACCCGCCCGGGGGCTCCGCGCGCGCCCGCGGGCTTCAAGGCTACTCCGATGCCAGTGAAGCTGTCAGCACCGGACCGGTGGTGGTGCTGCCCCCGCCCCCGGCACGCGAAGGAGAAGGACTCGACGCAACCCGTGGCCCCGGAGGGCGGCTGCGTTGCCACCCCGTGGCAGGCATGACAGGTGGGGCCGCTTGGCATGCGGGGCGCCACGGCATGGCATACGGGATGACGGCGACGGAAGAGTACATGCCCCTCATGATGGACCAAGGACACCCTCACGAGGACGGGCAGGGCTCACTCCTCGGCCCCAGCTGGGGAGACGAGATGCTGGAGGCTGAGCCCTTCCAGGAGCTCCGGGACGAACCCGCTGGCCACGCTGGAGGCAGCGATCACCGGGCGCCGCTAACTCTTCAGGGGCAGGTATACGCTAACCATGGATCACAGGCGGTGCAGGTCGCCGCGGCAAGCGGCTGCCCCGCTCTTGCAGTCTCCCACCCCTCGGGAGGAGGGTGCAGGGGGCTGCAGGGGAGGGGCCGGGATCCGACATCACCACCGCGGCGTTCGGAGCAAGGCGTTCTCAGGAGGTAGGCCCTCTGCTGGGGAGGTGCCTCAGGGCCGGCCCCTGGCAGAGGACCCATGGTCGTCGGGGGAACCGCGTGCGACCGCTCTACCCCATCGGGCGGCGTCCTGGGTTTCGGTCGTTGCTGATGGCACTAGAGTGTGGCACAAGGTGGGGCCCTCGTCTGGCGATATGAAGCAAGGCCAGTCCCTGTGAAGAAGGCCCAGTGCCTGTGAAGCTCGCCGCCCCGTGACACTCTCACGTAATAATGAGTGGGGTTGTACACGCCCCAGAGTCTCAGGGGTGCCAGCCTCAGGCCCTGGGGCTCCCTCCCACGCCCAGTGGACAGCACTTAGCTCCGCGCTGGTGAGAAGATGTCCAAGACTAGATTAGGTGCCGAACACGGCCTTGTGTCTGCCTTTTGTTGCCCTTCCCTTTGGTTGTAGCCTTTTCTCTCGCTGGATTTAAGTTGGATTCGAATTTGAGATTTGCGTGTGTTCGGGGAGGGGTGCTTGTTCTCGCTCGAGCTATTTCTCGCGTTCTGGTTGCCGCTTCGTCATAGCTACCTCCCCTCGCGAGCCCCTCGTGAGTCGGGTCAGGCCAGGCTCGTGCGCAGCCCAGGCTGCCGCTGTCGCTCCCTCTCGGGAGGATTTTCGGGTGACTGCGGAGGTTGCCCTATTCGGAAAAGGCCCAGAGCCTGTGAAGCAAGGCGAGTGCCTGTGAAGCTCTCGCGCTCAAGGAAAAGGCCCAGAGCCTGTGAAGCAAGGCGAGTGCCTATGAAGCTCTCGCGCTCGAGGAAAAGGCCCAGAGCCTGTGAAGCAAGGCGAGTGCCTGTGAAGCTCTCGCGCTCAAGGAAAAGGCCCGGAGCCTGTGAAGCAAGGCGAGTGCCTGTGAAGCTCTCACGCTCGAGGAAAAGGCCCGGAGCCCGTGAAGCAAGGCAAGTGCCCGTGAAGCTCTCGCGCTCGAGGAAAAGGCCCGGAGCCCGTGAAGCAAGGCGAGTGCCTGTGAAGCTCTCACGCTCAAGGAAAAGGCCCGGAGCCTGTGAAGCAAGGCGAGTGCGTGTGAAGCTCTCGCGCTCGAGGAAAAGGCCCGGAGCCTGTGAAGCAAGGCGAGTGCCTGTGAAGCTCTCGCGCTCGAGGAAAAGGCCCGGAGCCTGTGAAGCAAGGCGAGTGCCTGTGAAGCTCTCGCGCTCGAGGAAAAGGCCCAGAGCCTGCGAAGCAAGGCAAGTGCCTGTGAAGTCATCACGCTCGGGAGAAGGCCTAGAGCCTGTGGAGAAGGCCAACGCATGAGGAGTTTCTCATCAGCGACAACCTCACATCCCGAGGACCCAACTAGAGAGCGCCCAAGGCGTCGCGCCCTCCTGCAGGCCACCTTGGAACCAGCATGGGACAAAGGTAAACCAGCCCACCGTCAGGCACGAGCGCAGTTTGATTACTACTGATATGATGGACACAGGTTTTTACATGAGGGGCTTCCCCTCCCAAAATGCTCCCACACGCCACCAGGTCAAAAGCCTGAGTTCTATTCATGCAGAGTGAAAAAGACAGGAGCGATACGCGCTTAGTCGTACCAATCCCCCAATGCGTCCCCGGAAGCACCTCCTGAGCCTTCGCCGGAGTCGCCGAGCTCGCCATCGACGCCTGCATCGCTGCTGGTGGCGTCAGGGCCGCTCGCCGCGCCGTCCTCATCAGCACCCACGACCACATCACTGTCATCCGAAGCGAAGGCCCTGACAAGGGCGTCCACATTATCCTCCACCCAGCGCGCCAAGTCGTCTCGGACGGCCTGGGAGACTGGGGCGATGACATCGTCAAAATCGAAGCGGGGATTCATGTTCTGGAGATGGCTGAAGACACGGGAAAAGGCGCGCTTGAGCAAGGCGCGGCTCCTCTCCTCCACCAACCTGTCGGCCCTGACCGACCGCGCCTCCAGCTGCGTCACCACGGCGGTGAAGAACTGCAAGTTACCGGCATAATTGATCGTGTGTGGTTCGCCGACGGACGCCTCGCAGATGTTGCCCAAGGCCACGTTGGCCCTCTCCCTAAGCGTGGTGAACATGGGGCCATGCGCGTGCTCCAGGAGTCGCCGCTGGCGTATTTCGTCGGCGTTCTGGCGCTCAACGACCTCGGCCTCTTCCATCCACTGGCGAAGACGGAGCACCTCGACTTGAGAGGCGGCCAGCTCCTTTTGCGCTGCCTCAAGGGCGGCCCGGGAGGCATCGGCCAGCCGCATCGCCTCGTCCCGTTGGGTCCTCAGGGCCGCGGTTCTGCGTTCGGCTTCGACCCGGATCATCCCCAGCTTCCCCTCGAACTCACGCTCGAGGCCTTGGCGCGCCGTCGCCACCCGACGACAAACCTCCTCCAGGACACGCGCTTCCCGCGCTGCGACATCGTCCTCCGCCTGCGTCACTAGGCGCTCCCTCGTCTCCAGCCTCTCGTACTCGCGGGAGCGTTCGGCGGCCTCCAGCACCAACACTTCCTCACGCTTCAGAAGCTCAGCTGGGTCGCCGGAAGCCACCTCCATCAACGCGAGGGCTGCCTCGCGCAGCTCCGCTTGCTCCTCCAATGAGTGGCATCGGGCCAGGACCTCGTGAGCTCGCTCCTCCACTGCCTCTCGCCACCCGTCAGCTCTCCGGGCCTCCTCGATCGCCTGAGAGCGGGCCACTCGGGAGGCCTCCAGCGATGCCTTCGCCTCTTCATCATCAAGGTCACGTTGGCGGCGTGCAAGGGCGACAGCGGCCTCCAGCTCGTGCCTCCCTGCAGCCAGGCGCAGGCCCTCGGCCTCCAGGCGAGCATCTTCAGCGGCAAGCTCTTCCCCAAGCAGGTGCACCGCGCCGGCCGCTTGTCGAAGGAACCCTTGGCGGCGAGTGCGGCGCTCCCGGGCGCGCTCGAGCACATCTTCCACGCCATCGTCCGCCCCAAGCAAGCGCCAGGGGCTGTGACTCATCGTCCCTCCTCCGGGCAGGGGGCTGGGGGCTGGCGCCCCCGTGGTGGCCGGACGCGCCACATCAGAAGCCCGACCAAGGGCCAGCCCGCCTCTAGATGAGGGGCGTAGGAGGCGCCTCAACCTGTCGCAGCCCAAGACCAGACGGGAGGCACTCGACAGACTGGCTATCCCGTGAGAAGGTCCGCGAAGGAGAAGCGCGGGGAATGAAGGGCCGCAGCGCACCTCGGGATGATCCGCCCCATCAGACGCCCTCACCACGAGGGCAGAGCTGCTCGGAGCACTTGAGGATGGCGGAGGAGGCGAAGCCAAAGGGGGTGGTACCTCGGCGACTTCCATGACCTCCGCCGGAAGGGGCCTGCAGAGCAAGGATCAGCGAAAGCAACAAAAGGATCAGGAGTCAGAGAGGAAAAAGACTTACTCGTCGGTGGCGAAGTACTTCCTGCGCTTCAGCACGCGACAAGGGGAGTCATCACCCAGAGCCTCCCTCTTCCTCCGGAGGGCCTCGAAGTCCACGCGGAAGCGGCCCAAGAGAAGAGCGCAAGGATCAACCTGCCACGAGGACGAAGCATCAGGACGGTCCGCGTCGGGATCGCCCGCCTGGCGCGTGCCACCCATCACCTCGTCAGAAGGCGGGACTAGGGCCTCCAAGGCCTCAGCCCCGGGTGCTAGAGGCGGCTGCCTACCACCTTCAGCCGCATCAGTACGGGCCTCAGGAGCTGCCCCCTCGCGAGCGGCACCCAGCGCTGCCACTTCCTCAGGAGCCCCCTCGACCTCAGGTGCCTCCTGCCTCCCTACTCCGCCGCTTGAGGAGGAGTCGCCTTGGCCGATTGGGAGGGGAGTCACCACTACAGGGTTCTCGCGAGGTCCTTGGAGGCCGGCGGGGCGCAGCCCCCACTCATCGAAGACGGGCATCTGCTTCACGAAGTCAGCCCTGCTCTGGCAGAGATACAACAAGGCCCCTCCCTGCCGGATGTTTTCAAGATTGGGGTCCCTGGCCAAGGTCAAGAGCGTCGACTTCAGCGCCGCAGGAGCCAGGTCTTCTTCCCGGAGCCTCATGTCATCCTCGCGCCCCCGGAAGGCCCACATTCGGCGAGAGTGGCGCTGCAGGGGAGCGACGCGGCACAACAAAAACTCCTTCACCACTTTGGGCGCCGTCACGCCGAGTTTCCTCAAGAGCGCGAAGCGGGGCCAGATGAAGACAAGCTGGGGGTTCTTTAGCGTCTCCTGGCCCCAACCCGAATTGGGGACAGCAGGCGAGGTCGGCTCCGATAGCAGGGGGCTGGGCACCCCTACGTCCACGTACAACCACCGCTCGCGGAACCCAGCCTTGGGCTGGGGGAGTTGTCGGATTTTGGGTTCCGACAGACCCTTAAGGTTCGAACACTGGGGTGCGCGCAGAAATCTCGCCTTCAACCTTTCCGTCTCGATGGGATCTAAACTACTAAAAGAGATGCACGAAAGACACAACATTTATACTAGTTCGGGCCACCGATGTGGTGTAATACCCTACTCCAGTGTGTGGTGGATGGATTGCCTCCTGGGGCTGGTGTGGATGAACAATACAAGGAAGAACAGCCTCGCGAGGGTCTGTTCTTGGCGGTGGTGATGAACTGCTATGAAGAGTTCAGTCACCCTCTCTCTCTCTCTCTCTCTACTTGCGAACCGAACTGCCAGGAATCGAACCCAACCGAACCAAAACTGAATCCCCTGCTATGTGGGTGGCTAGTCCTATTTATAGAGGCCCTGGTCCTCTCCCCAAATATTGAGCGGGAAGGGATCCAACAATGGCGGGCTAATTTGAAGGGGGACAGCGAGTACATCTATCCTGACAAAAGCAGTCTTCGCCTGCCAAAGGCTCTGGTGATGACGCCGCGCTGGGCTCCATGGTGACCTCCGTCTCGTAGTCCTCCTAGTCTTGGTCTCGTTGCACCGAAGTGGCAACCTTTGCCTGATGCCTCGGTACTCCGCGGATACGCTTGCCCCCTTTGCACCAAAGAGGAAAGAGGGACGCTGCGCGTGCTGGCACCCGCCTGGTGCCCCGTGTCGTCATGGCTTGCGTCATGGGCACCTCGCGAGGTACCCCGCCTTGAACTCTCCGCCTCCTCGCGAGCCAGCCTGAGGATGCGCCATGTCGTCCGCCTCGCGAGGCTTGGCCCCTCGCGAGGGTCTTGAGCCTCGTGTTGATGAAGACGGGCCGCGCTGGGCCCCCACTTGAGCCACGCCGCAGGCCGCAGGCAGGCAAGTCTGGGGACCCCACTTGAGCCACGCCGCAGGCAGGCCGCGGTTGACCAAAGTGGGATCTTGGTCTTCCTCATAGGGGTTGCGGCGACGCTTTGCCCAAAACTCCTTGGCAGTCATCTCAGTCACAGTCTTTCCCTTTGGCTTATTGGCGGATCTCTTCGACTGTTGAGGTGGTGGTGGAGCACTTGAGGTTGCGCCTGTTGGCGGCGGTTGAGTACTAGAGGAACCACCTGCTGACTCGGAAGTGCGGTAGCGCTTTGACGTTGCACGACCGGGGTTGACACGCCGGACTTGCTGCTCAGGATGATCACCACCTGGAACCAAAGACAAGACCAGAAGAAACACACGAAAGAAAGAGCATATAAGCCACCAAACAAAACAACAAGGATCAGAGCATGGTAGGAAAAAGACGGAACTGGGCATTCAGCGGTAGTACTGCGACCAACCAGCGGCAGTGCCGCGCCATGAAACAAGAGCGGCAGTACCGCTTGAGCGGTAGTACCACGCCAGATGGGGAATGGCGGTTCCCTACTACCGTGGTCGGATCCGGCACTACCGGAGAAGCCAAATTCAAAAGAAACCTACCAAACTTCAATCCACAGTGCCTAGAAGCCATCTCCATCCTACTCAAGCCTTGCCTTAGCCAAAATACGAGAAGAACAATGCCTATTGCCCCTAAAAACTAGATGCAAGATCTAGGCAAAGAGATAACGGGAACGGGGGCAATACCGGCATCCATGGCAAGAGGACGAGGTGGGGATCGACTCCACCGGAGCAAATGGAGAGGGACGGCACGAAAACGGCGGCCGGCCGGGCCCCTCCTGCGGTGAGAGGTTGTAGGAGCAACGAAGAAGACGAGTGGGGGCGAATGGGTATGGGGGAGAAGCAACTCCCCCTGCCCCGACATAACCCCCAGTCGCCCACCCCGCAGCGGTAGTACCGCTGGGTGGGCGGTAGTACCGCTTGATGCTAGTCAGCGGTAGTACCGCTCACGCAGCGGTAGTACCGCTCTACCGCAAAAAGGGCCGACCCAACCGGGCAAAACACACGAGAGGAAACCGAGACAAAACGAGAACACACACACACACACACACACACAAAACCGACAAAAAGAAAGAAGACACACACCTCTCCAAGAGAGGACGGTGGCCGAGGCCACCTATGTTTGAGTTTAGAGGTATGGCGCCACGAAGATCTTAACCTTGGGCCCATGACCAACACTCATCTTTGAAGCACAAGTACCATAAAAAATGGCTAAAGTGAAAGAGTTTTGGTTAGTTTATGCATTATGGGTGGAGGGAAAGTTCATTGATAGAACAACACTCCCCCTATGTCCATGCCTACACCTAAACTAGACAACAAGTTGAGTGAGGTGGGGTGTGCAGGGTTCAAGTCACATTGCTCGAATCAATGATATTTAGCTCATGCCTTAACTCACGAAATCTTGCTTCATCCAAAGGCTTCATGAAGATATCTGCAAGGTTATCATGAGTGTTGACATAGTTGAGCTCGATCTCCCCTCGCCTAATGTGATCCCTGATGATGTGATACCTAATCTCAATGTGCTTTGTCTTGAAGTGTTGCACTGGGTTGAGAGAAATCTTGATGGCACTTTCATTGTCACACCAAAGAGGCACTTTGTCATAAGTGACACCGTAATCCTTTAAAGTTTGCCTCATCCATAAAAGTTGTGCACAACAACTACCGGTAGCCACATACTCCGCTTCTGTGGATGAGAGAGACACACAACTTTGCTTCTTGGAAGACCAACTTACCAAAGAGCAACCAAGAAATTGGCACCCTCCGGAAGTGGACTTCCTATCCACTTTGTCTCCCGCCCAATCCGAGTCCGAATAACCTACAAGCTTGAAGTTTGCTCCTCTTGGGTACCATAAGCCAAAGTTTGGGGTATGAGCCAAATATCGAAAGATTCGCTTGACCGCCACAGAGTGACTTTCCTTATGTGAGGCTTGAAACCATGCACAAATTCCCACACTCAACATGATATCCGGTCTAGATGCACAAAGGTAAAGCAAGGAGCCAATCATGGAGTGATATACCTTTTGATCCACCGCTTTACCATTGGGATCAATGTCTAGTTGGCACTTGGTGGGCATGGGAGTGGAAGCCGGCTTGACATCACTTAGCTTGAATCTCTTGAGCATGTCTTGAGTGTATTTGGCTTGGTTAATGAAGGTTCCTTCTCTCCTTTGCTTCACTTCGAACCCAAGAAAGAACTTCAACTCTCCCATGGAAGACATCTCGAAGTTTGAGGTCATGAGAGCGGCAAATTCCTCATTGAAAGCTTTGTTAGGGGAACCAAAGATAATATCATCAACATATAATTGCCACACAAACAACTCCCCTTTGACCTTCTTGGTAAAAAGAGTGGGGTCGATTAGCCCAACTTTAAAACCACGGTCTTGTAACAACTCGGTAAGGTGGTCATACCACGCACGCGGGGCTTGTTTAAGGCCATAGAGTGCCTTATCGAGTTGATACACATGGTCGGGAAAGAAGGGATCCTCGAACCCGGGGGGTTGCTTGACATAAACCAATTCATTAATAGGACCATTAAGAAAAGCACTCTTCACATCCATTTGTTGTAACTTAAAGTTATGATGATAAGCATATGCAATCAACATGCGAATGGATTCAAGACGAGCAACGGGAGCAAAGGTTTCACCGTAGTTGATACCCTTGACTTGGGAGTAGCCTTGTGCCACCAAACGAGCCTTGTTGCGAATGATAATCCCATGAGCATCTTGCTTGTTCTTGAATATCCACTTGGTTCCAATGACATTGTGGTTCCCTATTGGCCTTGGCACCAATCTCCACACTTTGTTGCGCTCGAAGTTGTTGAGTTCTTCATGCATTGCATTGAGCCAATCCGGATCTTTGAGCGCCTCATAGACCTTGTGGGGTTCAACACAAGAGACAAATGCATGATGTTCACAATAGTTTGCTAATTGTCTACGAGTGCTTACCCCCTTTCTCAAGCTTCCAAGCACATTCATCATGAGATGATCCTTGGTGGAGAGCTTAGAAGCAACCTTGGCGGCACGACGCTCCAATTCCTCCTCGGGGGTGAGACAAGGAGTGGTCACTTGATCATCTTGAGCGTCGTCTTGAGCTTGTTCTTGATCTCGTGGAACTTGATCTTGAACTTGCTCGGAGGAGGGAGCTTGACCTTGGGCATCACTTGATGTTACAACACCATCTTGAGATTGATCTTGCCCTTGGTCTTGTTCTTGAGGTTGAGGGCCCTCACTTTGTTCTTCGGAAGCGTGTGGGTCTTGGGTTGGTGAAGGTTCCACTTGAGTAGAACATTGTCCTTCTCCTTCGGACACAAGGGTTTCCTCAATGGGTAGGATATGACCAATACCCATTCTTCTTTTGGCTTGGGGAGGAATTTCATCACCTACATCACAAGTACCACTTTGCTCCACTTGGGAGCCGTTATTCTCGTCAAAGTCCAGGTTACACGTTTCCTCAATAAGTCCTGTCGTGGAATTGGCACGGCAGATGTCCTAGGGTGAGGACTTAGTCATGAGGCCAATGCATCTACGTGGTAGCTTGAGAGGGGTTGAGCGGAATCGAGAAACGCAACACAAGACAGGGATTTAGACAGCTTCGGGCCCCGAGAAACATCATCCGGTAACAACCCTACATGTTGTTTGAGGCTAGGTCTCATTATCATCACGAGGGAGTCGCCGTAAACCGGCTCTCCTCTTTGTGTCTAGCCCTAAGATTCTTTCTTCTTGCTTGTAGCTTGTAGCTTGTCCCTCTTTGGGGAGCCCTACCCCTCCTTATATATGTTGAAGGGGCAGGTTACATGTAGAGTCCATCTCGGACTAAGACTCAAACTATTTTGACTTCCCTTCCTGGGCTTCTTAATGTCTGCTGGTTTAACATTGTCTGCCGGTTTAACATTGTCTGTAGGTTTAACATTGTCTACCAGTTTAACATTGTCTACCGGGTTATGATTGACTTAACACCTGCCGGTACTACCATCTGTCTTAACTCTGCCGGTTTAACACCTGCCGATTTACCATCTTTCTTAGCCATCTGTCTTGACTCTCTGTCTTAACTCTCCGCCGGTTTACCATCCGCCACTTTACCAAGTCCCAGCCGGTTTACAACTCCAGCCGGGTCATACCGCGGGGTATATCCCCGACAAGTCTCGTGGACTTATTGAGAACACGGTAAGCATGAGAGTTTGTAGCATGACCAACAAATATGCCCTCATAAGCTCTAGCCTCAAATTTAGACAAACATACACCTTTGTTGAGAATGAAACACTTACACCCGAACACACGGAAGTACTTGAGGTTGGGCTTGTTACCGGTGAGTATCTCATATGGAGTCTTGTTCAAGCCTTTGTGGAGGTAGAGCCGATTAGATGCATGGCATGTGGTGTTGATGGCTTGGGCCCAAAAGTTGTAGGGAGACTTGAACTCCGCCATCATGGTCCTTGCCGCATCCATCAACGTCCGATTCTTCCTCTCCGCTACACCATTTTTTGATGGGTATAAGGTGTGGGATATTGATGCTTGATTCCCTCATCACTCAAAAACTCATCCAAGGTGTAGTTCTTGAACTCGGAGCCATTGTCACTTCTTATTGTCAAGATCTTTGCATTGTGTTGTCGTTGAGCTTCATTTGCAAATTCGATGACGATTTGTTGGGTCTCGCTCTTCCTCTTGAAGAAATATACCCAAGTGTATCTTGAATAGTCATCTACAATCACCAAGCAATACTTTCTACCCCCAAGACTATCAAAGGATGGAGGTCCAAAGAGATCCAAGTGAAGGAGCTCCAAAGGCCTCTTCGAGTAGATGATAGTAGTGGGAGGGTGAGCCTTCTCATGTAGCTTTCCTTCAATGCAAGCACTGCAAGCACGATCTTTGTCAAAACTAACATTTGTTAGTCCACGGACATGGTCCCCCTTGAGAAGACTTTGCAAAGATCTCATATTGACATGGGCTAAACGGCGATGCCAAAGCCATCCCACGTCAACTTTAGCCATCAGGCATGTCGCAGTCTTAGTGGGTCGCTTCAAAAAGTTAATCACATAGAGACCGTTCTCGACATGCCCAACAAAGGCTACTTTAAGAGTCTTGCTCGACAAGAGGGCCACGGAATCAATATCAAAGAAAGTGGCAAAGCCCATGAGTGCTAGTTGACGAATGGAAAGTAAATTGTATGCAAGGGACTCAACAAGCATGACCTTCTCGATCATAAGATCATGAGAAATGACAACTTTACCGAGTCCCAATACCTTAGAGGATGAGGCATCACCCCACTCGACATTGGTGGGCATGGATGGAATCTTTTGCACGTCCACCACCAAGTCCTTGCTTCCGGTCATATGATTAGTAGCTCCACTATCGAGCAACCATGATCCCCCACCGGAAGCAAACACCTACAAGAGATCAATGCTTGGTTTTAGGTACCCATTTTGTGATGGGTCCTTTGATTTTAGTAACAAGGGTCTTAGGAACCCAAATAGACCATTCAATGTACTCATATGGAGAACCAACAAATTTGGCATAAACATGCCCATCTCTAGCGCGACACAACACATAGGAAGGGTTAAAGACGTCGGCTTGGTTGGGAAGGGGAGCGTTTCCCTTCTTGGCATCACTGCCCCTCATGGAGTTTTTCTCCTTCTCCTTAGTAGCACCCTCACCCTCATTCACAAAGGTTTGCTTGAGAGGAGGAGGTCGTTTGGCCTTGTCATTCTTCTTCTTGTTCTTGGACTTGGGCACGTACCCAATCCCTTCCTTGGCCACAACTCCCTTTTGGTTGGTCAATAGGTCGTTGAGGCTCTTCTCGCCTTGTATGCAAGACACAAGACCTTTCTCAAGTTGCACCTTTAGCTTAGCGTTCTCCTCAACAAGATGCACATGCTCACAACACGGGTTAGTAGCATTTGCATTATCAATTAACATCATACGAGGAAATTTGGCTTTCTCCTTGGTTAGCTTTACTTGGAGTTGATCATGAGACTCTTTGAGGATAGCATGAGCACCCTTCAAGACCTTGTGAGCCTTGTCAAGTAGATCAAACTCCTCTTTGAGTCTAGCAAGATCAACCCCAAGTTTGGCCTTCTCGGAGTTTAGCACACGAGAAACAACGAGAGCATGATCAAAATCTTTCTTTAACTTAGCATGATCATCGTTGTGTGACTCCTCAAGAGCCAAACGAAGACCACAATCTTCCTCAAGAGCATTGGAAAGATCCGAAATCTCATCGGCATAGTCATGACTATGCCCCTCCATCTTGGAGATAATATCTTCATGAGACTCGATCATGTCATTGGCTTCACCAAGTTGTTCCAAGAGAGCAACAAAATGCTTCTTGGATTTACCCTTGAGTTTACCCATAAAGTCATCAAACTCATTTTCCTCCACATTAGATCCCTCACATTCATCAAAGCAATCCGTCAAGGAAGGATTATTAATGATGGTAGTTTTGATGTTGGGAGTTACCTTGTTGGTGGCTTTAGCCATGAGGCACTTGGCGGTGATGTTCTCATTGGGTGAGTCAAAGAGAGATATTCGTGGAGTTTTTGCAATGGCAACGGAGGCCATGGCAACCGACTCACCATCTTCATCATCCTCATCCTCCTCATGGTACTCTTCTTGAACCACCAATGCCTTGTGAGGGGTTTTCTTGATGAAGTTGCTCTTGTTGGGGAAAGACTTGGCTTTGTCCTTTCGAATGAGCTTGCCACCATTGTCTTCCCTCTTCTCATACGGGCACTCCGCAACAAAATGACTCACATTTCCACAATTGTAGCAAGTCCTTACACGTTGCTTGCGCTTCGTGCAACTTGAGTTGTTCTTCTTGAAGTTTGGCCTTGAGTTTTTCTTACTCCAAATTTGCCTTGAAGCAAGTGCCATGTGTTCATGATAGGCATACTTTGTATCTTTGGGGTTGCTTTCCTCTTCTTCTTCAATGCAGACCTTGGCCTTCAATGCAAGGTTGGGCTTCTTTGCCCTTTGAGAGCGAAGCACCACATTGTCGGCGGTCTTGTCCAAGATGTTCATAGCCACAAACTCATCCAACACTTCACTTGAGGTCAAAGTGTGGAAGTCCGGCCTTTGACGAATGACGGAGGACATGGCCTTGTGGTAAGGTATCATTGCCTTGAGGAATTTGCGCTTGATCCAATTGTCATCCGTGTCCTTGCTCCCATGATCTCGGAGTGAGACCGCGAGTTCGGTTACTCTTTGATAAAGCTCACGAGGTTCTTCATCTTCTTTCATTGCAAACTCATCAGCTTCATCTTGCACTACTTCATAGTTGGAGCGCTGAATGCTTGCGCTTCCTCGGTAGAGAGAGACAACACAAAACCATGCATCTTTGGCCAAGGCGAAGGGCTGAAGATGAGGTAGATCTTCGGTAGGAATTGCATCTTGAATGATGAAGAGAGCATTCTCATTGAATTGATTATCCTTGGCTTCCGGGGAGTGAAGTTGCTTGGATCATGCGGATGGAAAACTTCTTCAATGATTCTCCAAAGATTAGTGTTCACATGATTTAAATGACGCTTAAAGCGATAAACCCAAGAATCAAAGTCCTCATTTTTCACAATCTTAGGGGAAGGACCGTCATGATTCAAATGAGTGGAAGGAACCGGTCCACCATAAATAAGTGGTGGTTCCACATGAGCAAAGATGTCGGTGCCATTTTTACCACTAGAAGAAGGAGCCTTTTCACTACTAGCTTCCCCCTTGTCAGAGATAGCATCCGTCACCTTGTCGGTGGGATCACCCACTTTCAATGGTGCGGTGGATAGTTTAAGCCCTTCAATGAATTTAGTAAACATGCTTTCAACCTCGGTCGTCATGGAGGTTTTCAATGTTTCCAAGGCCACATTGAACTCCTCACGAGAGATCGAGGTTCCCCCATCGCCCGTAGACGAGATCGGATTCACACCAGAGTGTTCCTTCACACCGTCTACGGTATCAACCATACTCTTCGGACGGCAAAGTCCTCAGTAAAGAGACGAGGCTCTGATACCAATGGAAAGGATCGATATGGTTGACTAGAGGGGGGTGAATAGGCAACTAACAATTTTTAACTTTTCTTTACCAAATTAAACTTTGCATCAAAGTAGGTTGTCTAGATGTGCAACTAGGTGAGCAACCTATATGATGCAACAACAACAAACATACAAGCAAGCAAGAGAAGTAACACAAATAAGCTTGCACAAGTAAAGGTAAGAGATAACCAAGAGTGGACCCGGTGAAGATGAGGATGTGTTACCGAAGTTCCTTCCTTTTGAGGGGAAGTACGTCTCCGTTAGAGCGGTGTGGAGGCACAATGCTCCCCAAGAAGCCACTAGGGCCACCGTATTCTCCTCACGCCCTCACACAATGCGAGATGCCGTGATTCCACTATTGGTGCCCTTGGTGGCGGCAACTGGACCTTTACAAACAAGGTTGGGGCAATCTCCACAACTTAATCGGAGGCTCCCAACAACACCACGAAGCTTCACCACAATGGACTATGGCCCTGTGGTGACCTCAACCATCTAGGGTGCTCAAACACCCAAGAGTAACAAGATCCGCTAGGGATTGGTGGTGGAATCAAATTTCTCTTGATGGAAGTGTAGATCGGGGCCTTCTCAACCACTCCCGAGAAAATCAACAAGTATGATTGGCTAGAGAGAGAGATCGGGCAAAAATGGAGCTTGGAGCATTAATGGAGCTTGAGGGGGAAGAGGTAAGTCAACAAAGAAGAAGGGGACCCCCTTTTATAGTGGGGGTAACAATCCAACCATTACCCCACTAAACAGCCCCACACAGGGTGGTACTACCATAATGGGCAGCGGTACTACAGCTGGACCCAGCGGTACTACCGCTCCCCCTTACGGTACTACGACCCAGACAGAGAGTGCTTGAAGGCAAAGGAGGGACTGGCCCAGCGCGGTACTGCCGCAGTGGCAGGGCAGTACTACCGCTCTCGAGCGGTACTACTGCACCTACTACCGCTGCAGGTGCCGCTCAACCCGACACAAGAAGTGCCCCCTTGAGTCGAGGAGGTAGTGGCCCGGTACCGCAACGGTATTGCCGCTGAGGACACACAAGCGGTACTACCGCTGGGCACAGCGGTACTACCGCTGGGGCTAAAGACAGCTCAATCTGCAGGGAAAAGGACCTCCAACAATGCGGGAAGGCCCAGAGGGTGTGAAACGAAAGTGTACATGATGATTCCACCCTAGCCATACCAAAGCGGACCCCCTCTTGATAGAACGGTGACTCCTAAGAAACTAGTCCACCAACAAGAAATGAAAGAGCTATACCGTCTTGAAAAACACTCCAAGGGGAAAGAAATCGTCTCGAGCCAAAGGAAGAATCTCTAAAACGCTCAACGCACAAGGTTAGTCCGCAAATATGTTGTCATCAATCACCAAAACTACATCGAGAGAGATATACCTTAACAGGTGGGACGGGCCTCTCCTGGCGGGCCTTCCCCTTCTCCGTGGCCGAGAACCTCTTCGCCGGCGCCATGAGTGTCGCTGCTAGCAAGGAAGCGAGGAAGAAGAAGCAGAAGGAGCTAAGGAAGTGATGGGTGACAGGGGCTCCGCCCCCCTTCCCATTTATAGCCAAGAGGAGGCCAACTGCCGGCCTCCACGATCTAAGGTAATGATGACCTTTTTTCTGCATGCTGCAAGGACTCGTCAAGTCGGGCAGTTGCCGAGGCAGCGTGGGGAAGCGGGGACACCCACGTCCAATCAACCTCCACGCGTCAACCAAGGCCGCAGGCTGTTAGGGCCCGCGGCGCCCCACACTTGCCCCTTGGCTTCGCCTTGAAGCCAAGTCCGAGCACGCCTTGGGCCCAGGGGCTACTGTCAGCGTTCTGGGAACGGGGGTCCCCACACTTGCCTGCCTGCGGCCCACGGCGTGACTCCACCAGCGGCCCTGTGCGGCCCATCTTCACTAGCAAGCACTCAAGACCCTCGCGAGGCGGACGATGCAAGACCTCCTCGGGGGCAGCCTCACCAGGCTGGCTCGCGAGGGGTGGAGAGATCAAGGCAAGGAAGACCTCGCGAGGTCCCCGTGATGTAAGCCATGACGACCAAGGCCAGGCAGGCACCAGGCGGGCGCCAGCGCACAGTGTTCTCATTTCCTCTTTGGTGCTAAAGAGGCAAGGTCAGGCGCGGAGTCCCAAGGCATCAAGCAAAGGTTTCCATATCGGTGCAACAGGACCAAGACCAGCAGGACGGCAGGACGGAGGTCACCGTGGAGCCCAAGATGGCGTCACCACTAGAGCCTTTGGAAGGCAAAGACTACTTTTGTCACGATAACTTGTACTAGCTGTCCCCCTTCAAACTTGGCCATTGTGAGATCCCTTCCTGCTCAATATTTGGGAAGAGGACCAGGGCCTCAATAAATAGGACTAGCCACCACCTTAGCAAAGAGGGGGAGGATCATTCAGACCACCAGACACCACACAAGCTTGCCAAGCACAAGAACACCTCTCCTCAGGAGGCCGTTCTTCCCCTTGTAATTGTTTGTCCTCAGCCCACGAGGAAATCCACCATACCACACTGCAGTAGGGTATTACACCACAATGGTGGCCCGAACCAGTATAAATCTTGTGTCCCTTTGTTCTGCGAGTTCGACGCGCTAAGACTTGAGATTGTGGTGAGGGCGAGAGCTAGAGGGGGAGAGATCTTCGGGCGCACCCCAGTGTTCGAACCTCAAGGGTTTTGCCGGAACCCAAAATCCGATAGTATTCACACATGTATTTATGTTTCCGATCAATACAATTCTTGCATGAATAATAAACCTTTATCATGAATAAGGAAATATAAAATAACAACTTTACTATTGCCTCTAGGGCATATTTCCTTCAGTCTCCCACTTGCACTAGAGTCAATAATCTAGTTCACATCACCATGTGATTTAACACCCATAGTTCACATCACCATGTGACCAACACCCAAAGAGTTTAATAGAGTCAATAATCTAGTTCACATCACCATGTGATTAAGACCCAAAGAGTACAAAGGTGTGATCATGTTTTGCTTGTGAGAGAGGTTTAGTCAACGGGTCTGTCACATTCAGATCCGTATGTGTAACGCCCTCGATGCGGCTATATCTCCCACGTGTCGAGGCACGACTTAGAGGCATAGCCGCATTGAAAGCAATGTCGCAAGTCAGGAAATCATCACACATCCCATGTACATAAATAATATAAAGGGGAATAACATAGTTGGCTTACACTCGCCACGTCACATCAAAGTACATAAATAACATCCATCATACAATTCACTCATGGCCCGACTACGGCGCCAAAATAGAAAAGACCCCCAACAAGCGACAAGGCCCTGAATCTAACCCTGAATAGGCACCACTACTGAACATCAGGAAAAGACATATAGTAACGCTGAGAGTCCTCGTCGTACTCCCACTTGAGCTCGAGCGCGCCATCTGGAGCTGTATCATCTGTCCCTGCATCTGGTGTAATAGTAATCTGTGAGCCACGGGGACTCAGCAATCTCGCACCCTCGCGATCAAGACTATTTAAGCTTAATAGGTAGGAAAGGGGTAATGTATAAGTGGAGTTGCAGCAAGCGACTAGCATATATGGTGGCTAACTTATTCGCAAAAGAGAGCGAGAAGAGGAGGCAAAGCACGAGCGAGAAACTAGAGAGCAACCTGCGCAAACATAACTCCAACACCGTGTCCGCTTCTCGGACTCCGTCGAGAAGAGGCCATCACGGCAACACACTCAGTTGATTCATTTTAATTAATTAGGGTTCAAGTTATCTACAACCGGACATTAACAAATTCCCATCTACCCATAACCGCAGGCACGGCTTTCGAAAGATCAATCCCTGCAGGGGGGTCCCAACTTAGCCCATAACAAGCTCTCACGGTCAACGAAGGAATAGACCTCCACCCAAGACACACCGATCAGACTCGGTAACTCGGTACAACAAGATGATTCGACAGGTCAAAACAAGTCCAGCAACACCGCCCGAATGTGCCGACAAATCCCCATAGGAGCTGCACATATCTCGTTCTCAGGGCACACTCAGATGAGACATCCTACGAGTAAAACCAACCCTCAAGTTGCCCCGAGGTGGCCCCGCAGTCTACTCGGTCGGACCAACACTCAGAGGAGCACTGGCCCGTGGGGGACTAAAATAAAGATGACCCTCGGGCTCCGGAAACCCAAGGGAAAAGAGGCTAGGTGGCAAATGGTAAAACCAATGTTGGGCATTGCTGGCAAAGCTTTAATCAAGGCGAACTATCAAGGGGTTCCCATTATAGCCCAACCGCGTAAGGGACGCACAATCCGGGAACATAACACCGATATGACGGAAACTAGGGCGGCAAGAGTGGAACAAAACACTAGGCGAGAGGCCGAGCCTTCCACCCTTTACCAAGTATATAGATGAATTAAGATAACATAGCAATATAATGATATCCCAACAAGTAAATAAAGGTTCCAACAAGGAACCGGCTCCAATCTTCACCTGCAACTAACAACACTATAAGAAGGGGATGAGCAAAGCGGTAACATAGCCAATCAACGGTTTGCTAGGACAAAGGTGGGTTAGAGGCTCAATCATGGCAATTGGGAGGCTGACAAGCAAGTGGTAGGCATCATAGCATTGGCATAGCAAAAGAGCGAGCAAACTAGCATAGCAAAGATAGTAGTGATTTCGAGGGTATGATCATCTTGCCTGCACAGTTGTCAGAGTTGACTGGATCCTCAAAAGCAAACTCAACGGGCTCCTCGTTAGCGAACTCGTCTCCCGGCTCTACCCAACAACACAAACAAGCAACAAGGATACAATCAACCACGTGCAAACTAAAGCAATAAGATGCAAATGATGGTATGCTATGCGGGATGCGATGCGAGATGCAAAATGCAAGACGTGACAGGAAATGCATGAACCTGGACTCAACTTGGACAACCAAGTGTGCCACTGGATAGAGGGTAAGAAATCCCCTGAAAACGATATAAAGATCATAAGAGTCGGAGCTATGGTTTGGAAATGGCAAGCGTTTTACGAAACGAACCGATCTGCGATTTACAGCAAGTAGGCTCCTAAATGCAACGAAATTAACATGCTACAGCCACCAAACATGAAAACAAAATACATGTCAGGGATTTACACAAGATGCTTAACAAATCACTAGGACTGAGCCATAGGCAAATTCGTCCATTAAGAGGTTCAAACAAGCATGGCAAAACTGAATAAGCACAACAGATTTCAGACTTAGTGAAATTAACACTAGTCTGAAATTTCAGACCACGATGCTCTCTTCGGAGCAGAAAAACAACATGAAACATAACCTGAACATGGCAAGTAAGAGCATGGCATGGAGCTACTCAACAAGCTTAACAAAACACCCAAAGTGACCTGGGGCCAAAAGGGTTCACAAAATACTCTAACGAGCACACGAACATAGATGAAACACAATCAGTTTTCAGACTTAGTGAAAACTGAGACATGCTGAAATTATAACTCACAGAGACATGTAAACGAGCTCGATGCACTCACTATGGTGCAAGTCATGGCAAGGCAAGCATATATCCATAAAGAAGGCACAAAATGCTAGCTAGACATGGCAAGAACAATGGCATAGCATGCATGGATCACTAGCAATGGCATCGGCAAAATTGCAAAACAGTTCACGATCTGCCCAAATTAACAACGATGCAAAAGTTGAGCTCGATTGACTCAACCTAGGATGCTCCAACATAGCAAGTAAAGACATGGATGGATAGAGCATAACAAGGTTAACAAATGTCCCTTACTGATCATACTCAAAAGGGGCACGGATCACTAGGAAACAAGATGAACATATGGCATCATGAACTAAAACATCCCAGACTTGGTGAAAATCACTAAGTCCCTGAAAACAGATTACTCAGGTACCCCTCTTTGCAAGCTTGCACAAGACACCACACACATCCTAAAAATGCATGGGTGGCACCTCTGGAAAGAAGACAAAATGCTTAACAATTCATCCCAAAGGGGCACAGGCATATCATGCACATAATAATCATGCCAAAAATGACAAAAGTCAATGATGAGCTAACGGATCTGCAATTTAACTCACGATGCCTCCTTCTAACAGCATTTTGGGCATCAAGATGAACTCAAATGCAAATGATGCTATGGAATGAAATGATGTACTCGTCGAGACGAAGATTTTGATATATCATATGTCCAAAACGGAGCTACGGATGCAAAGATATGGCAGGTCAAAGATAGCTCGAAAAACTAGGGTTAGGAGGGAAAAAGTCAACCCTAGTATTTCGGATCTCAGATCTGGCCAGCTGCACTGTTCATGGCGCGCTTCCCGAGGATCGCCGGCGCCGGAGTCCGTCGGAGGAGAGGCCGGGGCGGCCGAGGCTTGCCCGGACGGCGGGAGACGAGGGGCGGCGAGGAGGCGGCGGCGGCCGGTGCCGGTGCGCACCGGTGGAGGAGAGGGCCGCCGCGGTGGTGGCCGGGCGCGGGGAAGAAGCCGTCGCGGGGCGCGGCTGGTGGCGGCCGGCCGGATGGGCTCGGGGGCCCCGCGTGGGCCTGCGGGCCGGCGGGAGTGGCGAAGTGGTCCGGCGCCACGTGGCGCGACCCGAATGGTTGAGGCAGGCGGCGGCGGACGTTGTCCGGCCGGGGCGGACTCGTCCGTCGGCGCGGTGGATCTAAAGTTTTTTTTGGAGGAGGTTTGGACGGGGAGGAATCCGAATTTGGAGGAGGATGTATATATAGGCATAGAGGGAGCTGGAGAGTCCAAATGAGGTGCAGTTTTCGGCCACGCGATCGTGATCGAACGACCAAGACGATGGAGCAGAGTTTGGTGGGTTTTGGGCCAAATTGGAGGGGTGTTGGGCTGCAACACACACGAGGCCTTTTCGGTCCCTCGGTTAACCGTTGGAGTATCAAACGAAGTCCAAATGACCCGAAACTTGACAGGCGGTCTACCGGTAGTAAACCAAGGCTGCATGGCAAGTCTCGGTCCAATCCGGAAATGTTTAATCCCCACACACGAAAGAAAGCTAGAAATGGCCACCGGAGGAGAACGAAGCGCCGGAATGCAAAACGGACAACGGGGAAAATGCTCGAATGCATGAGATGAACATGTATGCAAATGCATTGCACGTGATGACAAGATATGAGATGCACGAAAACGAAAACAACACACGGAGACAAAGACCCTAACCCGAGGAATAAATATAACTTAATGCCGGAAACGGCAAGAGTTGGAGTACAAATTGAGAAAGTCGTATCTGGGGCGTTACAACACTCCACCACTACGAAAAGATCTCGTCCCGAGATCTAGGACTGAAAGAACTTCGGGTACTCAGAACGGAGGTGATCCTCGCGTTCCCAGGTAGCTTCACGGTTAGAATGGTGTGACCACTTTACTTTGAGAAATTTGATTGACTTGTTGCGAGTCCTGCGTTCAGTCTCTTCAAGGATTGCAACTGGGTGCTCGCGGTAGGAGAGATCTTCTTGGAGCTCAATGTCCTCGAAGTTGATGGTGCGTTCAGGCATCTTGAAGCACTTTCGGAGTTGGGAGACATGGAACACATCATGAACATTGGCAAAGTTTGCTGGAAGCTCGAGTTGATAGGCGAGGTCACCTCTCTTGCTGACAATCTTGAAAGGTCCGACGTATCTAGGGGCAAGCTTCCCTTTGATACCGAAGCGACGAGTCCCTTTCATAGGAGAGACGCGGAGGTAGACATGATCTCCGATCTCGAAAGCCAAATCCCGGTGCTTACTATCATAGTAGCTCTTCTGGCGGGATTGGGCTGCTTTGAGGTTATCATGAATGACCTTGCACATTTCTTCTGCCTCTGTGATTAAGTCATTACCCGGCAGCTGACGTTCATCGGTTTCAGACCAGTTGAGAGGTGTACGACACTTCCTACCATACAGAATTTGAAATGAGGCCTTGCCCGAACTTGCTTGAAAACTGTTGTTGTATGAGAATTCAGCATAAGGAAGACAATCCTCCCACTTCATGCCGAAGGAGATAACACAAGCCCTGAGCATATCTTCAAGAATCTGGTTGACACGCTCGACTTGACCGCTTGTTTGGGGATGGAAAGCAGTGCTGAAGCGGATGTTGGTGCCCATGGCCTTCTGAAAAGAATCCCAAAACTTGGAGGTAAAGATGCTGCCACGGTCTGAAGATATCACTTGAGGAATACCGTGCAGAGAGACAATTCGAGAGGTATAGAGTTCCGCCAATTGAGCTGCAGTGATCGACTCTTTGATAGGCAGAAAGTGAGCCACTTTGGTGAGCTTGTCGATGACAATGAATATAGCATCATTGCCACGCTTGGACTTTGGAAACCCAGTCACGAAGTCCATTTCAATGTGGTCAAACTTCCATTCTGGAATGGCAAGAGGTTGAAGGAGACCTGCTGGCCTCTGGTGTTCTGCCTTCACCCTTCTGCAGACATCACATTCATTCACGAATTGAGCGATCTCGCGCTTCATTCGAGTCCACCAATAAGTTTGCTTCAGATCTTGATACATCTTCGTGCTCCCAGGGTGGATGGAGAGGAGAGAATTGTGAGCCTCGTTCATGATCACTTTACGAAGTTCACCTTTGGGCACAACAATTTGATCCTCGAAGAGGAGAGTGTCCTTGTCATCAAGTCGGTAGCACTTGTACTTGGACTGACTCTTTGCAATACCAATCTTCACCTTTTTCACCATAGCATCAAGAAGCTGGGCTTGGCGAATCTGGTCTTCCAAGGTAGGAGAGACTTGAAGGTTGGCGAGGAAACCTTAAGGAACAATTTGCAGATTAAGTTTGCGGAAAGCTTCACAAAGCTCGCGTTGATAAGGCTTGAGAATCAGACTGTTGCAATATGCTTTTCTGCTCAAAGCGTCAGCAATCACATTGGCCTTGCCTAGAGTATACTCAATACTCATATTGTACTCTTGAATCATTTCGACCCATCGAGTCTGCCTGAGGTTGAGATTAGGCTGAGTGAAGATGTACTTGAGACTCTTGTGATCAGTGAAAATGTCCACTTTTCTTCCCAATAGAAGATGTCTCCAAGTCAACAATGCATGCACAACTGCCGCCAACTCGAGATCATGAGTGGGGTAGTTCTTCTCGTTAGGCTTCAACTGGCGAGAGGTATAAGTAACAACTTTCTTCTCTTGCATCAGTACAGCACCGAGACCTTGGAGAGAGGCATCACAAAAGACCTCGTACGGCTTGGTTTCATCAGGCGGAGTCAGAACTGGAGCAGTGATCAATTTCTCTTTCAAAGCATTGAAAGCAATGTCACACTCCGGAGACCAAACGTACTTGACGTGCTTCTGAAGAAGATTTGAGAGAGGCTTCGTGATCTTGGAAAAGTTTTCAACGAATCTTCGGCAGTAGCTTGCGAGACCGAGGAAGCTACGGAGTTGCTTCACGTTCTGAGGAGGTTCCCAATTAACAATTGCAGACACCTTCTCAGGATCCACGGAAATGCCCTTGGCAGAGATGATATGGCCAAGATAAAGCACCTCATCGAGCCAAAATTCACACTTGGAGAACTTGGCGTAGAACTGATGTTCCCTGAGCTTGTCAAGAACCAAACGCAAGTGCTTGGCATGATCTTCCTTGTTCTTGGAGAAAACCAGAATGTCGTCGAGATAGACCAAAACGAAGTCATTGGTGTAGGGGTTGAAGATGAAGTTCATCATGCAAGAGAACGTCGGAGGAGCGTTGGCGAGGCCAAAAGACATGACAGTGTATTCATATGACCCATAGCTTGTCTTGAACGCCGTCTTGGGAATATCTTGTTCACGAATACGAATCTGATGATAACCCATACGGGGATCAAGCTTGGAGAATACTTGGGCACCCTTGAGTTGTTCAAACAGCTCATTAATGTTGGGAAGTGGGTATTTGTTCTTGATGGTCTTCTTGTTCAATGGACGATAATCAACACAAAGTCGGTCCGTTCCATCCTTCTTCTTCACAAAAAGAACACCACAACCCCACAGAGAAGTACTAGGCCGAATGAGACCCATTCTTTCTTGAACATCGAGTTGTTTCTTCAACTCCTTCAACTCCTCGGGGCCGAGCTTGTAGGGACGTTTGCACACAGGTTCCGTACCGAGCTCAAGTTCAATAACAAATTCAACCGGCCGGTGCGGAGGCATTCCTGGGAGTTCTTCTGGGAAGACGTCTTGATACTCACAAACAACCGGAATCTGTGAAATAGCATCCAATTCACCCTTCTCATTGAGAGAAAACAACCGGATGGTATTATCCCGAGCGGTAAAGACAATGACATCCTCAGACGAATGAGTCAGTTGAATCTGCCTGGCTGCACAATCGAGGTGAGCCTTGTGTTTAGAGAGCCAGTCCATCCCAAGAATAAGATCGATATCTGAATTACCAAGAACCACCGGAGAAGAGAGAAACTTGTAATCGCCCAATGTGATAGAAATATCGGGAGCAACCAAACTTGAAGTCAGAAGCTTGCCTGGAGAAACAACTTGCATGGCTTTGGTCATAATCTCAGTATCAACATTGTGATTCGATGCAAACGGGCACGACAAGAAAGAATGTGATGCACCAGTATCAAAAAGTACTTTTGCGGGAACATCGTTAACAGGAAGGTTACCCATGATCACATCTGACGAATCCTCTGCCTGAGCTGCGTTCATCAAGTTGACCTTGGCGGACTTGGGGTTATGCTTGACCACAGCTGTACTTGCCGATCTGACAGGAGGAGGAGGAGGAAGACGCCTCTGGTTGAAACACTTGTTAGCGTAGTGACCCTTCTGTTGGCACTTGTTGCACGTGACCTCTGAGAGCGGACGGTGGTATGGAGCACTCGATCTTGGAGCTTGAGACGAAGTCTTGTTCTGAAAGCCTGGGTTGGGTGGGTGGGATGAACCACTGCCACCTTTGCTCTTCTGCTGATACGGCTGACGGAATGGAGGAGGAGGAAGCCAATACTTCTGCTGCTTGGCCACTTGAGTAGAGGAAGAAGGCGTAGTGTCTTTGACTCGCTTCCTGGAAGCATCACACCTCAACTGAGCAGCCTCTTGCTTCAGTGCCATGTTGTAGAACTCATCGTATCTCAGCGGCTCGAAGAGGACAAGAGCGAGCTGAATTTCTTCACGGAGACCACCTCTGAACTGATAGATCATGCTCTTCTCATCAGGAACGTCCTGCTTGGCAAAACGGGCGAGCTTCTGGAACAACTTGTTGTAGTCATAGACAGACAAAGAGCCTTGCTTCAGATTGCGGAATTCCTCACGTTTGCTTTCAGTCACACTCTGAGGGATGTGATGAGCTCGGAAATCATGACAGAAATCATCCCAAGTGATCAAACGTCCACCTCTGGAATCCTTGTACTACTGAACCACTCTGCAGCCTGATCTTTGAGCTAGAAAGAAGCGAACTTGACGAAATCTTCAGGCCTGACGTTGCTGCATTCAAAATGCTTGCCCAGATCCACTAGCCAATCGTCAGCATCGGTAGCCTCCACACAATTGCTGAACGTCTTTGGACCATTTGCGAGGAACTGGTTCAGAGTAGCAAAATGGTTCTGATTGTTGCCTTGATTCCCTTGACTGCCTTGATTCCGCTCTTGGAGGATTTGCATGATCAACTGTGTATTTACATTAGTTGCGGCCATCACAGCTTGCCATGCTTCCGGAGGAGGCGGAGGTGGTGGCGGATCAGGGTTCGGAGTCGTGCGTGTTGGAGGAGCCATCCTGAAGAGGTTGACCACCATTAGCACACAAATAGATAAATATTGAAGGTGAATCCAACGGAATGAAAATTGCAACATAAAGTCTTCACATCCGAACAAAATAAACGAATGCACTTCTCTTGAAGTGGTCACATATTCCTAAATTGCGAAGCCACGAAGAATCAGGTAGAAGAGGTAAATCAACGAGGGGTGGAATCAATATATGACGTCGAAGCAGCTTGAATACCACAACTGAAAATAAAACCAAGGATTGGCTTGCGGAATAAGCCGGAACAAACATATGATAGAAATTTCGTCCGAAGTTTTCGTGGTGGGACCAACACGGGCTCGATCGTACAGCACCATCATGTACAAGGCAGTGCACATGACATACGAAGCGTCCCCGAGTCAGCATAGCCAAGGACTCTTTAAGACATAACGAGACCACTGTAAAATCGACCGTGAATAGGCGAACCACTAGACGTCAAACCCCAATTTCATATCATACATCTGTTGGAATGATATCCTAAGAGCTACTTGAATTCCCACCTATGAAACTCCCGAAACTTTCCGGTTATGCAATCATGTGTTGGGGATACAGGGGAAGCATAATATCTCACCCAAGCTAGCAAATCCTATTTCCAGCTGTATCCATCCTTCAACACATAACCAAGAAACCTTCGGAAACCATCTACCTCAACCTTCGAAAAGCATCCGTTATACAAGTTATGGCGATACTCCCGAACTCCCGCCCCAGTACTGGGTGGCGTCGAGGTTATCTCACCAACGAACTGCATAAAGGAGATTTTCGATGTCGCGAACATATCTCAAGTATACCAGAATTGCAACGATAAAATTATGATGACAACACCTCAGAGCTCAACTCCCTGGGACACTTCCACTAAACCCCTGACAGGAGGCACCAAGACAGTGTTCTCATCATAAGCCATCGGAACAAAACCAAGATACTCGCGTGATCCTAATTTTTTTTGTGAAATTTGAGAAGAGAAGAGTCAAAACTCTACGTCAGGATGCCTTACCAGAGTGATGAGGAGACTGGGAAGTAAAAAGAATTCCTAAACTCTCCGATATATAATTCCTAAGGACTCAAAACATTTTTTCTAGACACAACTCGGCTGCTAAAAAGATCAAGCAATGGGGGCTCCTAAGGTCGGGGAAGGCTCTGATACCAACTTGTAACGCCCTCGATGCGGCTATATCTCCCATGTGTCGAGGCACGACTTAGAGGCATAGCCGCATTGAAAGCAATGTCGCAAGTCGGGAAATCATCACACATCCCATGTACATAAATAATATAAAGGGGAATAACATAGTTGGCTTACACTCGCCACATCACATCAAAGTACATAAATAACATCCATCATACAATTCACTCATGGCCCGACTACGGCGCCAAAATAGAAAAGACCCCCAACAAGCGACAAGGCCCTGAATCTAACCCCGAATAGGCACCACTACTGATCATCAGGAAAAGACACATAGTAACGCTGAGAGTCCTCGTCGTACTCCCACTTGAGCTCGAGCGCGCCATCTGGAGCTGTATCATCTGTCCCTGCATCTGGTGTAATAGTAATCTGTGAGCCACAGGGACTCAGCAATCTCGCACCCTCGCGATCAAGACTATTTAAGCTTAATAGGTAGGAAAGGGGTAATGTATAAGTGGAGCTGCAGCAAGCGACTAGCATATATGGTGGCTAACTTATTCGCAAAAGAGAGCGAGAAGAGGAGGCAAAGCATGAGCGAGAAACTAGAGAGCAACCTGCGCAAACATAACTCCAACACCGTGTCCGCTTCCCAGACTCCACCGAGAAGAGGCCATCACGGCAACACACTCAGTTGATTCATTTTAATTAATTAGGGTTCAAGTTATCTACAACCGGACATTAACAAATTCCCATCTGCCCATAACCGCATGCACGGCTTTCGAAAGATCAATCCCTGCAGGGGGGTCCCAACTTAGCCCATAACAAGCTCTCACGGTCAACGAAGGAATAGACCTCCACCCAAGACACACCGATCAGACTCGGTATCTCGGTACAACAAGATGATTCGACAGGTCAAAACAAGTCCAGCAACACCGCCCGAATGTGCCGACAAATCCCGATAGGAGCGGCACATATCTCGTTCTCAGGGCACACTCAGATGAGACATCCTACAAGTAAAACCAACCCTCAAGTTGCCCCGAGGTGGCCCCGCAGTCTACTCGGTCGGACCAACACTCAGAGGAGCACTGGCCCGTGGGGGGGCTAAAATAAAGATGACCCTCGGGCTCCGGAAACCCAAGGGAAAAGAGGCTAGGTGGCAAATGGTAAAACCAATGTTGGGCATTGCTGGAAAAGCTTTAATCAAGGAAAACTATCAAGGGGTTCCCATTATAGCCCAACCGCATAAGGGATGCAACAATCCGGGAACATAACACCGATATGACGGAAACTAGGGCGGCAAGAGTGGAACAAAACACTAGGCGAGAGGCCGAGCCTTCCACCCTTTACCAAGTATATAGATGAATTAAGATAACATAGCAATATAATGATATCCCAACAAGTAAATAAAGGTTCCAACAAGGAACCGGCTCCAATCTTCACCTGCAACTAACAACGCTATAAGAAGGGGCTGAGCAAAGCGGTAACATAGCCAATCAACGGTTTGCTAGGACAAAGGTGGGTTAGAGGCTCAATCATGGCAGTTGGGAGGCTGACAAGCAAGTGGTAGGCATCGTAGCATTGGCATAGCAAAAGAGCGAGCAAACTAGCATAGCAAAGATAGTAGTGATTTCGAGGGTATGATCATCTTGCCTGCACAGTTGTCAGAGTTGACTGGATACTCAAAAGCAAACTCAACGGGCTCCTCGTTAGCGAACTCGTCTCCCGGCTCTACCCAACAACACAAACAAGCAACAAGGATACAATCAACCACGTGCAAACTCAAGCAATAAGATGCAAATGATGGTATGCTATGCGGGATGCGATGCGAGATACAAAATGCAAGACGTGACAAGAAATGCATGAACCTGGCCTCAACTTGGACAACCAAGTGTGCCACTGGATAGAGGGGAAGAAATCCCCTGAAAATGATATAAAGATCATAAGAGTCGGAAATACAATTTGGAAATGGCAAGCGTTTTACGAAACGAACCGATCTGCGATTTACAGCAAGTAGGCTCCTAAATGCAACGAAATGAACATGCTACAGCCACCAAACATGAAAACAAAATACATGGCAGGGATTTACACAAGATGCTTAACAAATCACTAGGACTGAGCTATAGGAAAATTCATCCATTAAGAGGTTCAAACAAGCATGGCAAAACTGAATAAGCACAACAGATTTCAGACTTTGTGAAATTAACACTAGTCTGAAATTTCAGACCACGATGCTCTCTTCGGAGCAGCAAAACAACATGAAACATAACCTGAACATGGCAAGTAAGATCATGGCATGGAGCTACTCAACAAGCTTAACAAAACACCCAAAGTGACCTAGGGCCAAAAGGGTTCACAAAATACTCTAACGAGCACACGAACATAGATGAAACACAATCAGTTTTCAGACTTAGTGAAAACTGAGACATGCTGAAATTATAACTCACGGAGACATGTAAACGAGCTCGATGCACTCACTACGGTGCAAGTCATGGCAAGGCAAGCATATATCCATAAAGAAGGCACAAAATGCTAGCTAGACATGGCAAGAACAATGGCATAGCATGCATGGATCACTAGCAATGGCATCGGCAAAATCGCAAAGGAGTTCATGATCTGCCCAAATTAACAACGATGCAAAAGATGAGCTCGATTGACTCAACCTAGAATGCTCCAACATAGCAAGTAAAGACATGGATGGATAGAGCATAACAAGGTTAACAAATGTCCCTTACTGATCATACTCAAAAGGGGCACGGATCACTAGGAAACAAGATGAACATATGGCATCATGAACTAAAACATCCCAGACTTAGTGAAAATCACCAAGTCCCTGAAAACAGATTACTCAGGTACCCCTCTTTGCAAGCTTGCACAAGACACCACACACATCCTAAAAATGCATGGGTGGCACCTCTGGAAAGAAGACAAAATGCTTAACAATTCATCCCAAAGGGGCACAGGCATATCATGCACATAATAATCATGCCAAAAATGACAAAAGTCAATGATGAGCTAACGGATCTGCAATTTAACTCACGATGCCTCCTTCTAACAACATTTTGGGCATCAAGATGAACTCAAATGCAAATGATGCTATGTAATGAAATGATGTACTCGTCGAGATGAAGATTTTGATATATCATATGTCCAAAACGGAGCTAGGGATGCAAAGATATGGCAGGTCAAAGATAGCTCGAAAAACTAGGGTTAGGAGGGAAAAAGTCAACCCTAGTATTTCGGATCTCAGATCTGGCCGGCTGCACTGTTCGTGGTGCGCTTCCCGAGGATCGCCGGCGCCGGAGTCCGTCGGAGGAGAGGCCGGGGCGGCCGGGGCTTGCCCGGGCGGCGGGAGACGAGGGGCGGCGAGGAGGCGGCGGCGGCGGGCTCGGTCGCCGAGGCGGCGGCGGCCGATGGCGCCCGAGGCGGCGGTGGCCGGTGCCGGTGCGCGCTGGTGGAGGAGAGGGCCGTCGCGGTGGTGGCCGGGCGCGGGGAAGAAGCCGTCGCGGGGCACGGCTGGTGGCGGCCGGCCGGATGGGCTCGGGGGCCCCGCGTGGGCCTGCGGGCTGGGTGGAGCGGCGAAGTGGTCCGGCGCCATGTGGCGCGACCCGAATGGTTGAGGCGAGCGGCGGCGGACGTTGTCCGGCCGGGGCGGACACGTCTGTCGGCGCGGTGGATCTAAAGTTTTTTTGGAGGAGGTTTGGACGGGGAGGAATCCGAATTTGGAGGGGGTGTATATATAGGCATAGAGGGAGCTGGAGAGTCCAAATGAGGTGTGGTTTTCGGCCACGCGATCATGATCGAACGACCGAGACGATGGAGCAGAGTTTGGTGGGTTTTGGGCCAAATTGGAGGGGTGTTGGGCTGCAACACACACGAGGCCTTTTCGGTCCCTCGGTTAACCGTTGGAGTATCAAACGAAGTCCAAATGACCCGAAACTTGACAGGCGGTCTACCGGTAGTAAACCAAGGCCGCATGGCAAGTCTCGGTCCAATCCGGAAATGTTTAATCCCCACACACGAAAGAAAGCTAGAAATGGCCACCGGAGGAGAACGAAGCGCCAGAATGCAAAACGGACAACGGGGAAAATGCTCGAATGCATGAGATGAACATGTATGCAAAATGCAATGCACGTGATGACAAGATATGAGATGCACGAAAAACAACACACGGAGACAAAGACCCGAACCCGAGGAATAAATATAACTTAATGCCGGAAACGGCAAGAGTTGGAGTACAAATTGAGAAAGTCGTATCTGGGGCGTTACAGTATGTATTTTGCAAATTCCTATGTCTACAATGCTCTGCATGGAGCTAGTCTAGATAATTGCTCCCACTTCCAATATGTATCCAGATCAAGACTCACAGTCACCTGACGTAACTTTTTACGACAAATTCATTATCACCTCCATAACCGAGAAACGTTTGCTTAGTCCTCTTTAGGTACCTAAGGATAATTTTGACCACCGTCTAGTGATCTACTCATGGATCACTATTGTTCCCCCTTGCCAAACTCATGGCAAGGAACACAACACATCTGGTACACAGCATGGCATACTTTATAGAACCTATGACTGAGGCATAGGGAATGACTTTCCTTCTCTCTATATATTCTATCGTGGTCGGGTTTTGAGTCTTACACAACTTCACACCTTGTAACACAGGCAAGAACCCTTTCTTTGACTGATCCATTTTGAACTTCTTCAAAAGTTTATCAAGGTATGTGCTTTGTGAAAGTCCTATCAAGCGTCTTGATCTATCTCTATACATCTTGATGCCCAATATATAAGCAGCTTCACCGAGGTCTTTTGTTGAAAAATTCTTATTCAGGTGTCCTTTTATGCTATCCAGAAATTGTATATCATTTTCGATCAACAATATGTCATCCACATATAATATCTGAAATACCACAGAGCTCCCACTCACTTTCTTGTAAAGACATGCTTCACTGTAAGTCTGTATAAAACCATATGCTTTGATCACCTCATCAAAGCGAATATTCCAACTCCAAGATGCTTGCACCAGTCCATAGAAGGATCACTGCATCTTGTACACTTTGTTAACACCTTTAGGATCAACAAAACCTTCTGGTTGCATCATATATAACTCTTCTTTAAGAAATCCATTAAGGAATGCAGTTTTGACGTCCATTTGCCAAATTTCATAATTATAAAATGTGGCAATTGCTAACATGATTCGGACTGACTTAAGCATCGCTACATGTGAGAAGGTCTGATCGTAGTCAACCCCTTGACCTTGTCGAACACCTTTCACGACAAGTCGAGCTTTGTAGATGGTGGCATTACCATCAACGTCTGTCTTCTTCTTGAAGATCCATTTATTCTCAATGGCTTGCCGATCATCGAGCAAGTCCACCAAAGTCCACACTTTGTTCTTATAGATGGATCATATCTCAAATTTCATGGCCTCAAGCCATTTATCAGAATTTGGGCTCATCATAGCTTCTTCATAGTTCGTAGGTTCGTCATGGTCTAGTAACATGACTTCCAGGACAGGATTACCGTACCACTCTAGTGCGGAACGTGCTCTGTTCGACCTACGAGGTCCAGTAGTAACTTGATCCGAAGTTTCATGATCATCATCATTAAATTTCTCTCTAGTTGGTGTAGGCATCATGGGAATGGATTTCTCTGATGTGCTACTTTCAAATTGAGAGAAGGTACAATTACCTCATCAAGTTCTACTTTCCTCCCACTCACTTCTTTCAAGAGAAACTCCTTTTGTAGAAATGTTCCATTCTTGGCAACAAAGATCTTGCCTTCGGATCTGTGGTAGAAGGTGTACCCAATTGTTTCCTTAGGGTATCCTATGAATACGCACTTCTCCGATTTGGATTCGAGCTTATCAAGCTGAAGCCTTTTGACATAAGTGTCGCAACCCCAAACTTTAAGAAATGATAGCTTACGTTTCTTGCCAAACCACAGTTCATACGGTGTCATCTCAACGAATTTGGATGGTGCCCTATTTAACGTGAATGCGGCTGTCTCTAATGCATATCCCCAAAATGATAGTGGTAAATCGGTAAGGGACATCATAGATTGCACCATATCTAATAAAGTGCAATTACGACGTTCATACACACCATTACGTTGTGGTGTTCCAGGTGGCATGACTTGTGAAACTATTCCACATTGTTTTAAATGAAGGCCAAACTCTTAACTCATATATTCGCCTCCGCAATCAGATCATAGAAAGTTTATTTTCTTGTTACGATGATTCTCCACTTCACTCTGAAATTCTTTGAACTTTTCAAATGTTTCAGACTTGTGTTTCATTAAGTAGATATACCCATAGCTACTCAAATCATCTGTGAAGGTCAGAAAATAACGATACGCGCCGCGTGCTTCAACACTCATCAGACCGCATACATTGGTGTGTATTATTTCCAATAAGTCATTAGCTCGCTCCATTGTTCCAGAGAACGGAGTTTTAGTCATCTTGCCCATGAGGCATGGTTTGCAAGTATCAAATGATTCATAATCAAGTGATTCCAAAAGTCCATCTGCATGGAGTTTCTTCATGCGCTTTACACCAATATGAGCTAAACGATAGTGTCACAAGTATGTTGCACTATCATTACCAACTTTGCATCTTTTGGCATCAATATTATGAATATGTCTATCACTACGATTGAGATTCAATAAACCATTCACATTGGGTGTATGACCATACAAGGTTTTATTCATGTAAATAGAACAATAATTATTCTCTAACTTAAATGAATAAACGTATTGCAATAAACATGATCTAATCATATTCATGCTCAATGCAAACACCAAATAACATTTATTTAGGTTCAATACTAATTCCAAAGGTAGAGGGAGTGTGCGATGGTGATCATATCAACATTGGAATCATTTTCAACACACATCGTCACCTCGCTTTTAACTAGTCTCTGCAACTCCTATTTCGAGTTACTAATCTTAGCAACTGAACCGGTATCAAATATCTAGGGGTTACTACAAACACTAGTAAAATACACATCAATAACATGTATATCAAATATACCTTTGGTCACTTTGCCATCATTTTTATCCGCCAAGTGTTTGGGGCAGTTCCGCTTCCAGTGACCAGTCCCTTTGCAGTAGAAGCACTCAGTTTCATGCTTGGGTCCAGCATTGGGCTTCTTCTCGGGAGTGGCAACTTGCTTGCCATTCTTCTTGAAGTTCCCTTTCTTTCCCTCGCCCTTTTTCTTGAAACTAGTGGTCTCATAAACCATCAAAACTTGATGCTCTTTCTTGATTTCTACCTTCGCTGATTTCAGCATAGCGAAGAGCTTGGGAATCATTTTTGTCATCCCTTGCATATTATAGTTCATCACGAAGTTCTAGTAGCTTGGTGATAGTGATTAGAGAACTCTGTCAATCACTATCTTATCTGGAAGATTAACTCCCACTTGATTCAAGCGATTGTAGTACCCAGACATTCTGAGCACATGCTCACTGGTTGAGCTATTCTCCTCCATCTTATAGGCAAAGTACTTGTCAGAGGTCTCATACCTCTCGACATGGGCATGAGTCTGAAATACCAATTTCAGCTCTTGGAACGTCTCACATGCTCTGTGGCGTTCAAAACATTTTTGAAGTCCCGGTTCTAAGCCGTAAAGCATGGCGCACTAAACTATTAAGTAGTCATCATATCGAGCTTGCCAAACGTTCATAACGTCTGCATCTACTCCTGCAATAGGCCAGTCACCTAGCGGTGTGCTACCTCTTGAGCACTGCGTTGGTTTTCCCTTGAAGAGGAAAGGGTGATGCAGCAAAGTAGAGTAAGTATTTCCCTCCGTTTTTGAGAACCAAGGTATCAATCCAGTAGGATACTACACACAAGTCACCTCGAACCTACACAAACAAATAATAACCTCGCAACCAACGCGATAAAGGGGTTGTCAATCCCTTCACGGTCACTTACAAGAGTGAGATATGATAGAGATAATAAGACAAATATTTTTGGTATTTCTATGATATAGATAGCAAAATAAATAGATTGGAAACTTATATGATAAAAGATAGTCCCGGGGGCCATAGGTTTCACTAGTGGCTTCTCTCAAGATGGCATAAGTATTACGGTGGGTGAACAAATTACTGTCGAGAAATTGATAGAAAAGTGCATAATTATGAGAATATATAGGCATGATCATGTATATAGGCATCACGTCCGCGACAAGTAGACAGAAACGATTCTGCATCTACTACTATTACTCCACACATCGACCGCTATCCAGCATGCATCTAGAGTATTAAGTTCATAAGAACAGAGTAACACATTAGGCAAGATGACATGATTTAGAGGGGTAAACTCAAGCAATATGATATAAACCCCATCTTGTTATCCTTGATGGCAACAATACAATATGTGCCTTGCTGCCCCTGCTGTCACTGGGAAAGGACACCGCAAGATTGAACCAAAGCTAAGCACTTCTCCCATTGCAAGAAAGATCAATCTAGTAGGCCAAATCAAACTGATAATTTGAAGAGACTTGCAAAGATAACAAGTCATACAAAAAATATTTCAGAGAATAATCAAATATTGTTCATAGATAATCTTGATCATAAACCCACAATTCATCGGATCTCGACAAACACACCGCAAAAAGAATTACATCGAATAGATCTCCAAGAAGATCGAGGAGAACTTTGTATTGAGATCCAAAGAGAGAGAATAAGCCATCTAGCTAATAACTATGGAGCCGAAGGTCTATGGTAAACTACTCACACATCATCGAAGAGGCTATGGTGTTGATGTAGAAGCCCTCCGTGATCGATTCCCCTTCCGGCGGAGCTCCGGAAAAGGCACTAAGATGGGATCTCTTGGGTACAGAAGGTTGTGGCAGTGGAAATAGGGTTTTGTGGTGCTATTAGATGTTTTTGTGGTATATGGATATATATAGGAGGAAGAAGTAGGTCGGTGGAGTTGCGAGAGGCCCACGAGGGTGGGGGCGCCCAGGGGGGCAGGCGCGCCTCCCTGCCTCGTGGCCTCCTCGGTCCTTTCTTGACGTCTACTCGAAGTCGCCTGGATCACGTTTGTTCCAAAAATAACTCCCCCGAAGATTTCATTCCGTTTGGATTCCGTTTGATATTCCTTTTCTGCGAAACACTGAAATAGGCAAAAACAACAGCAATTTGCACTGGGCCTTGGGTTAGTAGGTTAGTCCCCAAAATAATATAAAAGTGTATAATAAAGCCCATTAAACATCCAAAATAGATAATATAATAGCATGGAACAATAAAAAATTATAGATACGTTGGAGACGTATCACGGTGCATCAAGGACATAATTCTTCTGTGCAGCAATGAGGATAATTCTCAGATCACGGACCCAGTCCGCATCATTGCTACTATCATCGTTCAACTTAGTTTTCTCTAGGAACATATCAAAAATATATAGGAGCTATATTGCAAGCTATTGATCTACAACATAGATATGCAAAACTATTAAGACTAAGTTCATGAAACGAAGTTCAATTAATCAAATTACTAAGGAACTCCCACTTAAATAGACATCCCTCAAGTCATGTAAGTGGTACGTGAACCAAATCAACTAACACATGTCCGATCATCACTAGAGATGGGGTAGTCAACAATGGTGAACATCTCTATGTTGACCATATCTAGTATATGATTCACGTTCGACCTTTCGGTCTCTAGTGTTTTGAGGCCATGTCTGTACATGCTAGGCTCGTCAAGTTTGACCCAAGTATTTTGTATCTGCAAAACTGTCTCACACCCGTTGTATGTGAACGTAGAGTCTATCACACCTGATCATCACGTGGTGTCTCAATACGACAAACAGTAGCAATGGTGCATACTCAGGGAGAACACTTTTACCTTGAAATTTAGTGAAGGGATCATCTTATAATACTACCGTCGTACTATGAAAAATAAGATGCATAAAAGATAAACATCACATGCAATCAAAATACGTGACATGATATGGCCATCATCATCTTGTGCTTTTGATCTCCATCTCCAAAGCAACGTCATGATCTCCATCATCACCGGCTTGACACCTTGATCTCCATCGTAGCGTCATTGCGCCGAGGTCGTCACGCCAACTATTGCTTCTACAACTATCGCTAATGCATAGTGATAAAGTGAAGCAATTACATGGTGCTTGCACTTCATACAATAAAGAGACAACCATAAGGCTCCTGGCGGTTGCCGATAATTTATAGAACATGATCATCTCATACAATAACGTATATCACATCATGCCTTGACCATATCACATCACAACAAGCCCTGCAAAAAGAAGTTAGACGTCATCTACTTTGTTGTTGCAAGTTTTACGTGGCTGCTATGGGCTTCTAGCAAGAACCATTCTTACCTACGCAAAAACCACAACAGTGTTTTATCAAGTTTGGTGTTTTAACCTTCTCAAGGACCATCCGTAGTCAAATTCGAATCAACTAAAGTAGGAGAAATAGACACCTACCAGCCACCTTTATGCAAAACTAGTTGCATGTCAGTTGGTGGAACCGGTCTCATGTGCGTGGACATGTAAGGTTGGTTTGGGCCGCTTCATCCCACAATACCGCTGAATCAAAATAATACGTTGGTGGTAAGCAGTATGACTATCACCGCCCACAACTCTTTGTGTTCTACTCGTGCATATCATCTACGCATAGACCTGGCTCATGATGCCATTGTTGGGAAACGTTGAATGGAAAACAAAAAAACTCTACGCACACGTAATGATCTATCCATGGAGATGCATAGCAACGAGGAGGCGAGTGTGTCTATGTACCCTCGGAAGCGTTTGACAACGTGGTTGATGTAGTCGAACTTCTTCTAGCTCAGACCGATCAAGTACCGAACATACGGCACCTCCGAGTTCTGCACATGTTCAGCTCGGTGACGTCCCTCGCCTTCTTGATCCAGCAAGTTGTCGAGGTAGTAGATGAGTTCCGTCAGCACGACGGCGTGGTGATGGTGATGGTGAAGTGATCCGCGCAGGGCTTCGCTTAAGCACTACGAAGATATGACGGTGGGAGTAAACGGTGGAGGGGGAGCCGCACACGGCTAGGCAATTCTCTGGGGTGTGCTAGTATATATATATATAGGTGGGAGGGAGAGGGGAGGCAGCCAGGGTGCGCCCCGGGTTTTCCCAAGTGGCGCCCCCTGCCTTATTTCACCGGAGAAGAAAGGGAAGGGGGAAGAGAGAAAGGAAAGGGGGGCCGAACCCCCTTTTTCCTTCTCCCAATTCGGCCTCCTACCATAGGGGGGAGCGCCACCCCTTATGGGCTAGTGTGCTCCCCTCTCATGGCCCATATATTCCCCCCGGGGGGTTCCAGTAACCCCTTCGGCACTCCGATAAATACCCGATACACTCTGGAACACTTCCGGTGTCCGAATACTATCGTCCTTCAGATGCGGTTTTGGCTCGAGCCGCCTCCACCTGTTGGCCGCCTGGTCGTCCATCTCAGCCGATGTACACGTGTGCTGGTGTGTATTGTGTGTTGGGTGTGCGCGAGTGCTTCCTTGTGTGCATGCCGCATAGTGTTGTATGTGTGTTGTCGTAATGTGTGTATTAACACAGAAGAAGTGTGCACTTAATTTAGTAGCACGCGAGGTGCTATCGCGAGTGGTTTCTAGTTTGTTTATCTCACCCTATGGCAGATGGGCCTCTAGCTTATTTATTTTCACTCACTGCCACATGGGCCAGCACACCCAGATAGAGAACACAAGCTGACAAGGCACCATGTAGACTGGTTAACCAGACAACTAAATAGTATACGAAGCAATACGCTAAGCTAGTGACTATATAATCCCTCGATAAAGAGAGATCGAGTGAGAGGGTAGGCCCATGAGAGAGAGAAAGATATTCCCTCCGTTCGATAATGTAGTGCCTATAATTTTTTGAAAGTCAAACTTTTAAAAATTTGACCAAGTTTATATAGAAATTACTTATATACAATACCAAAGATATATGATACGAAACTACATCTTGTGATGAATCTAATGATCGTTCCAGATGTAAATGTTTTTCTCCACATATACCTGGTCAGACTTTTGTGAGGTTTGACTTTTCAAAACATCCATATGTTATGGACCTGGGAGAGTACCTAACTAGAGAGAGATCAAGTGTTTGTGAAAGAGAAAGAGCGAGTGTGCAAAAAGTATGTGTGTGTGTGAAAGAGAAATGGACAACACACGATAAAGTAGAGAAAAAGTGTGTGTGTGTGTGTGTGTGTGTGTGTCTTATACAAACAAATCACGCATGCATCTCCGAGAGCGGAAGCGAGGTGTGGAGATAATGTGTGGTTGTTTGAAATGGAGAGAGAGAGACCCCTATCACATGGACAAGAGATGTCTAGCAAACAAGGGAGAGAGGTCGAGAGAGACGTATGGAGAAAATCCAGATATGGGGAGGGAGGGAGTGTGTGTTTGTGATAGAGAGACCCCCTTGAGATCATGAGGGGGCTATATGGCTGGGAGATCGAGTGACAAGGTGTGCACGCTATAGAAAGATACCCCAAGAGAGATCGAGATAGACCCAGGGATGGAAGGAGACAATACGTGTGTTTGTGATGGATAGTGAGAGATAGTCATACCTAGGGGGGTGCATGTTCCTATAATGGAGTGAGAGATGATGGTACTTACGGGGGTGCGTGTGAGATAGAGAGAGAACAAGTGGGAGAGTGTTAGATGGATTTATCTACTGTGAGCGAGATATGTGTATGTATGACCTAGGGAATATGAAGTTTGAGAGAGAAAGTGGAGCGCTGATACGGCTGAGTGGTATGTGAGAGAGTTGAGAGAGAGAAAGAGATACTCTCTCCGTTCGATGATGTAGTGCATATACATTTTTTTTAAAGTCAAACTTTGGAAAATTTGACCAAGTTTATAAAGAAAATTATTTATATCTACAATACTAAAGATACATCATATGAAACTACATCTTGTGATGAATCTAATGATATATGTTTGTTGTTCTAGATGTAAACGTTTTTCTCCATATACGTGGTCAAACTTTGTGTGGTTTGAATTTTCAAAAAATCTATATGCTATGGACCGAAGAGAGTACCTAAGTCAAGAGAGTTCAAGTGTGTGTGAAGGAGAAAGAATGAGTCTGCAAAAAGAGATATTGAGAGAGAGAGAGAGTGAAAGAGAAAGGGACATCAAGCGATAAAACAAAGAGAAAGTGTGTGTCTTATGCAAACATATCACGCATGCATCTCCGAGAGAGAAAGCGTGGTGAGATACACGGAGATAGCCAATGTGTGGTTGCTTGCAAAGGAGAGAGAGACCCCTATAGCACGTGTCCAAGATAGGTCTGGCCAACAAGGGACAGAGGTCGAGAGCGACATATGGAGAAAATGGAGGCATGTGGAGGGAGAGAGAGGGCGTGTTTGTGATAGAGAGGTCCCCTCAAAATCGTGAGGGGATTATATGGGTGGGAGATCGAGAGATGGGGTGTATGTGCAATAGAAAGATGCCCCAAGAGAGATCGAGATAAACCCAGTGAGGGAAAGAGGTGATGCATGTGTTTGTGATGAAGCGTGGGAGATAGTCATATACCTAGGGGGACTGCGTGTGCCTATAATGAAGTGAGAGATAGTCGTACTTAGCTAGGTGGGTGATTGTGTGTGTGTGTGAGAGAGAGAATGGGGGATAGAGAGAGTTTTAGATGGGTCTATCTAGTGTGAGTGAGATATGTGTATGTGTGACCTAGGGAGATAGAAATTGAGAGAGAGAGAGAGAGAGAGATGGAAGAGCCCCGAGACGATAGAGTGGTGCGTGAGAGAGTTACGGACAACGAGCGAGAGAATTTTTGTGCGTACGTGTTGGGAAACGTTGCTTGGAAAACAATAATTTCTACGCACACGCAATGATCTATACATGGAAATGCATAGCAATGAGGGGGAGAGTGTGTCTGCGTACCCTCATAGACCGTAAGCGGAAGCATTTGACAATGCGGTTGATGTAGTCGAACTTCTTCTAGCTTCGTCCGATCTAGTACCAAACGTACGACACCTCTGAGTTCTGCACACGTTCAGCTCGGTGACGTCCCTTTCCTTATTGATCTAGCAAGTTGTCGAGGTAGTAGATGAGTTCCGTCAGCACGACAGCGTGGTGACGGTGATGGTGAAGTGATCCATGCAGGGCTTCACCTAAGCACTACGAAGATATGATTGTGGGAGTAAACAGTGTAGGGGGGCACTGCACACGACTAGGAAATTCTCTGGGGTGTGCTACGGGTGCCCCCCCCCACACATATATATAGGTGGGAGGGAGAGGGGAGGTAGCCAGGGTGAACCCCAAGTAGGATCTGAATCCTACTTGGGTTTTCCCAAGTGGCGGCCCCCTTCCTTATTTCACCGGAGAAGAAAGGGAAGGGGAAGAGAGAAAGGAAAGGGGGGGGGGGGCGAACCCCCTTTTTCCTTCTGCCAATTCAGCCTCCTGCCATAGGGGGGCGCACCACCCCTTTTGTTCTAGTGTGCTCCCCTATCATGGCCCATATATTCCCCCCGGGGGTTCCGCTAACCCCTCCGGTACTTCGATAAATACATGATACACTCCGGAACACTTCCGGTGTCCGAATACTATCGTCCTATATATCGATCTTTACCTCTTGACCATTTTGACACTCCTCGTCATGTCTGTGATCTCATCCAGGATTCCGAGCAACATTCGATCACCAAATCACATAACTCATATAATACTATATCGTCATCGAACGTTAAGCGTGCGGACCCTACGGGTTCGAGAACTATGTAGACATGACCGAGACACCTCTCCGGTCAGTAACCAATAGCAGAAGCTAGATGCGCATATTGGCTCCTACATATTCTATGAAGATCTTTATTGGTCGAACCATTATGACAACATTCGTAATTCCCTTTGTCCATCGGTATGTTACTTGCCCGAGATACGATCGTCGGTATCTTCATACCTAGTTCAATATCGTTACCGGCAAGTCTCTTTACTCGTTCCGTAATACATCACCTTGTGACTAACTCCTTTAGTCATTTGCTTGCAAGCTTATGATGTGTATTAACGAGAGGGCCCAGAGATACCTCTCCGATACTCGGAGTGGCAAATCCTAATATCGATCTATGCTAACTCAACAAACACCTTCGGAGGTACCTGTAGAGCATATTTATGAACACCCAGTTACGTTGTGACGTTTGATAGCACCCAAGGTATTCCTCCGGTATCCGGGAATTGCATAATCTCATAGTCGAAGGAATATGTATTTGACATTAAGAAAGCAATAGCAATAAAACTGAACGATCATTATGCTAAGCTAATAGATGGCTCTTGTCCATCACATCATTCTCCTAATGATGTGGTCCCGTTATCAAATGACAACACACGTCTATGGTTAGGAAACCTTAGCCATCTTTGATCAACGAGCTAGTCTAGTAGAGGCTTACCTAGGACACGGTATTTGTTTATGTATTCACACATGTATTTAAGTTTCCGGTCAATACAATTCTAGCATGAATAATAAACCTTTATCATGAATAAGGAAATATAAAATAACAACTTTATTATTGCCTCTAGGGCATATTTCCTTCAGTATGATGGGTGCACCCCAGATATTTAGCTTAGACTAGAGAGTCATACATTGTGTGCGAGAGATACCTATACATGGAGTCTGCATGCGAACTGAGAAGACCTGGAGAGAGACAGAGATAGAGAGATGAACCGACAAGGACTTTGTTTGTATGCGCATGATACAAATAAAGATTATCGATGAGAGAGAACAGGAGTCTGGGAGATGGGAGAGGTCGCATTTATGCATTGAAAACTGATATAAACCATAATTCGGTATAAAATTGCATTCAAATCTTTGAATTGGAGAATATGGTGTTTGCAATTCACACATGAACGAGATATGCGTATCAAACAATCATTAATTTGACTTTCAGCATGTTCATGGAGTACTATAATACAACATGCTATTCAATTGAGGTGTTCAATTTTGGATTTGGTCCACAATTTCGACCGGTCAACGAGCTATTTCATTGAATTGGGATATTTCATTTTGGGTCCGATCCCCGTTTTTGAGTGGATCAACTATTTGTCAAATAAATTGGTAGCAACGAGCATGTAAAAACACATTAGTCCTGAGCATCATCTCATCATCTAGAAAAGAAGTGGCAAGATGCAATGCTATAGAACTAATATTCAAAATTTGATCTGAATGGACTTGGTAAAGCAGACATGGATGCTTGTTCTCCTAAAATTTGGATGAACATATAAACACCCACTGCTCGGTGGAATTCGCCCGAGCAGATAATGGGAGATGTGAAATTACCGGCCTATCTAGGACCCACATAAATTCGCCCATTGTATATTGAGGGTATGTTTGTAACTTCATCCAAGCGTGCCCTCTCCTCGGCCAAAATGACAGGCACCGAATAGTTCATAAACCATGGGCAGCAAAACACCCTCTCCTCGGTTGAAATGGCAGTCCAAATAATTCATAAACCATGGGCGGCAAAACACCCTCTCTGCCGAAATCGCTCGCTCCCACTATTTCAAAGCACGACCTCCTCGCCCGAAATCGCTGGTACCCATTATTTGGAGAAGCAAAGTTACCCCTACTATCCCTGACCCTCAAGACACACACTCAAGCCCATAGGCCAAGAGGGATGGGTAGAATTGTAACTTCCCCCGCATTTTAGACAAATGCATCTCTAAGACATGGTTTCCCCTCCCAATTCCCCATTCATACACCGTGGGTGCCAAATCACCTTCTCCCCAACCATGAAACCTTAGCCCCTCCTCCATGCACCCACCGCCCTAGCAATCCCGGAGCCAACATCTCCACCACACATCTCAAGTAACCAGTTCTAGTTGTAATAGATCAGGATACAAGTCTGAACATCCATTACCGTGGACACGGTATTCAAATAGATAACTTCCCTGCATGGGTGCACCACGTTACCCAACACGCTTGATTACTCTGGTCGTACACACTTTTCTGTGTCAATGCCCGGGCTCGGAAGATCAACACGTCGCAGCCCTACCTAGGCTCAACAGAGAGGTCCCCGTCGGTCTACATCCTAAGCAATCCGGGGTCTTGGGCCCATCGCCCGTTGCACTCTGGGTCGTTGCGAGCAGGGTGGATACTAGCACCACCTCGGATGGCTAGCACGATCTGACCATGCCGCAATGTTGAACTGGACGTCTGACAAAGCTTCGGTTGATACTGCGATGTCGAGGCCCATAACTATTCCCGCATGGTGGTTAGTGCGTAAAGGCTAGAGGCCAACTCAGAACAAATACCCAAACTTGTTAGTGCATTGGGGGCTCGCGGAGATGAGCAAAGACTCATGATAATGTGACCCCGTCGCCCTGTCTCGTGGACTTATGGCAAGGGTCTAGAATGCCCTACCATGCCACGTAGAAAACTCACGGGTGCTCTACGGGCCCGCCCTATTTTCACATCAACTCGCGGGTACCCCTCGGGGCCGACCCAACTTCAATAATGGTCTCAAGTAAAGTCCGGGTAACCGTGTGTCCAAAACATCAAGGGGGAAAACCCGAGGAATCACCCTCGGTGGATTCCACTTGATGTAATCATCAAGGTGAACATAGTAGGAATCACCCTCAAGGTCCACACTTGAGGGGTTGCACGACGGAGTCGTATCGGGAATGGTGAAGGAGGAATCACCCTTGTTGGCCTTCACCGAATAGCTACACTACAGAGTTATCATAAGGAGTGCATTATGAGGTATCACCCTCGGCACTTGATAGTATCTCTGCAGAGTCAAGGAACAAAAGGGGCGTGATGGGATGTGTGTCGGGCTCTGGTCATCGATCATGTTGATCGAGTCGTAGATGATGAAGCAGGGGCAACAAGGACAAGGTGGGGTCATTGATGGACCACTATCCAACCTATGCTAAGCAGTTTAGGATAAGCATGTAAGGTACAATGAGTGTGTCGGCGTTCTAGGAACAGGGGTCCCCAGACTTGCCTGCCTGCGGCCTGCGGCGTGGCTCAAAGGGGGCCCCAGCATGGCCCATCTTCACCAACACAAACCCAAGACCCTCGCGAGGGGCCAAGCCTCGCGGGGCGGACGACGCGGAGCTTCCTCAGGCACAGCCTCGTCTGGCTGGCTCACGAGGAGGCGGAGAGATCGAGGCGGGGTACCTCACGAGGTGCCCGTGACGCAAGCCATGACGACTCAGGGCGCCAGGCGGGTGCCAGCCCGCGCGGCGTCCTCCTTTCCTCTTTGGTGCAAAGGGGACAAGCGCAGTCGCGGAGTACCGAGGCATCAGGCAAAGGTTGCCATTTCGGTGCAACGAGGCCAAGACCAGGAGGACTACGAGACGGAGGTCGCCGTGGAGCCCAAGACGACGTCATCACCAGAGCTTTGCGCAGACGAAGACTACTTTTGTCAGGATAGCTGATACTTGTTGTCCCCCTTCAAATTAGCCCACCATCGTTGGCTCCCTTCCCGCTCGATATTTGGGAAGAGGACCAGGGCCTCTATAAATAGGACCGGCCGCCCACATAGCAAGAGGGTTTTTTGGGTCGGTTAGTTGGGGAAGTAGTCTTTTGGGTCGGTTAGTTGAGGGGTTCGGAAGCAGAGAGAGAGAGAGAGAGAGAGAGAGAGAGGCGGACGACGCGGAGCTTCCTCAGGCACAGCCTCGTCAGGCTGGCTCACGAGGAGGCGGAGAGATCGAGGCGGGGTACCTCACGAGGTGCCCGTGACGCAAGCCATGACGACTCAGGGCGCCAGGCGGGTGCCAGCCCGCGCGGCGTCCTCCTTTCCTCTTTGGTGCAAAGGGGACAAGCGCAGTCGCGGAGTACCGAGGCATCAGGCAAAGGTTGCCATTTCGGTGCAACGAGACCAAGACCAGGAGGACTACGAGACGGAGGTCGCCGTGGAGCCCAAGACGACGTCATCACCAGAGCTTTGCGCAGACGAAGACTACTTTTGTCAGGATAGCTGATACTTGCTGTCCCCCTTCAAATTAGCCCACCATCGTTGGCTCCCTTCCCGCTCGATATTTGGGAAGAGGACCAGGGCCTCTATAAATAGGACCAGCCACCCACATAGCAAGATTGTTTTTTGGGTCGGTTAGTTGGGGAAGAAGTCTTTTGGGTCGGTTAGTTGAGGGGTTCGGAAGCAGAGAGAGAGAGAGAGAGAGAGAGAGAGAGAGAGAGAGAGAGAGAGAGAGAGAGAGAGAGAAGGTGACTGAACTCCTCCAGCCGTTCACCGCCCTAGCCAAGAACAGACCCTCGCGAGGCTGTTCTTCCTTGTATTGTTCATCATCATCAGCCCAAGAGGCAATCCACCACACCACACATTGGAGTAGGGTATTACACCACAACGGTGGCCCGAACCAGTATAAACCCCGTGTCTCTTGTGTTGTTCTTTCCATAGTTTAGATCCTAGCATGGCGGAGGGGTGCAGGTAGGTAGGAGGTGAAATCTCTGCGCGCACCCCAGTGTTCGAACCTCAAGGGTCTGCCGGAACCCAAAATCCGACATTTGGCGCGGCAGGTAGGGGTGCGCCGGAATTCGTCTTCCACCACCCCGTTCTCCTCCGACCATCACGCCCATGTCTGACGCTCGTCGGGCCCGCGCCGAGCGCCGGGCCGCGCTCGCTTCCCGCGTCGCCCAGACGGCCCCTATCAGCGGGCGTCCTCGCCGTTCCCCGTCACCTGCCGTCAACGCCGCCACTGGCCCGGCGGGGGACGAGCAGCAAGCATCGTCCCAGCATCCGTCCGTGCGGCAAGACGGCCGCACCACAACTCCCTCGCTCACCCCAGCTGGATGTTCGTCCCGCGCGCTCCGCGCACCCATGGAGGCTCGGGCCGCACTCACCGCGGCAAACGAGCTCCTACGCTACCGTCCCGTCGACGACGTCTACGAAGAATGGCTCGACCGCGTCCGTGCCGCAGGGGGCTCTCCTGCGCCGTCCGTTCCGTTGCACCGCACCCCGCCCCGCGCGGGCGACGAGGCTCCGACGGCGCCCCGGCCGCCTCCTCCTCAAGAAGACGCCATGGCTCCAAGGCGCGTGGCCCCTGGACGGAACCCGCTCTGTCAGGTGCCAGCGCGGCAAGAACAGAGCTGCCAAGAAGTCCCTTGCCCGCAAGAAGCTGCCCGGGCGCTCCCTGCTCCAGCGCGTCGCGACCATGCTCCTGCTCCCGCGTGTCAAGACCCCGTGCTGCTCTCAGCTGCAGCGCGTGGGGACATGCAAGACCAGGCTCTCCGTCACCCAAGGCCTCCCGTGGCAACAGCAGGCTGCTGCGCCTTCACCACCGAATTACGCAGTGTCGCACGGCCCGGCAAGTTCAAGCCAGACCTGCGTCCTCGCTACGACGACACGACTGACCCTACGGAGTTCCTCCAGCTCTACGAGCTGGGCATCGAAGCTGCCAACGGTGACGAAAAGATCATGGCGAACTGGTTCCCCATGGCGCTCAAGGACGGGGCCCGCACCTGGCTCCTGAACCTGGCTCCAGGCACAATCTCCTCCCGGGAAGAGATGCGCGCCCGCTTCATCGCCAACTTCCAAGGCACTCGCGACCGGCCACCCGCCGTGAGCGACATGCGCCGCATCAAGCAACAACCTGGGGAGACCCTGCAGAAGTACATCCAGCACTTCAACAACGCATGCCTCAAGATTCCCAAGGTGACTGAGGAGGCCATCATCTCAGCCTTCTCCGACGGTGTGCGCGATGTCTAGATGAAGGAGGAGCTGGCGATGCATGAAGACCTGTGCACTTACTTGGAGCTGTTCAACTTGGCAAACAAGTGCGCCAGGGCTGAGGAAGGGCGTCTCTCCCTCCTCGAGCTGCCTGCCGCAGACCCAGAAGAGAAGAAGCCCAAGGCCAAGGATGTGAAGCGCAACGGGGCTGCCGTGCTTGCGGAAGAACCAGACACCAAGCGGGGCAGAGATCAGCCCGAACCTTCCAAGGGCAGCCGGTACTGTGTGTACCACGACCTCCACACCCACAACACCAAAGAATGTCTAGAACTCCGAGCCGTGCATGAAGGAAGGATCGGCCGTCGCCCTGACCGCGGTGACTAGGGCTACGGCCGAGGAGGAGGAAGGAACATGGGACGCTGGGAAGACCGTGGCCCGCGCCAAGGGTGGCGTGATCAACCTCGCGAGGATCGCTGGCAAGACCCGCTTCGCGAGGGAGGCTGGAGGGATCAGCCTCACGAGGATCGCCCGCAAGGCAACGCAGGCCTCCCTCCGCCGCCGCTGCAGCAAAGGAGAAACGAGGACCGCCACCAGGACGAGGAGGCTGGGGGCTTCCAGGAGCCGCGCGCGATCACCTGCATCCTAGGTGGGGCACAAGCCCCAGCCTCTCAGCGCATCTTCAAGTAGTTCGCCCGCGAAGTGAACGCAGTCCTCCCCAGGCTCGAAGCCACGTGCCCTCTCCGGTGGTCAGCGTGCGCCATCATGTTCAGCTCAGCAGATCAGCTCAAGTGTGCGGCTACAGCCGGAGTCCTCCCGGTGCTTTGTTCCCCAATCATCAGCAACGTGGTGGTCACCAAGACCCTCATCGATGGTGGGGCAGGGCTCAATGTCCTGTCCGTGGAGACATTCAACAACTTCCAAGTGCCCTACAGCCAGCTTCAGCCAACCAAGCCATTCCCCGGTATCACCGACGGCTCCACGGTCCCGATTGGGCAGGTCCGCCTCCCTGTCACCTTCGGGGCACGCGACAACTACTGCACCGAGCTCATCGACTTCGATGTCGCTCACATTCGCCTGCCGTACAACGCCATCCTTGGGTACCCAACGCTGGCCAAGTTCATGGCCGCAACTCACCACGGCTACAACGTCCTCAAGATGCCAGGAAGCAGCGGAGTCATCACGGTGCCCTGTGAAGAGAAGGACGCGGTGTGTTCCCTAGAACGAACCTTCCAGGCCGCATCACTGGAAGACCCAGATCGTCGAAGCAGGAGGCTTCCCGAGACCGCCCCCAAGAAGAAGACATCGTCCGGCCCGGCCCCTCAGGAGGCAGGTCCCTCTGGGCTCGTGCCTGCCCAGGGGGAACCTCCTTCCATCGCATAGGAAAGCGCGCCCAGCGCCCTCCCCAGGCAGGGCTCGGGGCCTCTCCACTGGAGGGCCACTGACCTAGCTAGGGTCACGAGGGAGGCGCTTGGGCACCACATGGAGGCGTGTTTCGAAGCATGTTTCCCTCAAGAAGGAGCAAGGCAGGGAGATCCAGACCCTCAGGAGTTCGTCAGCAAGGCCATTCAGGAGCTACAGGAGTCAAGAGTCATGAAAGGCGGCCGCCGCCTATCGGCAGTGGCTCCCCATCCAGGCGAGGATGGCAGGCTGCGCATCTGCACCGACGTACCAGGGCTCAACCGAGTCGCCTCCCTGGAGCGCCTCTGGCCCTCGCGAGTCGAGCGCTGCGGAGGTCCACCCCACAGCTACGTTCGCATGCCTTACGGCTTAACGAGCGCGGCTGACGCGTACCAGCGCCTCATGAGGGCATAACGGAGGCACGAGAGGCCATGCGTTCCGCTGCCCTGGCAGGGGTGGAGATGGCCCACGAGGAGCCTCCAGCGCCTCCGGAGCCTCCCGAGGCCCCTGGGCCTGGGGGCTCGTGAGGATCGGCTCCCGCAGCCCACCGAGCCTGCTACGTCAACGCTCCTTCATCCTCAACATCATCAAGTGACATCTTTCCAGTTTTACTTCCGGCTGGGAGCGCTCCCCCCCCCCAGGGCTGCATTATTCCCAGGCCACGTGGGTCCGTCCCTGCGGCGTGTATCCTTTTTTTATTCCATGTTGTTAGCTTACCTTGTTGGGGGCGCCCCTCAGGCTGCATGATCCCCAAGCCGCTTGGGCCAGGCCCAGTGGCATGTATCCCATTTGCGTTTATTTCCGATTATGTGTTAGACCCACCATGCTTGATTATTTGATGCCGGTCCACGGCACCTCTTCTTCTCCATGCCGACCACTTGCACGTTAAAGGGGGGGTACCTGAGCATCGCGACTCAGGGCTCTTACTGGCTCTCCAGCCCTCACCCTCTGGCCTTGTCCATGGCATCGCGACCTGGCATACCAGCGACGGCTGAGACCAGCTCGAGGGCCGGGACCCGAGGACGTAGAGTGCCAACATCTAACCAAATTTGCAGGGACACATCACAAGATAAGGCCCAGTGCCAGGCGCAACCCGCCTAGAGGTAGGGCCCCGTGAGTCCCGCGCTGGCTCACGGGTGCCCAGATACACCTCGCTAGGCCCTACCGTGCCAGCCACATGTCAGGGCGGGGCTGTACACGCCCCGGGGGCTCCTCCCAGAGGGGCCCCCCTCCCACGTACCAGTGGAAGCACCATGCTCCGCACTGGCTGACGACACTGCCGAGGAGCGGCTATGCCCATACACATATGGTAGCGCTATGCTCCGCGCTGGTGATAAACAACTAAGGGTGGCCCCCGGGCCGCATCAACCTTAGGGAGCCCAGAGCTCAGTGTCTAGCCTCATCATAATGCCTCCCCTCGGGAGTGCCGCGCGAGAGGGCTGGGCACGGGGGCTGCGCCTGGGTCACACCCAGACGCATGCCGCCCAGCCAGGCCCCCCGGGCCTGGTTCGTCGCGCGCCTCTCCCCGAGTAGAGCCAAGGTATGAAGGCCGTTTGAGCGTCAAGGGGGACTCCTGAGCATCGCGACTCAGGAGCCTAACTGGTCACATAGCCCCGTCCTGGTTTCCGGTCGGGACTATTGCTGGGTGAGGTACGCGCGGGGCCGGGCTCTGCAGGCGTAGAATGGTGGATCCCCCCACACCATACCTCCCTACTTGCTGTTTGAGCATCAAGGGGGACTCCTGAGCATCGCGACTCAGGAGCCTAACTGGTCACGTAGCCCCTCACTCCGTGGCCCCGTCCTGGTTTCCGGTCAGGACTATTGCTGGGTGAGGTACGCGCGGGGCCGGGCTCTGCAGACGTAGAACGGTGGATCCACCCACATCATACCTCCCTACTTGCTGTTCGCGCGCCAAGGGGGACTCCTGAGCATCGCGACTCAGGAGCCTAACTTGTCACGTAGCCCCTCACTCCTTGGTCCCGTCCTGGTTTCCGGTCGGGACTATTGCTGGGTAAGGTATGCGCGGGGCCGGGCTCTACCGGCATAGAACATAAGCAAGTAGGAAGGAAAATCGCAAATTTCAAGGAATTCAAAAGCAAATATTATAGTCCGCACTGTTATCCCAATACCAAACACAAGTTTAAATGCCTCCCGAGGCATGATACATGTGCAGGAATCGAAAGCATGACAGGAGCCACGACAGAGTCACTTGTCGGCGGGGGAGCAGCGCGGAGTGGGGTCGCCTCACGGAGCAGAGGGGTCGGCAGTGCCTTGCTCTAGCTTGGTGCTGAAGGCCCGGAACTTCCCCAGCAGAGCCTCCGCGTGACCCTTCACGGCCTCGGCAGCGGCAGCGGCACGCTCACCACTCACTGGCTCCAGCAGGCCATCGAGGTCGACATCGGGATCGCGAAGGTAGATGTGGGTGAGGACCCGCGTCAGTGCTGCAGAAGACAGGACACATGCCTCGGCCTCGGCCGTGGGGCCAAGGCCAAGGGCGACATCTTCAAGAGCGTGAACCAGGAAGGGAAGCAGCTTGGCGGGGCCGTCCTCGGTGCCAGCCAGCGGGCTCTCCAGGACGCTGTCATAAAGCGTCCTCGGCGAGGAGCGAGCCTTCGCCTCCAACTCCGTGAAGGCCATGCGGTCCTCGGCAAGAACCAGGGCCTGGTCGTCCAGCTCGGCCTTCCTCGCCCCCAACTCTTGCTCCAGCGCGCCTAGGCGGTCGCGGCGCTTCTTGAGCTTGGCCTCCCGGCCCTCGACGGCCGCCTCGCGAGCCTTAACGCCTTCTTCCTGCTCTTGGCGAAGGCGGACCTCTTTCACGAGCTGATCCCGCAGGCCTTGCAGCTCGTCCTCCAGCGCCTTGTAGCGACCACGGACGTCGACCACCTCCCCCACGGCTGCATCACGAGCAGCCTTCGCCTCAAGGACGGCCTGCTTCTCCTCGTCACATGTCGTCGAGGCCTGGACCAGCGCCGCCCGAATCGAAGCATCGGAGCAAACCCATCCAGAAGCCAGCTCCAAGCGCCCGGCCACCAAGCGAGGGTCGGCGCCAAGAAGATCCTGCCGCAGTCGGTCCAGCTCGGCAACAGCACGATCCATAACGGCAGAAGGAATCAGAGAGACAGCAGCCGGTGGAGGAGAAGGCGGCAGCGTGACCACAGCATCCTGAGGCAGAGTCTGCCATGCCCCGACAGCTGTAGTGGCAGCGGCAGGCAAGGACACCTCGGGGGCCACTTGGGCCGTGGGGGCTGAGCTCGCCCCAGCCGGCTCGGTCAAGCCTCGCAAGGATGACCGGGCGGGGGAAGCCTGTGCGTCGCAGTCACCCTCCTTTGCGGGCAGAGGCGCTGCCACAGATGGAACCTCGGGAGCTCCCTTTGACTTCTTTGCTGCGGGTGCCAGCCTATCCAAGAGATGCGGACGTCAAGCCTCAGAACCAGAGCAAGAAATGAAGACGAGAATCGAACACTTACGGTTCGTCGCTGGTGAGCTCAAGCGGCCTCCGGCCAAATTTGAAGCCTGAAAGCCGGCTGGAGGGGTCAACCTCGGGAAGCTTGGAGGCGGAAGGTGCGTCTGCGGTCCGCCCCGGGGCCGGGGCAGGCCCGCGGGAGATAAGCCCGGTCCTGTCCTTCTTCGGGATCGGGGGCGAGCTCCCGCCGTCCTGCTCGTCGTCGTCTCCATCGTCATCCCCGTCGTCATCGCTCAGGCAGAGGTGGAGAACGCGGGACCTACGCCGGGGAAGGGGAGCCCTCGACTCTCCATCAGTCGCCTCGGAGTCAGGCCCTTTTCCCCGCTCCCCTCCTTCCTCCTCTTCGCTGGAGTCATTGGAGGGCACGTCCACCGGTTCCTCGGGAGCTTCCATGGGCACAGGCCCATCCCCGTTTTGGTCCACAATTTTGACCGGTCAACGAGCTATTTCATTGAATTGGGATATTTCATTTTGGGTCCGATCCCCGTTTTTGAGTGGGTCAACTATTTGTCAAATAAATTGGTAGCAACGAGCATGTAAAAACACATTAGTCCTGAGCATCATCTCATCATCTAGAAAAGAAGTGGCAAGATGCAATGCTATAGAACTAATATTCAAAATTTGATCTGAATGGACTTGGTAAAGCAGACATGGATGCTTGTTCTCCCAAAATTTGGACGAACCTATAAACACCCACTGCTTGGTGGAATTCGCCCGAGCAGATAATGGGAGATGTGAAATAACCGGCCTATCTAGGACCCGCATAAATTCACCCATTGTATATTGAGGGTATGTTTGTAACTTCATCCAAGCGCGCCCTCTCCTCGGCCGAAATGATAGGCGCCGAATAGTTCATAAACCATGGACAGCAAAACACCCTCTCCTCGGTTGAAATGGCAGGCCAAATAATTCATAAACCATGGGCGGCAAAACACCCTCTCTGCCGAAATCGCTCGCTCCCACTATTTCAAAGCACGACCTCCTCGCCCGAAATCGCTGGTGCCCATTATTTGGAGAAGCAAAGTTACCCTACTATCCCTGACCCTCAAGACACACACTCAAGCCCATAGGCCAAGAGGGATGGGTAGAATTGTAACTTCCCCCGCATTTTAGACAAATGCATCTCTAAGACATGGTTTCCCCTCCCAATTCCCCATTCATACACCGTGGGTGCCAAATCACCTTCTCCCCAACCATGAAACCTTAGCCCCTCCTCCATGCCCCCACCGCCCTAGCAATCCCGGAGCCAACATCTCCACCACACATCTCAAGTAACCAGTTCTAGTTGTAATAGATCAGGATACAAGTCTGAACATCCATTACCGTGGACACGGTATTCAAATAGATAACTTCCCTGCATGGGTGCACCACGTTACCCAACACGCTTGACTACTCTGGTCGAACACACTTTTCTGAGTCAATGCCCGGCCTCGGAAGATCAACATGTCGCAGCCCTACCTAGGCTCAGAAGAGAGGTCCCCGCCGGTCTACATCCTAAGCAGTCCAGGGTCTTGGGCCCATCGCCCGTTGCACTCCGGGTCGTTGCGAGTAGGGTGGATACTAGCACCACCTCGGATGGCCAGCACGATCTAACCATGCCGCAATGTTGAACTGGACATCTGACAAAGCTTCGGTTGATACTGCGATGTCGAGGCCCATAACTATTCCCGCATGGTGGTTAGTGCGTAAAGGCTAGAGGCCAACTCAGAACAAATACCCAAACTTGTTAGTGCATTGGGGGCTCGCGGAGACGAGCAGAGACTCATGATAATGCGACCCCGTCGCCCTGTCTCGTGGACTTATGGCAAGGGTCTAGAATGCCCTACCATGCCACGTAGAAAACTCACGGGTGCTCTACGGGCCCGCCCGATTTTCACATCAACTCGCGGGTACCCCTCGGGGCCGACCCAACTTCAATAATGGTCTCAAGTAAAGTCCGGGTAACCGTGTGTCCAAAACATCAAGGGGGAAAACCCGAGGAATCACCCTCGGTGGATTCCACTCGATGTAATCATCAAGGTGAACATAGGAGGAATCACCCTCAAGGTCCACACTTGAGGGGTTGCACGACGGAGTCGTATCGGGAATGGTGAAGGAGGAATCACCCTTGTTGGCCTCGACCGAATAGCTACACTACAGAGTTATCATCAGGAGTGCATTACGAGGTATCACCCTCGGCACTTGATAGTATCTCTGCAGAGTCAAGGAACAAAAGGGGCGTGATGTGATGTGTGTCGGGCTCTGGTCATCGATCATGTTGATCGAGTCGTAGATGATGAAGCAGGGGCAACAAGGACAAGGTGGGGTCATTGATGGACCACTATCCAACCTATGCTAAGAAGTTTAGGATAAGCATGTAAGGTACAATGAGTGTGTCGGTGTTCTGGGAATGGGGGTCCCCAGACTTGCCTGCCTGCGGCCTACGGCGTGGCTCAAAGGGGGCCTAGCATTGCCCATCTTCACCAACACAAACCCAAGACCCTCGCGAGGGGCCAAGCCTCGCGGGTCAGACGACGCGGAGCATCCTCAGGCACGGCCTCGTCAGGCTGGCTCACGAGGAGGCGGAGAGATCGAAGCGGGGTACCTCATGAGGTTCCCATGACGCAAGCCATGACGACTCAGGGCGCCAGGCGGGTGCCAGCCCGCGCGGTGTCCTCCTTTCCTCTTTGGTGCAAAGGGGACAAGCGCAGTCGCGGAGTACCGAGGCATCAGGCAAAGGTTGCCATTTCGGTGCAACGAGACCAAGACCAGGAGGACTACGAGACGGAGGTCACCATGGAGCCCAAGACGACGTCATCACTAGAGCTTTGCGTAGACGAAGACTACTTTTGTCAGGATAGCTGATACTTGTTGTCCCCCTTCGAATTAGCCCACCATCGTTGGCTCCCTTCCCGCTCGATATTTGGGAAGAGGACCAGGGCCTCTATAAATAGGACCGGCCACCCACATAGCAAGAGGGTTTTTTGGGTCGGTTAGTTGGGGAAGAAGTCTTTTGGGTCGGTTAGTTGAGGGGTTCGGAAGCAGAGAGAGAGAGAGAGAGAGAGAGAGAGAGAGAAAGGTGATTGAACTCCTCCAGCAGTTCACCACCCCAGCCAAGAACAGACCCTCGCGAGGCTATTATTCCTTGTATTGTTCATCATCATCAGCCCAAGAGGCAATCCACCACACCACACACTGGAGTAGGGTATTACACCACAACGGTGGCCCGAACCAGTATAAACCCTATGTCTCTTGTGTTGTTCTTTCCGTAGTTTAGATCCTAGCATGGCGGAGGGGTGCAGGTAGGTAGGAGGCGAAATCTCCGCACGCACCCTAGTGTTCGAACCTCAAGGGTCTACCGGAACCCGAAATCCGACAGAGTGGTTACAAAAGCAGGCTATGCATCAAAATAGGAGCAAACAATAACAATAGCAAAATCAGTGATCAAGGGGGGGGGGGCTTGCCTGGAAGCTCTGGTGAAAGGGAAGAAGGGTCGTCGTCGACGTAGTCGATCACATGGGCATCTGATACGTTTCCAACGTATCTATAATTTTTGATTGCTCCATGCTATATTATCTACTGTTTTGGACATTACTGGGCTTTATTATCCACTTTTATATTATTTTTGGGACTGACCTATTAACCGGAGGCCCAACCCAGAATTGCTGTTTTTTGCCTATTTTAGGGTTTCGAAGAAAAGGAATATCAAACAGAGTCCAAACGGAATGAAACCTTCAGGAACGTGATTTTCTCATCGAACATGATCCAGGAGACTTCGACCCTACGTCAAGAAATAAAGGAGGAGGCCACGAGGTAGCGGGCGCGCCTACCCCCCCCCCCCCCCCCAGGCGCGCCCTCCACCCTCGTGGGCCCCCTATTGCTCCACCGACGTACTCCTTCCTCCTATATATACCTACGTACCCTCAAACGATCAGAGACGGAGCCAAAACCCTAATTCCACCGTCGTAACTTTCTCTATCCACGAGATCCCATCTTGGGGCAAATTCCGGAGCTCCGCCGGAGGGGGCATCCATCACGGAGGGCTTCTACATCAACACCATAGCCCCTCTGATGAAGTGTGAGTAGTTTACCTCAGACCTTCGGGTCCATAGTTATTAGCTAGATGGCTTCTTCTCTCTTTTTGGATCTCAATACAATGTTCTCCCCCTCTCTTGTGGAGATCTATTCGATGTAATCTTCTTTTTGTGGTGTGTTTGTTGAGATCGATGAATTGTGGGTTTATGATCAAGATTATCTATGAACAATATTTGAATCTTCTCTGAATTCTTTTATGTATGATTGGTTATCTTTGCAAGGCTCTTCGAATTATCAGTTTGGTTTGGCCTACTAGATTGATCTTTCTTGCAATGGGAGAAGTGCTTAGCTTTGGGTTCAATCTTGCGGTGTCCTTTCCCAGTGACAGTAGGGACAGCAAGGCACGTATTGTATTGTTGCCATCGAGGATAACAAGACGGTTTTTTATCATGTTGCATGAATTTATCCCTCTACATCATGTCATCTTGCTTAAGGCGTTACTCTGTTTTCATGAACTTAATACTCTAGATGCATGCTGGGTAGCGGTCGATGAGTGGAGTAATAGTAGTAGATGCTGGCAGGAGTAGGTCTACTTGTCTCGGATGTGATGCCTATATACATTATCATACCTAGATATTCTCATAACTATACTCAATTCTATCAATTGCTCAACAGTAATTCGTTCACCCACCGTAAGATACTTATGTTCTTGAGAGAAGCCACTAGTGAAACCTATGGCCCCCGGGTCTATCTTCATCATATTAATCGTCCAATACTTAGTTATTTCCTTTGCTTTTTACTTTACTTTTATTTTACTTTGCATCTTTATCACAAAAACACCAAAATATTATCTTATCATATCTATCAGATCTCACTCTCGTAAGTGACCGTGAAGGGATTGACAACCCCTTATCGCGTTGGTTGCGAGGAGTTATTTGCTTTGTGCAGGTATGAGGGACTCGCGCGTAGCCTCCTACTGGATTGATACCTTGGTTCTCAAAAACTGAGGGAAATACTTATGCTACTTTGCTGCATCATCCTTTCCTCTTCAAGGAAATCCAACGCAGTGCTCAAGAGGTAGGAAGAAGAATTTCTGGCGCTGTTGCCGGGGAGTCTACGCAAAAGTCAACATACCAAGTACCCATCACAACCCTTATCTCCCGTATTACATTATTTTCCATTTGCCTGTCGTTTTCCTCTCCCCCACTTCACCCTTGCCGTTTTATTCGCCCTCTCTCTCTCTCTATTCTCCCTCTCTTCCTCTATTTGCCTCTTTTGCCCGCTTGCTTTCTGTTTGCTTGTGTGTTGGATTGCTTGCTTGTCACGATGGCTCAAGATAACACTAAATTGTGTGACTTTAACAATACCAATAACAATGATTTTATTAGCACTCTGATTGCTCCTCTTACCGATGCTGAATCTTGTGAAATTAATGCCGCTTTGCTGAATCTTGTCATGAAAGATCCGTTTTCCGCCCTTCCTGGTGAAGATGACGCTACCCATCTAAATAGCTTCGTAGATTTGTGTGATATGCAAAAGAAGAAAGATGTGGACAACGATATTTTTATGTTGAAACTATTTCCTTTTTCGTTTAGAGATCGTGCTAAAGCTTGGTTTTTGTCTTTGCCTAAAAATAGTATTGATTCTTGGAACAAGTGCAAAGATGCTTTTATCTCTAAGTATTTTCCTCCCGCTAAGATCATCTCCCTTAGAAACGATATTATGAATTTTAAGCAACTTGATCATGAACATGTTGCACAAGCCTCGGAGAGGATGAAATTAATGATACGTAACTGCCCTACTCATGGTTTGAATTTGTGGATGATTATACAATTTTTTTTATGCCGGATTGAATTTTTCTTCTAGAAATCTTTTAGATTCGGCTGCGGGAGGCACTTTTATGGAAATCACTTTAGGAGAAGCTACTAAACTCCTAGATAATATTATGGTTGATTATTCTCAATGGCATACTGAAAGATCTACTAATAAAAAGGTGCATGCGATAGAAGAAATTAATGTTTTGAGTGGAAAGATGGATGAACTTATGAAATTATTTGCTAGTAAGAGCGTTTCTTCTGATCCAAATGATATTCCCTTGTCTACTTTGATTGAGAATAATAATGAATCTATGGATGTGAATTTTGTTGGTAGGAACAATTTTGGTAACAACGCTTATAGAGGAAATTTTAATCCTAGGCCTTATCCTACTAATCCCTCTAATAATTATGGTAATTCCTACAACAATTCTTATGGAAATTATAATAAGATGCCCTCTGATTTTGAATCTAATATTAAAGAATTTATTACTTTGCAAAAGAATTTCAATGCTTTGATTGAAGAAAAATTGCTTAAGATTGATGAGTTGGCTAGGAACGTTGATAGAATTTCTCTTGATGTTGATTCTTTAAAACTTAGATCTATTCCTCCTAAGCATGATATCAAGGAGTCTCTCAAATCCATGAGAATTTCCATTGATGAGTGCAAAGAAAGAACCGCTAGGATGCGTGCTAAGAAAGATGCCTTTTATAAGAGCGTGTTCCTCTAGTTCCTATGAAAATAAAGATGAAGATCTAAAAGTTATTGATGTGTCCCCTATTAAATCTTTGTTTTGCAATATGAATCTTGATAATGATGGGACTGAATATGATCCACCTTTACCTAGAAGGCGTTCCAAAAATTCGGAGTTTTTAGATCTTGATGCTAAATTTGATGAAAGTGGGACTGAAGAAATTAAAACCCTAGATGTTGCTAAACCAACTATTTTGGATTTCAAGGAATTTAATTATGAAAATTGCTCTTTGATTGATTGTATTTCCTTGTTGCAATCCGTGCTAAATTCTCCTCATGCTTATAGTCAAAATAAAGCGTTTACTAAACATATCATTGATGCCTTGATGCAATCTTATGAAGAAAAACTTGAGTTGGAAGTTTCTATCGCTAGAAAACTTTATGATGAGTGGGAACCAACTATTAAAATTAAGATTAAAGATCATGAGTTCTATGCTTTATGTGATTTGGGTGCTAGTGTTTCCATGATTCCAAAGACTTTGTGTGATTTGTTAGGTTTTCGTGATTTTGATGATTGCTCTTTAAACTTGCACCTTGCGGATTCCACTATTAAGAAACCAATGGGAAGAATCAATGATTTTCTTATTGTCGCAAATAGGAATTATGTGCCCGTAGATTTTATTGTTCTTGACATATATTGCAATCCTTCATGTCCTATTATTCTTGGTAGACCTTTCCATAGAACGATTGGTGCAATTATTGATATGAAGGAAGGAAATATTAGATTCCAATTTTCGTTAAGGAAAGGCATGGAACACTTTCCTGGGAAAAAAATTAAATTACCTTATGAATCTATTATGAGAGCCACTTATGGATTGCCTACCAAAGATGGCAATACCTAGATCTATCCTTGCTTTTTATGCCTAGCTAGGGGCGTTAAATGATAGCGCTTGTTGGGAGGCAACCCGATTTTATTTTTATTCCTTGCTTTTTTCTCCTGTTTATTAATAAATAATTTACCTAGCCTCTCTTTTGGTTGTTTTTTTGTGTTTAATTAGTGTTTGTGCCAAGTAGAACCGTTGGGAAGACTTGGGGAAAGTCTTGATATCTTGCTGTAAAAAACAGAAACTTTAGCGCTCACGAGAACTGCTGCCATTTTTATTTGGAAAGTGATATTCAGTTAATTATTTTTGCATATGATTAATAGATAAATTACTCACGTCCAGCAATTTATTTTATAATTTTTGGGGTACCAGATCTTGCGATAGCTGCAGATTACTACAGACTGTTCTGTTTTTGACAGATTCTGTTTTTCATGTGTTGTTTGCTTATTTTGATGAATCTATGGCTAGTAAAATAGTTTATAAACTATAGAGAAGTTGGAATATAGTAGGTTCAACACAAATATAAATAAAGAATTAGTTCATTACAGTACCTTGAAGTGGTCTTTTGTTTTCTTTCGCTAACGGAGCTCACGAGATTTTCTACTTTAAGTTTTGTGTTGTGAAATTTTCAAGTTTTGGGTAAAGATTTGATGGATTATGGAACAAGGAGTGGAAAGAGCCTAAGCTTGGGGATGACCATGTCACCCCCAAGGTAATCTAAGGAAACCTAAAAGCCAAAGCTTGGGGATGCCCTAGAAGGCATCCCCTCTTTCGTCTACTTCTATCGGTAACCTTACTTGGAGCTATATTTTTATTCACCACATGATATGTGTTTTGCTTGGAGTGTCTTGTATGATTTGAGTCTTTGCTTTAGTTTACCACAATCATCCTTTCTGTACACACCTTTTGCGAGAGCCATACATGATTTGGAATTTGTTAGAATACTGTATGTGCTTCACTGATATCTTTTGAGTTATATAGTTTTGCTCCAGTACTTCACTTATATCTTTTAGAGCACGGTGGTGGATTTGTTTTATAGAAACTATTGATCTCTCATGCTTCACTTATATTATTTTTAGAGTCTTAAATAGCATGGTAAATTGCTTAAATAATCCTAATATGCTAGGTATTCAAGATTAGTATTTTTTTTTCTTATGAGTGTTTTGAATACTAAGAGAAGTTTGATGCTTGATGATTGTTTTGAGATATGGAGGTAATAATATCAAAGTCGTGCTAGTTGAGTAGTTGTGAATTTGGGAAATGCTTGTGTTGAAGTTTGCAAGTCCCGAAGCATGCACGTATGGTAAACGTTATGTAACAAATTTGAAACATGAGGTGTTCTTTGATTATCCTCCTTATGAGTGGCGGTCGGGGACGAGCGATGGTCTTTTCCTACCAATCTATCCCCCTAGGAGCATGCGCGTAGTGCTTGGTTTTTGATGACTTGTAGATTTTTGCAATAAGTATGTGAGTTCTTTATGACTAATGTTGAGTCCATGGATTATACGCACTCTCACCCTTCCATCATTGCTAGCCTCTTCGGTACCGTGCATTGCACTTTCTCACATTGAGAGTTGGTGCAAACTTCGCCGGTGCATCCAAACCTCGTTATATGATATGCTCTTTCACACATAAACCTCCTTATATCTTCCTCAAAACAGCCACCATACCTACCTATTATGGCATTTCCATAGCCATTCCGAGATATATTGCCATGCAACTTTCCACCATTTCGTTCATCATGACATATTCATCATTGTCATATTGCTTAGCATGATCATGTAGTTGACATAGTATTTGTGGCAAAGCCACCATCCATAATTCTTTCATACATGTCACTCTTGGTTCATTGCATATCCCGGTACACCCCCGGAGGCATTCATATAGAGTCATCTTTTGTTCTAGCATCGAGTTGTAATCATTGAGTTGTAAATAAATAGAAGTGTGATGATCATCATTTTCTAGAGCATTGTCCCAAGTGAGGAATAAAAAAGGCCATAAAAAGAGAAGGCCCAAAAAAGGAGAGAAAAAGAGAGAAGGGACAATGCTACTATCCTTTGCCACACTTGTGCTTCAAAGTAGCACCATAATCTTCATGATAGAGTCTCTTGTTTTGTCACTTTCATATACTAGTGGGAATTTTTCATTATAGAACTTAGCTTGTATATTCCAACAATGGGCCTCCTCAAGTGCCCTAGGTCTTCATGAGCAAGCAAGTTGGATGCACACCCACTTAGTTTCTTTTGTTGAGCTTTCATACATTTATAGCTCTAGTGCATCCATTGCATGGCAATCCCTACTCCTTGCATTAACATCAATCGATGGGCATCTCCATAGCCCATTGATTCGCCTCGTTGATGTGAGACTTTCTCCTTTTTGTCTTCTCCACATAGCCCCCATCATCATATTCTATTCCACCCATAGTGCTATGTCCATGGCTCGCGCTCATATATTGCGTGAAAGTTTATCGGTTTGAGATTACTAAAGTATGAAACAATTGCTTGGCTTGTCATCGGGGTTGTGCATGATGAGAGCATTATTGTGTGACGAAAATGGAGCATGACTAAACTATATGATTTTGTAGGGATGGACTTTCTATGGCCATGTTATTTTGAGAAGACATAATTACTTAGTTAGTATGCTTGAAGTATTATTATTTTTATGTCAATATGAACTTGTATCTTGAATCTTTCGGATCTGAATATTCATACGATAATTAAGAAGAATTACATTAAAATTATGGCAAGTAGCACTCCACATCAAAATTTTTGTTTTTAATTTACCTACTCGAGGACGAGCAGGAATTAAGCTTGGGGATGCTTGATACGTCTCCAATGTATCTACAATTTTTGATTGCTCCATGCTATATTATCTACTGTTTTGGATATTATTGGGCTTTATTATCCACTTTTATATTATTTTTGGGACTAACCTATTAACTGGAGGCCCAGCCCAGAATTGCTGGCTTTTTTTGCCTATTTTAGGGTTTCGAAGAAAAGGAATATCAAACGGAGTCCAAACGGAATGAAACCTTCGGGAACGTGATTTTCTCACCGAACATGATCCAGGAGACTTGGACCCTATGTCAAGAAATAAAGGAGGAGGCCACGAGGTACGAGGGCGTGCCTACCCCCCCCCCCCCAGAGGCGCGCCCTCCACCCTCGTGGGCTCCCTGTTGCTCCACCGACGTACTCCTTCCTCCTATATATACCTACGTACCCCCAAACGATCAGAGACGGGGCCAAAACCCTAATTCCACCGCCGTAACTTTTTGTATCCACGAGATCCCATCTTGGGGCCTGTTCCGGAGATCCGCAGGAGAGGGCATCCATCACAGAGGGCTTCTACATCAACGCCATAGCCCCTCCGATGAAGTGTGAGTAGTTTACCTCAGACCTTCGGGTCCATAGTTATTAGCTAGATGGCTTCTTCTCTCTTTTTGGATCTCAATACAATGTTCCCCCCTCTCTTGTGGAGATCTATTCGATGTAATCTTCTTTTTGCCGTGTGTTTGTTGAGACCGATGAATTGTGGGTTTATGATCAAGATTTTCTATGAACAATATGTGAATCTTCTCTGAATTCTTTATGTATGATTGGTTATCTTTGCAAGTCTCTTCGAATTATCAGTTTGGTTTGGCCTACTAGATTGATCTTTCTTGCAATGGGAGAAGTTCTTAGCTTTGGGTTCAATCTTGCGGTGTCCTTTCCCAGTGACAGTAGGGGCAGCAAGGCACGTATTGTATTATTGCCATCGAGGATAACAAGATGTTTTTTTATCATATTGCATGAATTTATCCCTCTACATCATGTCATCTTGCTTAAGGCGTTACTCTGTTTTCATGAACTTAATACTCTAGATGCATGTTGGATAGCGGTCGATGAGTGGAGTAATAGTAGTAGATGCAGGCAGGAGTCGGTCTAGTTGTCTCGGACGTGATGCCTATATACATGATCATACCTAGATATTCTCATAAATATGCTCAATTCTGTCAATTGCTCAACAGTAATTCGTTCACCCACCGTAAGATACTTATGTTCTTGAGAGAAGCCACTAGTGAAACCTATGGCCCCCGGGTCTATCTTCATCATATTAATCTTCCAATACTTAGTTATTTCCTTTGCTTTTTACTTTGCTTTTATTTTACTTTGCATCTTTATCACAAAACACCAAAAATATTATCTTATCATATCTATCAGATCTCACTCTCGTAAGTGACTGTGAAGGGATTGACAACCCCTTACCGCGTTGGTTGCGAGGAGTTATTTGCTTTGTGCAGGTACGAGGGACTCGCGCGTAGCCTCCTACTGGATTGATACATTGGTTCTCAAAAACTGAGGGAAATACTTATGCTACTTTGCTGCATCATCCTTTCCTCTTCAAGGAAATCCAACGCAGTGCTCAAGAGGTAGCAGCATCAGCAACGGTCTCGGGGTCTATCGGAGAGAAGAGGAGGAAGAAACAGTAAATACAGAGCAAATAGATGCATGACAGGCAATAAGCCGCTCTAGGGGTGTTCTAACAGAGGGCTACAAGATAACCGCGAAGGGGGATAACATCCGGGAATGTTTTCCCGAAGTTTGGCATTTTTGGACAGACGAACCAGAGAGCGACGGTTGCACGTTCGCTATGCCAGGGACGTGTGACAGATGAACGGACTGTGTATTCGGATTTGTCTCGTCGTTCTAAGCAACTTTCATGTACAAAGTATTTTAATCCGAGCTATAGACTATTTTATATTAATTTCTAAAGTTTTAAAACATTTTGGAACTAACAGATTTAATTAAATGGAAAATAGGGTTATGACATCAGGATGATGTCAGCAGTCAACACGGCTGTTGAGTGGGTCAACTAATGCATGGGTCCCGGTTGTCATTGCCACAGATTTTCTAACAGAGTTAATTAGTTTAAATAATTGATTAGGTTAATTAAACAGAATTAATTAGGTTAATTAATGGACTTAATTATTATTTTTACTTTAATTATTATAAAAAACATTTTTACATTTTGTTTTTGTTTCTTTTTAACAGGGGGCTGGGCCCCGTGCGGCAGTGGCCTAGTCGGACCACACACACAACCACGGTCGTGGCCATGGCCGGTGATACGTCTCCAACGTATCTATAATTTATGAAGTATTCATGCCAAGTTTACAATAGTTTTATATGATTTTGGTATGATTTGATTAGAACTAACCCGGACTGACACTGTTTTCAGCAAAACTCCCGTGGTGTTGTTTTTGTGCAGAAATAAAAGTTCTCGGAATGCGATGAAAATCAACAGAGAATTTTTCTGGAAAATATAAAAAATACTAGAACAAAAATCTACCGGAGGGGAGTCCCGTGGGCCCCACGAGGGTGGGGGCGCGCCCACCCCCTGGTCGCTCCCCTGTGCCTCATGGACTTCCCGTGGGCCCCCTAACTTGTTCTCAACGCCAACCTCTCCTATAAATGCCCAAACCTCCGGAAAATAACCCAGATAGGAAGTTCCACCGCCGCAAGCCTCTGTAGCCATGAGAAATCAATCTAGGCCCTCTCTGGCACCCTGTCGGAGGGGGGCCATCATCACCGGATGCTATGAAGGAGGATCCTGGAGGGGCCATCATCACCATGAAGGCTAAGGACCAGAGGGAGAACCTCTCCCCATCCAGGGGCGGCCATGGAGGAGGAAACACAAGGGGGAGAACCTCTCCTCCTCTCTCTCGGTGGCGCCGGAGTGCCATCGGGAGGGGAATCATCGCCGCGGTGATCGTCTTCATCAACATCACCATCATCGTCACCATCCTTATCTCTTTTACACGGTCCACTCTCCCGCACCCCGCTGTAATCCCTACTTGAACATGGTGCTCTATGCCACATATTATGATCCAAAGATGTGTTGCCATCCTATGATGTTTTGAGTAGATATCCTTTGTCTTTGGGTTGATTGATGATCTAGATTGGTATGAGTTGTATGTTTTATTTTGGCGTTGTCCTATTGTGCCCTCCGTGTCATGCAAGCGTGAGGGATTCCCATTGTAGGGTGTTGCAATACGTTCATGATTCACTTATAGTGGGTTGCTTGAGTGACAGAAGCATAAACCCGAGTAAGGGGGTTGTTGCGTATGGGATAAAGGGGACTTGATGCTTTAATGCTATGATTGGGTTTTACCTTAATGATCTTTAGTAGTTGCAGATGCTTGCTACAGTTCCAATCATAAGTGCATATGATCCAGGAAAAGAAAGTATGTTAGCTGATGCCTCTCCCCCATATGAAATTGCAATGACGACTATCGGTCTTGTTAACAATTGCCTAGGACAATTCCGCACACCGACCCATCATTATTCCACACTCACTATTTATAATATTTAGTAATATATTCTAACTTTATGATAACATCACCTACTTCTATATATTAGCTCTCTGATATCATGCAAAGTTATCCTCTTCATACCCACAACATAGTTTTATTTCTCGTTTCTAGTTGGAAGCAAACGTTCGGTGTACGTAGAGTCATATCAGTGGCAGATAGGACTTGAGAGAATATTGGTCTTACCTTTAGCTCCTTGTGGGTTCGACACTCCATACTTATCACTTCCACCATTGGGAATTGCTACGATGATTCCCCGCACTTGGGGATTATCAAGCTCTTTTCTGGCGCCGTTGCCGGGGAGCAATAGCGTGGGGTTGATATTCTCGTGTGTGCTTGTTTGCTTTCTTCACTAAGTAGAATTTGTTTTTCCTTTATTGTTTCTGTTTAGTTGTGGGTGAAACATACAAAAAAAATTAAAAGAATGAAAATACAAAAAGAATTTACTTGCCTCTCATGCATAAAAAGTTTTTTCAATAATAGAAGTGATTGGAAGGTTATGCATTGGAGAAGTGAGGGTCGACCTTGAACACTTGTGTTCATGCTCATGGAAACAATGTAAAAAAATTCATGGAAGATTCTCTGAAAATAATTATCCCCTTATATATATCCATTGTATTATAAAAATAATGTGCCAGGCTTTGGTTTTAGGATGATTAGATTGCTTGTTTACTATGTACAGTACAAAAACAGAAACTTTGGTTGCAGGGCGTGATTTTACATTTATTACTGGAAAGTCAAATGGGTCTGAAACTTTTTGAAAATTACTTATGTAATTTTTTTTAAATTTTCATAGTTTTTTTAGAATTTTGTGGAGTTACAGAAGTTTACTAAACTTCCAGAATACTACAGATTGTCCTGTTTTTGACAGATTCTGTTTTCTATGAGTTGTTAGCTTATTTTGATGAATCTATGGGTAGTATCGGGGGGTATGAACCATGGTGAAGTTGGAATACAGTAGATATAATTCTAATATGAAATTGGAATAAGTTTGAAATAGTACCTAAATGTAGTGATTTGCTTTATTACACTAATGGATCTCACAAAGTTTTTGTTAAAGTTTTGTGTGGATGAAGTGTTCGAAGATCGAGGAGCTATCAATATGAGAAGAGTAAAGAGAGGCAAGAGTTCAAGCTTGGGGATGCCCAAGGCACCCCAAGTAAATATTTCAAGTATACTCAAGCATCTAAGCTTGGGGATGCCCCGGTTGGCATCCCATCCTTCTTCTTCAACAATTATCGATATACCTTGGTTTTTGTTTTGTTCACATAATTTGTGTCCTTTGTGCTTTTGTTTTTCCTTTAAGAATCATGCCAGTATGAGATAGACATTTATTGATTTATAGAATACTTCATGTGCTTCACTTATATCTTTTAGGTATGATCTTATAGAATTGCTCTTTGTGCTTCACTTAAATCTTTTGAGTATGGTTTTATAGAATGCTTCATGTGCTTCACTTATATATTTTGAGCTTGGATATTGGTTAGTCTATATTAATTGTATAATGCTCCATGAACTTCACTTATATCTTTTGGAGTATGAATAATACTATCATCTAAAGTGGATTTAGAAGAAGTTGCTCCCAATATTCCGAATGAGGAGAATTTTGCTTATGTGGAGAGTAGTAAAATTTCTATGCTCGTAGATCATGAAAAGAATGCTTTACGTGATGGTTATATTGTTGAACTAATTCATGATGCTACTCAAAATTATTATGAGGGAGGAATACATGTTTGTAGGAGTTGCAATAATATCAAGTTTCCTCTCTATATGCTTAAAGTTTTGAAGTTATACTTGTTTTTCCATCCTATGCTAGTTGATTCTTGTTCCTATAAATTATGTGCTCACAAAATCCCTAGGCATAGGAAGTGGTTTAGATTAAATATTCTAGTCACATTCTTCATGATGTTCTCTTTATGTTTCAATTCTTATCTTTTATGTGAGCATCATTGAAATCATCATGCCTAGCTAAAAGGCATTAAAGAAAAGCGCTTGTTGGGAGACAACCCAATATTCACCCTTACTGTTTTTGTGTGTTTACTTGATTAAGCTACTGTAGTAATCATGTTTTATAGTTTTTGTTTCAATAAAGTGCCAAGTAAGACCTTTGGGAAGACTTTGGTGAAAGTTAATGTGATCTTGCTGTAAAAAACAGAAACTTTGCGCTCACGAGATTAGCTGTCATTTTTTTACAAAAGAGTGCGATTGAGTTGATTCTTTTTTCAGAAGATTAATAGACAAATTCCTCACGTACACCAATTTATTTCAGAATTTTTGGAGTAGCAGAAGTGTGGTTGGTGTTCAGATCATTACAGATTGTTCTGTTTCTGACAGATTCTGTTTTCATTGCATAGTTTGCTTGTTTTCTAGTTTCTATGGCTTATATTTCTCAACATAAATTGTATAAATGATATGGTACAGTAGGCATTGTGTGAGAATAATTATGAACCTTGTCTTTGATAGTACCAAAGTGAATGGTTTACTCTTTATCATACTAACCTATCTCACGAAGTTCCGTTAAGTTTTGTGTGATTGAAGTTTTCAAGCTTTGGTTGAGATATTGATATGACGAGAATAAGGAGTGGAAAGACCCTAAGCTTGGGGATGACCAAGGCACCCCAAGGTAATATTCAAGGAAGACTCAAGCGCCTAAGCTTGGGGATGCCCCGGAAGGCATCCCCTCTTTCGTCTTCAAAACTATCGGTATACCTTACTCGGAGCTATATTTTTATTTGTCACATGATATGTGTTTTGCTTGGAGCGTATTTTAAATTTTACTTGCTGTTGGAATAATATCATTGGATCTGAAATCTTGAGTGAAAAAGAATCCTCCCGTGGCTAGCTAATTATTTGACTACTCAGTGTTCTTCACTTATATATTTTTGGAGTAGTTTGTCATTTACTCACGCACTTCATGTATATCCTATGAGTAAATGGTTGAATGAATTGAATATCATAAATCTGAATTTATATACGTTTCATATACTTACAACATGGGGAGTAATGACTTCACACATAATAAGTATAGGTAGTAAACTTATTGGAAGTTAGCAAACGCAGAATTGGTCACTTGAACAATTGATGAAAGAATATTGAAGGAAGAGAGATTTCACATATAAATATACTATCTTGGACATATTCTGCAATTATGAGCACTCATTAAAATATGACATGCTAAAAGGTTGATGTTGGACAAGGAAGACAACTTCATGGGTTATGTTTTCCTATATCCGAAACGTTATATTGTCTTGGATCATCCAACATGTTGAGCTTGCCTTTCCCTCTCATGCTAGCCAAATTCTTTGCACCAAGTAGAGATACTACTTGTGCTTCCAAACATTCCTTAATCCAGTTTTGCCATGAGAGTCCACCATACCTACCTATGGATTGAGTAAGATCCTTCAAGTAAGTTGTCATCAGTGCATGCAATAAAAATTGCTCTCTAAATATGTATGATCTATTAGTGCGAAGAAAATAAGCTTTATACGAACTTGTGATAGGGAAGAAATAAAAGCAATGGACTGCATAATAAAGGTCTTTATCACAAGAGGAAATATAAATTTACATTCTTTTGCATTAAGATTTTGTGCATTCAACCATAAAAGCGCATGAGAACCTCTACTTCCCTCTGCGAAGGGCCTATCTTTTACTTTTACCTTCTACCCTTAAACAAGAGTCACGGTGATCATCACCTTTCCTTTTTACACTTTTTCCTTTGGCAAGAACTTTGTGTTGGAGCGATCCAGATATATATATCCACTTGGATGTAGGTTTTCATAAATTATTATTGTTGACATTACCCTTGAGGTAAAATGTTGGGAGGCGAAACTCTAAGCCCCTATCTTCCTCTATGTCTGATTAAAACTTTGAACCCATTAATATCACATGAGTATTAGCAATTGTGAAAGATTAAATGATATTTGAGTATGTGGAGTTTGCTGAATCAAAGCTCTTACATAGACTCTTCCTGAAAATAAGATGAATTGCAATTGTTTGATGACTAAGAGCACAGTTTGTTAGTTCTCAAGAAAGTTTATGATCTATACTTTAACATGTGAATAGATTGTTACTTGATCATGAGAAGTTTTATGAGTTGAGCTACTGTTATGATATATATAAAGATGCTAGAAAAAGTGATTGCAACTATCATTGATCAAACTTATGCACTTGCTAGCATTCACACTTCATAAATTATTTCTTTTATCATTTACCTACACGAGGACGAGCATGAATTAAGCTTGGGGATGCTGGTACATCTCTGACGTATCTATAATTTATGAAGTATTCATGCCAAGTTTACAGTAGTTTTACATGATTTTGGTATCACTTGATTAGAACTAACCCGGACTGACGTTGTTTTCAGCAGAACTACCATGGTGTTGTTTTTGTGTAGAAATAAAAGTTCTCGAAATGCGATGAAAATCAACGGAGATTTTTTCTGGAAAATATAAAAAATACTAGAACAAAAATCTACCGGAGGGGAGTCCCGTGGGCCCCACGAGGGTGGGGGCGCACCCACCCCCTGGGCGCGCCCCTGTGCCTCGTGGACTTCTCGTGGGGCCCCCTGACTTGTTATCGACGCCAACCTCTCCTATAAATGCCCAAACCTCCAGAAAATAACCTAGATCGGAAGTTCCGCTGCCGCAAGCCTCTGTAGCCACGAGAAATCAATCTAGGCCCTCTCCAGCACCCTGCGGGAGGGGGCCATCATCACCGGAGGCTATGGAGGAGGATCCCGGAGGGGCCATCATCGCCATGAAGGCCAAGGACCAGAGGGAGAACCTCCCCCCATCCAGGGGGAGGCCATGGAGGAGGAAGCACAAGGGGGAGAACCTCTCCTCCTCTCTCTCGGTGGCGCCGGAGTGCCATCGGGAGGGGAATCATTGCAGCGGTGATCGTCTTCATCAACATCACCATCATCATCACCATCCTCATCTCTTTTACACGGTCCACTCTCCCGCACCCCGCTGTAATCCCTACTTGAACATGGTGCTCTATGCCACATATTATGATCCAATGATGTGTTGCCCTCCTATGATGTTTTGAGTAGATATCCTTTGTCTTTGGGTTGATTGATGATCTAGATTGGTATGAGTTGTATGTTTTATTTTGGTGCTGTCCTATTGTGCCCTCTGTGTCACGCAAGCGTGAGGGATTCCCGCTGTAGGGTGTTGCAATACGTTCATGATTCGCTTATAGTGTGTTGCTTGAGTGACAGAAGCATAAACCCGAGTAAGGGGGTTGTTGCGTATGGGATAAAGGGGACTTGATGCTTTAATGCTATGGTTGGGTTTTACCTTAATGATCTTTAGTAGTTGCGGATGCTTGCTAGAGTTCCAATCATAAGTGCATATGATCCAAGAAGAGAAAGTATGTTAGCTTATGCCTCTCCCTCATATGAAATTGCAATGACGACTATCGGTCTTGTTAATAATTGCCTAGGATAATTCCGCACACCGACCCATCATTATTCCACACTCGCTATTTATAATATTTAGTAATATATTCTAACTTTATGATAACAACACCTACTTTTATATTTTAGCTCTCCGATGTCATGCAAAGTTATCCTCTTCATACCCACAACGTAGTTTTATATTTCGTTTCTAGTTGGAAGCAAACGTTCGGTATACGTAGAGTCGTATCAGTGGCAGATAGGACTTGAGAGAATACTGGTCTTACCTTTAGCTCCTTGTGGGTTCGACACTCCATACTTATCACTTCCACCATTGGGAATTGCTACGATGATTCCCTGCACTTGGGGATTATCAGCCGGCGGCAACGGCGGGCAACAACAAGGGGCCGTCGACGGGAAGGGGCAGCCGCCGGCGCAGCAAACAGCGCGAGGCTGGGCGGCAGCAGGGCTTGCGGCCAGAGCCGGGAGGTGCGGGAGTAGCGGCTAGCGGCAGCGGGGACGGGGCTGCATGGTGGACGACGAGGTCAGCACAGGCGGCGAGCACGAGCACCGGGCGCGTGCGGGGTGGTGACCGCCGGCGGGGCGGCGCGTGGGCACGGCCGGAGCATGCCGGGGACAGAGAGGACGGGGTCGGGCACGGGCGCACATGTAGGCGCAGCCGTGGTCGCGGCGGGGCGCGGCGAGCGCGATAGGGGGCGCGTGCGGGTGCGGTACAGGGCGCGACGACGGGAGGAAAAGGGGGAGGTGGAGGCCGGAGGCCTCACCGATGATGGAGGGAAGCGGGGGCGGCGAGGCTCGGGGTCAACCGACGATGGAGAGGCGGGGACGGGGCAGTTCGGCGCGAGGGCGAGGAGGCGACGGCGTTGACGGAGTCTGGTGGCACCGGGGATGGGCGCCGGTGTCGGGGCAGACGCGGCGACGGGGGCAGTCGGGGTCGAGCCCCGATCCAGATCAGGGGGCGAGCGGGAGGAGAGAGTGGGGTGGGGATCATGGGGTGTGATACGTCCATTTTGCATCATGCTTTTATATCGATATTTATTGCATTATGGGCTATTATTACACATTATGTCACAATACTTATGTGTATTCTCTCTTATTTTACAAGGTTTACACGAAGAGGGAGAATGCCGACAGCTGGGATTCTGGGCTGGAAAAGGAGCAAATATTAGAGACCTATTCTGCACAGCTCTAAAAGTCCTGAAACTTCACGGAAGTTATTTCCAGAATATATAAAAAATATTGAGCGAAGAAAGTTCCGGAGGGGGGCCACACCCTGGCCACGAGGGTGGGGGGCGCGCCCTACCCCCTGGGCGCGCCCCCCTGCCTCGTGGGCTCCCTGGTGGCCCTCCGGTGCCCATCTTTTGCTATATGAGGTCTTTCGTCCGAGGAAAAATAATAAGAAAGCTTTGGGGAAGAAACTCCGCCGCCACGAGACAGAACCTTGGCGGAACCAATCTAGGGCCCCGGCAGAGCTGTTCTGCCGGGGAAACTTCCCTCCGGGAGGGGGAAATCATCACCATCATCATCACCAACGATCCTCTCATCGGGAGGGGGTCAATCTCCATCAACATCTTCACCAGCACCATCTCATCTCAAATACTAGTTCATCTCTTGTACCCAATCTTTGTATCCAAACCTCATATTGGTACCTGTGGGTTGCTAGTAGTGTTGATTACTCCTTGTACTTGATGCTAGTTGGTTTAATTGGTGGAAGATCATATGTTCAGATCCATTATGCATACTAATACCCCTCTGATTATGAACATGAATATGCTTTGTGAGTAGTTATGTTTGTTCGTGAGGACGTGGGAGAAGTCTTGCTATAAGTAGTCATGTGAATTTGGTATTCGTTCGATATTTTGATGAGATGTATGTTGTCATCCCTCTAGTGGTGTCATGTGACCGTTGACTACATGACACTTCACCATTGTTTGGGCCCAGAGGGAGGCATTGGGAAGTAATAAGTAGATGATGGGTTGCTAGAGTGACAGAAGTTTAAACCCTAGTTTATGCATTGCTTCGTAAGGGGCTGATTTGGATCCATATGTTTCATGCTATGGTTAGGTTTACCTTAATACTTTTGTTGTAGTTGCGGATGCTTGCAATGGGGGTTAATCATAAGTGGGATGCTTGTCCAAGTTAGGAAAGTACCCAAGCACTGGTCCACCCACATATCAAATTATCAAAGTACCGAACGTGAATCATATGAACGTGATGAAAACTAGCTTGACGATAATTCCCATGTGTCCTCGGGAGCAGTTTCCTTCATATAAGAGTTTGTCCAGGCTTGTCCTTTGCTACAAAAAGGATTGAGCCATCTTGCTGCACCTTATTTACTTTTATTACTTGCTACTTGTTACAAATCACCTTATCATAAAACTATCTGTTACCGATAATTTCAGTGCTTGCAGAGAATACCTTACTGAAAATTGCTTATCATTTCCTTCTGCTCCTCGTTGGGTTCAACACTCTTACTTATCGAAAAGCTACGATAGATCCCCTACACTTGTGGGTCATCAAGACTCTTTTCTGGCGCCGTTTTCGGGGTGTGAAGCGCCTTTGGTAGGTGGAATTTGGTAAGGAAAAATTTATATAGTGTGCTGAAATTTACTGTCACTTGTTACTATGGAACATAATCCTTTGAGGGGCTTGTTCGGGGTATCTTCACCCCGACCAATAGAGCAAAGAGTTGCTCCTCAACCTACTGAACCTACTGAAAATGTTTACTTTGAAATTCCATTGGGTATTATAGAGAAACTGCTAGCGAATCCTTTTGCAAGAGATGGAACATTGCATCCCGATTTACACTTAATCTATGTGGATGAAGTTTGTGGATTATTTAAGCTTGCAGGTATGCCCGAGGATGTTATCAAGAAGAAGGTCTTCCCTTTATATTTGAAGGGAGATGCATTGACATGGTATAGGCTATGTGATGATATGGGGTCATGGGACTATAAGTGATTGAAATTGGAATTTCACCAGAAGTTTTATCCTATGCATCTTGTTCATCGTGATCGTAGTTATATATATAATTTTTGGCCTCGCGAAGGAGAAAGCATCGCTCAAGCTTAGGGGAGGATCAAGTCAATGTTATATTCATGTCCCAATCATGAGCTCTCAAGAGAAATGATTATTCAAAAAAATTTTGCTCGGCTTTCTCTCAGTAATTGCTCCATGCTCGATACTTCTTGTACTGGATCTTTTATGATGAAGACTATTGAATTCAAATGGGATTTATTGGAAAGAATTAAACACAACTCTGAATATTGGGACCTCGACGAAGGTAAGGAGTCAGGTATAACACCTAAGTTTGATTGTGTTAAATCTTTTATGGATACCGATGCTTTCCGTGAATTTAGCACTAAATATGGACTTGACTCTGAGATAGTAGCTTCCTTTTGTGAATCATTTGCTACTCATGTTGATCTCCCTTAGGAGAAGTGGTTTAAATATAATCGTCCCATTGAAGTAAAAGTAGTTGCACCTATTAAAGTTGAAGAAAAGACTATCACTTATAATGATCATGTTGTTCCAACTGCATATGTTGAGAAACCACCTTTCCCTGTTAGAATAAAGGATCATGCCAAAGTTTCAACTGTAGTCAACAAAAATAATATTAGGAAACACAAACCCCCTGAGCAAGTTAAAGTTAAACCTAATATTGCTATGGTTAATGATCTCTTGGCCGATAATATTGATGGGCATGTTATTTACTTCTGTGATGAGACTGCTAGAATTGCTAGACCTGATACTAAAAATAAACATAGACCTGTTGTAGGCATGCCTATTATTTCTGTTAAAATAGGAGATCATTGCTATCATGGCTTATGTGATATGGGTGCTAGTGCAAGTGCAATACCCCATTCCTTATACAAAGAAATTATGCATGATATTGCACCTGCTGAGATAGAAGATATCAATGTTACCACTAAGCTTGCCAATAGAGATACTATTTCACCAATTGGGATTGTTAGAGATGTTGAAGTCTTGTGTGGGAAGGTTAAATATCCTGCTAACTTTCTTGTTCTTGGTTCCCCACAAGATAGCTTTTGTCCCATTATATTTGGTAGACCCTTCCTGAATACTGTTAATGCTAAGATAGACTGCAATAAGGATATTGTTTCTGTTGGTTTAGGGGATATGTCTCATGAGTTTAATTTTGCTAAGTTTCATAGACAAAACCATGATGAGGAATTGCCTAGTAAAGATGAAATTATTGGTCTTGCTTCTATTGTCGTGCCTCCTACTGATCCTTTGAAAATGATCTATTCATGAATGAAAGAAGGGAAATAGATGAAGTATTCTTTAAACAGGGACCTATTATGAAACACAACTCGCCTGTTGAAATCCTAGGGGATCCTCCTCCACCCAAGGGTGATCCCATGTTTGAGCTTAAACCATTACCTGATACTCTTAAATATGCTTATCTTGATGAAAAGAAGATATATCCTATTATTATTAGTGCTAACCTTTCAGAGAAGGAGGAAGAGAAATTATTGAAAACTCTGAAGAAGCACCGTGTTGCTATTGGATATACTCGTGATGATCTTAAGGGCATTAGTCCCACTCTATGTCAACACAAAATAAATTTGGAGAAAGACGCCAAACCAGTTATTGATCACCAACGACGGCTAAATCCTAAGATGAAAGAAGTGGTAAGAAAGCAAATATTAAAGCTCCTTAAGGCACGTATAATTTATCCCATTGCTGATAGTCAGTGGGTAAGTCCTGTCCATCGTGTCCCTAAGAAGGGAGGTATTACTGTTGCTCCTAATGATAAAGATGAATTGATCCCGCAAAGAATTATTACATGTTATAGGATGGTAATTGATTTCCGCAAATTAAATAAAGCTACTAAAAAAGATCATTACCCTGTGCCTTTTATTGATCAAATGCTAGAAAGATTATCCAAACATACACACTTTTGCATTCTAGATGGTTACTCTGGTTTCTCTCAAATACCTGTGTCAGCTGAGGATCAAGAAAAGACCACTTTTACTTGCCCTTTCAGTACTTTTTCTTGTAGACGTATGCCTTTTGGTTTATGTAATGCACCTGCTACCTTTCAAAGATGCATGATGGCTATATTCTCTGACTTTTGTGAAAAGATTTGTGAGGTTTTCATGGATGATTTCTCCATTTATGGATCCTCTTTTGATGATTGCTTGAGCAACCTTGATCGAGTTTTGTAGAGATGTGAAGAAACTAATCTTGTCTTGAACTGGGAGAAGTGCCACTTTATGGTTAATGAAAGTATTGTCTTGGGGCATAAAATTTCTGAAAGAGGTATTGAAGTTGATAAAGCTAAAGTTGATGCTATTGAAAAGATGCCATGTCCCAAGGACATCAAAGGTATAAGAAGTTTCCTTGGTCATGCCAGTTTTTATAGGAGGTTCATTAAGGACTTCTCAAAAATTTCTCGGCCTCTGACTAACCTATTAAAAAAATATTCCTTTTGTCTTTGATGATGATTGTGTAGAAGCATTTGAAATACTTAAGAAAGCTTTGATTTGTGCACCTATTGTTCAGCCACCTGATTGGAATTTACCCTTTGAAATTATGTGTGATGCTAATGATTATGATGTAGGTGTTGTTCTAGGACAAAGAGTTGATAAGAAGTTGAATGTTATCCAATATGCTAGTAAAACTCTAGACAATGCCCAGAGAAATTATGCTACTACTGAAAAAGAATTTTTAGCAATTGTATTTGCTTGTGATAAGTTCAGACCTTATATTGTTGATTCTAAAGTAACTATTCACACTGATCATGCTGCTATTAAATATCTTATGGAAAATAAAGATGCTAAACCTAGACTTATTAGATGGATTCTCCTGCTACAAGAATTTGATTTGCATATTATTGATAGAAAGGGAGCTGAGAACCCCGTTGCAGACAACTTGTCTAGGTTAGAGAATGTTCTTGATGACCCACTACCTATTGATGATAGCTTTCCTAATGAACAATTAAATGTCATAAATGCTTCTCGCACTGCTCCATGGTATCCTGATTATGCTAATTATATTGTTGCTAACATACCACCTAGTTTCACATACCAGCAAAAGAAAAGGTTCTTCTATGATTTAAGACATTACTTTTGGGATGACCCACATATTTATAAAGAAGGAGTAGATGGTGTTATTAGATGTTGTGTACCTGAGCATGAACAGGAACATATCCTATGCAAGTGTCACTCCGAAGCCTATGGAGGACACCATGCTGGAGATAGAACTGCACATAAGGTATTGCAATCCGGTTTTTATTGGCCTACTCTCTTCAAGGATGCCCGTAAGTTTGTCTTGTCTTGTGATGAATGTCAAGTAATTGGTAATATTAGTAGACGTCAAGAAATGCCTATGAATTATTCACTTGTTATTGAACCATTTGATGTTTGGGGCTTTGATTATATGGGACCTTTTCCTTCCTCTAATGGGTATATACATATTTTAGTTGTTGTTGATTACGTTACTAAGTGGGTAGAAGCTATTCCAACTAGTAGTGTTGATCATAACACCTCTATTAAGATGCTTAAAGAAGTTATTTTTCCAAGGTTTGGAGTCCCTAGATATTTAATGACTGATGGTGGTTCACATTTTATTCATGGTGCCTTTCGTAAAATGCTTGCTAAGTATGATGTTAATCATAGAATTGCATCTCCTTATCACCCACAGTCTAGTGGTCAAGTAGAATTGAGTAACAGAGAGCTCAAATTAATTTTGCAAAAGACTGTTAATAGATCTAGAAAGAATTGGTCCAAGAAACTTGATGATGCATTATGGGCCTATAGAAATGCATATAAAAACCCACTGGGTATGTCTCCGTATAAAATGGTTTGTGGAAAAGCATGTCACTTACCTCTCGGACTAGAACATAAGGCATATTGGGTCATTAAAGAGTTCAATTATGATTTCAAACTTGCCGGTGAGAAGAGGTTATTTGACATTAGCTCACTTGATGGATGGAGAGCCCAAGCCTATGAAAATGCCAAATTGTTTAAAGAAAAAGTTAAAAGATGGCATGATAAAAGGATACAAAAACATGAGTTCAATGTAGGTGATTATGTATCATTATACAACTCTCATTTAAGATTTTTTTGCAGGGAAACTTCTCTCTAAATGGGAAGGTCCTTACGTTTTCGAGGAGGTCTACCGTTCCGGTGCTATAATAATCAACAACTTCGAAGGCACAAATCCGAAGGTGGTGAATGGTGAAAGAATCAAACATTATATCTCAGGCACAAATCCGAAGGTGGTTGAAGCTAATATTATTGAAATCTTAACCCCGGAGGAATACATAAGGGACACTTTACGAAACGTTTCAGACTCTGAAAAGGAATAGGTACGTGGTACGGTAAGTAAACCGGCTCCAAAACAGTTCTAATAGCAATTTTTCTCCGTTTTGGAATATTTAAGAAAATAGGAAAATAAGAAGCAGAACGGAAAGGACACGAGGCTTCCACGAGGGTGGAGGGCGTGCCCTACCCCCTGGGCGCGCCCCCTACCTCGTGGGCACCTCGTGTGCTCTCCGGACTCTGTTTTCTTGAACGATACTTCTTTTGGTCGGTAAAAATTCATTATATAATCTCCCGAAGGTTTTGACCATCGTATAACGCAAATATCTCATGTCTTTGTTTCGAGCTGTTTTTCTGACAGATCTAGATCGCCATGGCGTCTTCAAGTGCCCCCAAGGACAAGTTCTTTGAGAAGGTCATCAACCCCTACCTCGCGGAGGTGCTGCAACACCCTCAAACCATTGAGATGCGTGAGGGGCTGTTGCACATCCACGATGTGGATGGACCAAGGAGGACCGGAAGCGTGGAGACAAGGCTCAAGGCGATGGAGCAAGAAGTTTTCAAGTGTCAGGAGATGATGGAGCGTGGACTCGATTCCAATCACATAATGATCATGGAGTTCACCAAAAACCACAAGATGGACGCCAAGGGCATTGGGGAGGCCATCTTCAAGCTTCATGAGAAAATCGAGCGCCTCCAAGCCCAGATCTATGACCTGCAAAACCAAAACTGATGAATATAGATTCAAGAGGATGAGTTTGGCTGCAGATTTGAGGATTCCGGAGACTCGATCATCCTTCTATGATGGTGAGCCTATGCCTTGGAAGATGTATGACAAGCCTACATCATCAACAACTCCGTCATCATCACCTCCGAGGAAGGAAACATAAACACATCGGGTATGGGCACTCCCCTTGGCAACTACCAAGCTTGGGGGAGTTCCCCGGTATCGTATCACCATCACTTTTACCTTTCCCATTTTTCTTAGTTCGATCCTTTTGGTAATATCTTGATCTAGTAGAATAAAGTTTTAGTATGATCTAGTTGTGAGTTTTGCTTTATGATCTTCCTATGTAATCGAGTCCGTGAGCTATATATAATAAAGATTAGTGTTGAGTCAAGGGCTTGATTATTTTGCTATGATCTTGAGGGAATAGAATAAAAGAGAAGAAATAAAAGGAAATAAAGAGATCATATGGATCTGATGGAGAGTAATGAGCTCACATATAAAGAGTGTGATGAATAAAAGTTGTTGAGAGTTGACAAACATAGTTTGGTCATTGTTGCAATTAATAGGAAGTAATAAATAAAGAGAGGTTCACGTATAAATATACTATCTTGGACATCTTTTATGATTGTGAGCACTCATTAAAATATGGCATGCTAAAGAGTTGATGTTGGACAAGGAAGACAACGTAATGGGTTATGTTTTCTTACATCTGAGATAAATTATATTGCCATGGATCATCCAACATGTTGAGCTTGCCTTTCTCTCTCATGCTAGCCAATTTCTTTGCACCAAGTAGAGATACTACTTGTGCTTCCAAATATCCCTAAACCAGTTTTGCCATGAGAGTCCACCATTGTAACGCCCACGATGCGGCTATATCTCCCACATGTCGGAGCACGACTTAGAGGAATAACCGCATTGTAGACAATGTCGCAAGAGGGGTAATCTTTACACATACCATGTACTGAATAAGGAAAGAGATACATAGTTGGCTTACAATCGCCACTTTACACGATACATGAATATAGCATTACAACATCCAAATACAATCAAGGTCCAACTACAGTACCAAAATAAAAGAAGACCACCCCTAATGCTACAGATCCCCGATCGTCCCAACTGGGCTCCACTACTGATCAACTGAAAAGAAACAACACGATGGACAAGATCTTCATCGAGCTCCTCCTTGAGCTTGGTTGCGACACCTGCATGGTATCATCGGCACCTGCAAACTGGTTTTGGAAGTATCTGTGAGTCACAGGGACTCAGCAATCTCACACCCTCGCGATCAAGACTATTTAAGCTTATGGGTAGGTAAAAGGTATGTGAGGTGGAGCTGCAGCAAGCACTAGCATATATGGTGGCTAACATATGCAAATGAGAGCGAGAAGAGAAAGGCAAAGCACGGTCGAGAATCTATGATCAAGAAGTGATCCTAGACTACTTACGTACAAGCATAACTCCAACACCGTGTTCACTTCCCGGACTCCGCCGAGAAGAGACCATCACGGTTACACACGCGGTTGATCCATTTTAATTAAGTTAAGCTTCAGGTTTTCTACAACCGGGCGTTAACAAATTCCCATCTGCCCATAACCATGGGCACGGCTTTCAGAAGTTCAAATCTTTGCAGGGGTGTCCCAACTTAGCCCATCACAAGCTCTCACGATCAACGAAGGATATTCCTTCTCCCAGGACGACCCGATCAGACTCGGCATCCCGGTTACAAGACATTTCGACAATGGTAAAACAAGACCAGCAAAGTCGCCCGATGTGCCGACAAATCCCGATAGGAGTCGCACGTATCTCGTTCACAGGGCACACTGGATAGGTCAAGCTACGAGTAAAACCAACCCTCGAGTTGCCCCGAGGTGGCCCCACAGGCTGCCCGTTTCGGACCAACACTCAGAGGAGCACTGGCCCGGGGGGCTTAAAATAAGATGACCCTTGAGTCTGCAGAACCCAAGGGAAGGTATATGGTGGTAGGTAGGCGAATGCTAAAACCAAGGTTGGGCCTTGCTGGAGGAGTTTTATTCAAGGCGAACTGTCAAGGGGTTCCCATTATAACCCAACCGCGTAAGGAACGCAAAACCAAGGAACATAACACCGGTATGACGGAAACTAGGGCGGCAAGAGTGGAACAAACCACCAGGCATAAGGCCGAGCCTTCCACCCTTTACCAAGTATATAGGTGCATTAAAATAAACAAGATATAATAATGATGATATCCCAAATGATATCCATGTTCCAACATGGAACGAACTTCATCTTCACCTGCAACTAGCAACGCTATAAGAGGGGCTGAGCAAAGCGGTAACATAGCCAAACAATGGTTTGCTAGGACAAGGTGGGTTAGAGGCTTTACATGGCAATATGGGAGGCATGATATAGCAAGTGGTAGGTATCGCAGCCTAGGCATAGCAATAGAGCGAGCAACTAGCAAGCAAAGATAGAAGTGATTTCGAGGGTATGGTCATCTTGCCTGAGATCCCGCAAAGAAGAAGAACGAGTCTGTGAAGAAGACAAACGGACGTAGTCGAACGGATCCTCACAAACGCGACGTTATCAGAACTAACCCGAAGAAGCAACACCAGAAAGAAGTACACAACATAGTAAACAACCAACACATGAACATGGCATGATGCACAATCGAGTATGATGCATGTCCGGTTTAATGAGGCATGGCATGGCAAAGTGCACAAGCAATCCTACAAATTAAATGGAGCTCAATATGCAACTCCGTTGCATATTGACGAAACACACGACAAGTTATTTAGTTCGATCTCATTTATGTACCCAACAAGGTTAAATGTTGTTAAACATGGCAAGAGGTGGAGCAAAGTAAAACTACCTATCTAGTCAAGTTTAAATGAGGCCGGGAACAACGAACAACAATTCCGGAAAATCCTCGTATGCATATATTAGGTTTGGTACTGTTCTGCCCTAAACACAATTTTAGAGTTATTAAACATGCAAAGTAAAGCCACCATGTTAAACTAGGCATTTTTCCACCCCACTTACATATAAAGATTATTAAGTTTGGAGCTACGGTTAAATAGTTATGAAATAAAGCATTTTAACATAGCATAGGAGCAAATTTAATAAAACAACATTTTAAACATTTCAAACATAGATGAAAGTTGGACATTATGAATCTAGACAAAATTCTAAGAAAGTTTCATTTTAAGTTTGTTTTAATCCGATGCATGGTTTGTGAGTTATTATATGCATGTTGTCTAGGGACTTTTTTGTAAACAGCAATTTTCTGGATAATAGCTAAATTGCGGCATCAGGAAAAAAATATACAACGGGCTGAATTTGGTTGGCCCAATCGGCGGAAAAAAACCAGAGGGGTGCTGGGGGCTGCTTATACATGGGCCAGGCCCAGCTGGAGGTGAGGTGAGGCTGGCAGGGGGGCCGATGCAGGCTGAGGCGAGGCCGGCCCAGGCGAAGTCAACGCGGGCGCGCGAGCTGCTCTGCTCGTTCTGAAGGAAAACGAAGCGACAGGTTCAGGGCGCGGCATCTCCAGGCGAAGCAGAGGGGGAGGCGCAGACGAGACATCGCTAGCCGAGGCGGAAGAGGCTCTCGGGAAGGCGCGGGGCGACGAGGAGGAGGCCGCAGGTGAGGGAGGTGCTCGGCAGGAGGCGAGGCAGGCAGCGGCGACGAGGACGGCCATGGGTGCTCCTGCGGGCGAGCTTCGTCCGTTTCCTGACAGAGAAGAACACGAACAGGAAAAGGGATGGAGATTAGAGGAGGAAGGAGGGAGCAACGGAAGAAACAAAAGAGCGAGGGGAAGGGCAGCACTCATCTGCTGGCTCCGGCGAGGGACTTGGCGCGGGCTTCGGCACGGACGGCGACCTAGACGCAGGGGAGAGGTGGAAGCATGGTTTTGGTGAGGAGGCGGAGTTCCTTCGGCGGCCAAGGCGCCTGGCGTGCTCCTGGCCAGGGCGTAGCTGCTCCTGCAGAGAGGGTGATGTGAGGAGAGAGGCCATGGCAGGGGAAACGGAAAGGGGGGAAGGTGAGGAGGAGGAGAGGCACGGCCTTGGGGCCCGACGTCCATGGCGGAGGAGCTTCAGCGACGGCATTCGTCGTCGGACGGCGAGGCGAGGAGAGGCCAGGGACGAGGCATGGCTCGGGCAGGGGAAGGCTCGGGCGCGGTGCCTCCTCCTCAACTGCTGCGGGCACATGAACGAGGAGGCGAGGTGGTAGGACGGCGGATGGATCGATCTGGCTAGATTTTGGATCGGGCATCTGGCTGTTGGTAGGTGGGGAATGGATCCCGAGGGGAACTGGCTGGCGGCGGCTCGATGGGACAAGGGGGAGGATTTCTAGGGTTGATGCCTAGGAGATTGGTCTATATATATAAAGCAAGTGGATTTGTGATAGGGGCATTTGGTCCCTCCGATTTTAATCGGACGGTCAGGAAAAATAGGCTAGGGAGTCCAAATAAGAAAATGGTGATATTTTGTAGATGTTTGGGGATGATCCGGATCCAACGGTGACGACTGTCCGGGTCGGGTCCGGGACAACTCTCGGACGCGCGCGAGGGGCCGATGCACTGAGCAAGGAGGGGGTTTTGGGGCCTGGGGGTTGGTAGCGGACTGTGCAGAAAGCTTTGGGCTGAGAGAAGAGAAGAGAGAGAGACCCGACGACTGTTTCCGGAGACCGAAAACGTCCGACGTTTGACCGACTATAATGTCGCTATAGTTATCGGTTGGGCTATCAAACGAATTCCGAATGCGATGAAACTGGGCAGGCGGCCTACCTACAACATAACAACACCGCACGCCAACTTTCAACCCATTCCGAGAACATTTCCCGGTCACTTATAAAATAATATTTCAGACATGTCGCGGGCGCGTGCAAGTGTGGTTGGACTCAGAACGGACAACGGAAGGAACGGGGAGACCCGGGCGGATGCAAGTTTTGAAAACATGATGATGCAATGCACATGATGACATGACAAGATGCGACACGCAAGCAAATGACAACGCAACAACAGCGAATAATTGGAAGACACCTGGCGCAACGGTCTCGGGGCGTCACAACCATACCTACCTATGGATTGAGTAAGATCCTTCAAGTAAGTTGTCATCGGTGCGTGCAATAAAATTTGCCCTCTAAATATGTATGACTTATTAGTGTGGAGAAAATAAGCTTTATACGATCTTGTGATATGGAAGAAATAAAAGCGACAGACTGCATAATAAAGGTCCTTATCACAAGTGGCAATATAAAGTGACGTTCTTTTGCATTAAGATTTCATGCATCCAACCATAAAAGCGCATGACAACCTCTACTTCCCTCTGCGAAGGGCCTATCTTTTATTCTTGTCTTATACTTCATGCAAAGAGTCATGGTGATATTGACCTTTCCTTTTTACATTTTATCCTTTGGCAAGCACAATGTGTTGGAAAGATCCTGATATATATAGCTAATTGGATGTGAGTTTTCATGAACTATTATTGTTGACATTACCCTTGAGGTAAAACGTTGGGAGGCAAAACTATAAGCCCCTATCTTTCTCTGTGTCCGATTAAAACTGCATACCCATAAATATTGCGTGAGTGTTAGCAATTGTGAAAGACTAAAAGATGATTGAGTATGTGGACTTGCTAAAAAGCTCTTATATTGACTCTTTCCTATGTTATGATAAATTGCAATTGCCTCAATGACTGAGATTAGAGTTTGTTGGTTCTGAATAAAGTTTATGATTCATACTTGAAATTCTGATTGAATTGTTACTTTAGCATAAGAGATCATATGACAATATATATATATATATATATGTTGCTATTCTAAGAATGATCATGATGCCCTCACGTACGTATTTTATTTTTATCGGCACCTCTATCTCCAAACATGTGGACATATTTTTCGATTTCGGCTTTCGCTTGAGGACAAGCGAGGTCTAAGCTTGGGGGAGTTGATACGTCCATTTTGCATCATGCTTTTATATCGATAGTTATTGCATTATGGGCTGTTATTACACATTATGTCACAATACTTATGCCTATTCTCTCTTATTTTACAAGGTTTACATGAAGAGGGAGAATGCCGGCAGTTGGGATTCTGGGCAGGAAAAGGAGCAAATATTAGAGACCTATTCTGCACAGCTCCAAAAGTCCTGAAACTTCACGGAAGTTATTTCCAGAATATATAAAAATATTGAGCGAAGAAAGTTCCAGAGGGGGGCCACACCCTGGCCACGAGGGTGGGGGCGCGCCCTACCCCCCTAGGCGCGCCCCCTGCCTCGTGGGCTCCCTGGTGGCCCTCCGATGCCCATCTTCTCCTATATGAGGTCTTTCGTCTGAGGAAAAATAATAAGCAAGCTTTGGGGAAGAAACTCCGCCGCCACGAGGCGGAACCAATCTAGGGCTCCGGCAGAGCTGTTCTGCCGGGGAAACTTCCCTCCGAGAGGGGGAAATCATCACCATCGTCATCACCAACGATCCTATCATCAGGAGGGGGTCAATCTCCATCAACATCTTCACCAGCACCATATCATCTCAAACCCTAGTTCATCTCCTGTATCCAATCTTTGTATCCAAACCTCAGATTGGTACCTGTGGGTTGCTAGTAGTGCTGATTACTCCTTGTACTTGATGCTAGTTGGTTTAATTGGTGGAAGATCATATGTTCAGATCCATTATGCATATTAATAGCCTCTGATTATGAACATGAATATGCTTTGTGAGTAGTTATGTTTGTTCCTGAGGACGTGGGAGAAGTCTTGCTATAAGTAGTCATGTGAATTTGGTATTCGTTCGATATTTTGATGAGATGTATGTTGTCATCCCTCTAGTGGTGTCATGTGAACGTCGACTACATGACACTTCACCATTGTTTGGGCCTAGAGGCAGGCATTGGGAAGTAATAAGTAGATGATGGGTTGCTAGAGTGACAGAAGCTTAAACCCTAGTTTATGCGTTGCTTCGTAAGGGGCTGATTTGGATCCATATGTTTCATGCTATGGTTAGGTTTACCTTAATACTTTTGTTGTAGTTGCGGATGCTTCCAATGGGGGTTAACCATAAGTAGGATGCTTGTCCAAGTTAGGACAGTACCCAAGCACCGGTCCATCCACACATATCAAATTATCAAAGTACCAAACGTGAATCATATGAACGTGATGAAAACTAGCTTGACGATAATTCCCATGTGTCCTCGGGAGCGCTTTCCTTCATATAAGAGTTTGTCCAGGATTGTCCTTTGCTACAAAAAGGATTGGGCCATCTTTCTGCACCTTATTTACTTTTATTACTTGCTACTCGTTACAAATTTCCTTATCATAAAACTATCTGTTACCGATAATTTCAGTGCTTGCAGAGAATACCTTACTGAAAACTGCTTATCATTTCCTTCTGCTCCTCGTTGGGTTTGACACTCTTACTTATCGAAAAGCTACGATAGATCCCCTACACTTGTGGGTCATCAGGGTGTAGGAGTAGTTGGGAGGTGCGGTTAGGGTTTGGGAGCATGGGGGTTAAGGCGAGTTGGGAGCGGTGGGCCGGCCGGCTGGGCTGTGGCCTAGTTGGGCCAGTGGGGGGTTCTTAGTTTTGTTTTACTTTTGGTTGTTTTCCCTTTTTCTTTTCTTTACATTTGTATTTTCTTTTTAGTTATTTTAAATTTGAATTTGGAACCGACTTTGAATCAACGTGAGCTTAACAACAGTAAAAATCATTGACATGGCACCATTAGAGTGATTATTGTTGCATAATTTTTCGGGCGTTACACCGGCGCTGGTCCCCCGTAGCCGTCGACTGGCGCCACGTATTTGATTTCCCACTGTCGGGAGCCACCACAACTGCGTAGGCCTCACCGACTCGGTAGCTAGAGCTGCCTACTTCATCGTGCCGCAAGATAGGTTGTACGCTCATCTTAAATCACTTTATCTAGGCGTCAGTCACCTGATTTTTTATTCTGGGTCAGTCGGTTCCCAATGGACAGAAGCAGCACCCCTCGAGGCGGTGGAGCTCCTAGGCTGTCGGTTCGCCGGGGCAGTGCTACTTGTGAGCTGCATTGGGATTTCCCCAAAGAGGAGGGGATGATGCAATACAATAGAGATAAGTATTTCCCTTAGTTAAGAATTAAGGTTATGAATCCAGTAGGAGAACCACGCAACACCTCATTAGCAGTACCTGCACACAAAATAACAAATCATCGCACCCAACGCGGACAAGGGGTTGTCAATCCCTCGGCGGTTAATTGCAAGATTAAATTGTGTAGTGATAGATGATATGTCTCCAAGGTATCTATAATTTATGAAGCATTCATGCCATGTTTACAACAATTCTATATAGTTTTGGTATGATTTGAATGGAACTAACCCGGATTGACGCTGTTTTCAGCAGAACTGCCGTGGTGTTTTTTTTTCCAAAAATAGAAATTCTCCAGATGCAGCAAAACTTTTTGGACAATTGTTTGGAACAAAAGAGGCACTAGAAGTTTCGTGGGAGGACCATGAGGTGAAGGAGGTGGCCACTAGGCACCAGGGCACGCCACTGATGCGTCTATTTTGCATCATGTTTTCTTACTGTTATTTATAATGTTTTTATCCATAATAATGCTTTTTGGAGTAATTCTAATGCCTTTTCTCTCATAATTTGCAAGGTACACACCAAGAGGGAGAATTCCGGCAGCTGGAAATCCGGACCTGAAAAAGCTACGTCAGGCTACCTATTCTGCACAACTCCAAATGAGGTGAAACTTTATGGGGATTTTTTATGGAATATATAAGAATTATTGGAGCAAATAACTACCAGAGGTGGGCCATTAGGTGGGCACAACCCACGTGGCCCTGGCATGCCCTGAGGGGTTGTGGCCACCTTGGCCCACCTCGGGTGCTAATCTTTTGGTATATAAGGCATTTTGACCTAGAAAAAATGAGGAGAGTACTTTCGGAACTTGGGCAGGAGCACTTTTGCCCTCTGGCAGAGCGATTCCGCCAGGGGAACTTCCCTCCCGGAGGGGGAAATCATCGTCATCATCTTCACCAACAACTCTCCCATCTTGGGGAGGGTAATCTCCATCAACATCTTCAACAGCACCATCTCCTCTCAAACCCTAGTTTATCTCTTGTGTTCAGTCTTGTTACTGAAACTATAGATTGCTACTTGTGGGTGACTAGTAGTGTAGATTACATCTTGTAGTTGATTAATATATGGTTTATTTGGTGGAAGATTATATGTTCAGATCCAATATGCTATTTAATACCCCTCTGATCTTGAGCATGATTATTATTTGTGAGTAGTTACCTTTGTTATTGAGGTCAAGGGAGAAATCATGTTGCAAGTAATCATGTGAACTTGATACGTGTTCGATATTTTGATAGTATGTATGTTGTGATTCCCTTAGTGGTCTCGTGTGAACGTCGACTACATGACACTTCACCATATTTGGGCCTAAGGGAATACATTTTGGAGTAGCAATTAGATGATGGGTTGTGAGAGTGACAGAAGTTTAAACCCTAGTTTATGGGCTATTCCATAAGGGGCCGATTGGATCCAAAAGTTTAATGCTATGGTTAGAATTTATTCTTAATACTTTTTTTGTAGTTGCGGATGCTTGCGAGAGGGTTAATCATAAAGTAGGGGGTTTGTTCAAGTAAGAACATCACCTAAGCACCGGTCCACCCACATATCAAATTATCAAAGTAGCGAACACGAATCGACTAACATGATGAAAGTGACTAGATAAAATTCCCGTGCACCCTCAAGAGCGCTTTGCTTATCATAAGACCGTTTTGGCATGTCCTTTACCTTAAAAGGATTGGGCTACCTTGCTGCACTTTTGTTACCACTATCTTTACTTGCTTGTTACAAATCATCTTGCTATCAAACTACTCCGCTACTTACAATTTCAGCGCTTGCAGACATTACCTTACCGGAAACTACTTGTCATTTCCTTCTGCTCCTCCTTGGGTTTGACACTCTTACTTATCGAAAAGAGCTACAATTGATCCCCTATACTTGTGGGTCATCATCCACCCCCTCCGGCGCGCCCTGGTGGGTAGTGGACCCCTCAAAGCCCACCTTAGCGTGAGACCGATGCCAAAAAATCCTATATATTCAGAAACCCCCGAAAGTCAACCTAGATGGGAAGTTCCGCCACTGCAAGCCTCTATAGCCACGAAAAACCAATTTGGACCCTGTTTCGGCACCCTGCCGAAGTGGGAAATCATCACCAGAGGCCATCTTCATCATCCCAGCGGCCACCATGATGAGGAGGGAGTAGTCCACCCTCGGAGCTGAGGGTTTGTACTAGTAGCTATGTGTTTGATCTCTCTCTCTCTCTCATGTTCTTGATTTGGCATGATCTTGATGTATCGCGAGCTTTGTTAATATAGTTGGATCATATGGTGTTTCACCCTCTCTATCTTATTGCGATGAATTGAGTTTTTACCTTTGAGGTTTCACTTTTATCGAATTGAATACTTAGTTGGATTTGAGAACACTTGGTGTATGTCTTGCATATGAATACCCATGGTGACAATGGGGAATTATATTGATCCACTTGATGTATGTTTGGCACTCAACTCGCGGATTCCCGAGGTGACATTGGGGTAATCTATGTATAGGGGTTGATGCACGATTTTGTCCTTGTTTCTTCAGTAGAAATCTTGGGGCACTCTTTGAGGTTCTTTGTGTCGGATTGAATATTATGAATCTGAAGTTGTTTGATGCATATCATATAATAAACTCACGGATACTTGTGGTGACATTGGAGTAGCTATGTGACATTAGTGTTCGTTGATGTGTATCATTTCGTGTTATTTTAGTATGAACTCTTGGACTGTTTGTGACACTTATAGGAATAGCTCGATAGATCGATCAGAAAGGATAACTTTGAGGTGGTTTCATACCCTACAAAAAATTTCGTCTTATGTTCTCCGCTAGATAAGAACTTTGGAGTGATTCTTTATCGCGTGTTGAGGGGTTGCCATATGTCTAATTATGTTAGCACTCTTGAGAGATTGCACTAGTGAAAGTATGAATCCTAGGCCTTATTTTCAAGCATTGCAATACCGTTGGTGCTCACTTTTGTTATTTGCTACCTTGCTGTTTTTTATTGTTAAAATCAATATCTACTATCATTACTACACTTGTATCACCATCTCTTAACCGAACTAGTGCACCTATACAATTTACCATTGTATTTGGTGTGTTGGGGACACAAGAGACTCTTTGTTATTTGATTGTGGGGTTGTTTGAGAGAGACCATCTTCATCCTACGCCTCCCATGGATTGAGAAACATTAGGCCATCCACTTGAGGGAAATTTGCTATTGTCCTACAAAACTCTGCGCTTGGAGGCCCAACACGAGTCTACAAGAACAAGGTGTGTAGTAGACATCAATAGATAGATAGAACAAAAATACAAAATAAAAGAAAGTAAGAAAAAATTTAGCAAGGAATTTTTAGGATTTTAATATATGATAAAAGTAGACCGAGGGCAACAATTTTCATGAAAGGCTTCTCTCTTGAAAATAGCATACGGTGGGTAAACAAATTACTGTTGGGCAATTGATAGAAAGGCAAATAACGTCCAAGGCAATGATCATGTATATAGGCATCATGTCCGAGACAAGTATACCGACTCCTGCCTGCTCCTACTACTATTACTCCACACACCGACCACTATCCAACATGCATCTAGAGTATTAAGTTCATAAAGAACGGAGTAGCGCCTTAAGCAAGATGACATGATGTAGACAAAGTAAACTCACGCATGAATAAACCCCATCTTTTTATCCTTAATGGTAACGATACAAATACATGTCATGACACTTTCTGTCACTAGGATTGAGCACCGCAAGATAGAACCCATCACAAAGCACCTCTCCCATTGCAAGAAAAATCAATTTAGTTGGCCAAACCAAATCAATAGATCGGATAGAAATACAAAGCTATAATAATGATGCATAAAAGAGTTCAGAGAAGACTCAAATAATATTCATGGATAATCTGATCATAAACTCACAATTCATCAGATCCCAACAAACACACCACAAAAAGTGATTACATCAGATAGAACTCCAAGAACATCAAGGAGAACATTGTGTTCAAGATCAAAGAGAGAGAAGTAGCCATCTAGCTATTAAATATGGACCCATAGGTTTGTGGTAAACTACTCACACATCATCGGAAGGACAACAAGGTTGGTGTAGAGCTCCTTTGTGGTTGATTCCCCCTCCAGCAGAGTGCTGGAAAAGGCCTCCAGATGGGATCTCTCAAGAACATAAACTTGCGGTGGTGGAAAAAGTATTTTTTGAGTGGCTCTCCGTTGGTTTCCTGATTTTAGATAATTTATAGAGGTGGAATTAGGTCACGAAGCGAAGGTGGGCCCACGAGGCACCAGGGCGCGCCCTGGTGTCTCATGGCCACCTTGTTCGTCTTTTGGCCCTCTCCCGGAGCTTCTAGTGTCTCTTTTGTCCAGAAAAAACTCCAAAAAGTTTTGTGGCATTTGGACTTCGTTTGGTACTGATATTCTAAAAAACCAAAAATAGGGAGAAAACAACAACTCGCACTGGGCACTAAGTTAACAGGTTAGTCCCAAAAAATGATATGTAGTTGCTTGTAAATGCATATAAAACATTCAAGATTGATACAATAATAGAATAGAACAATAAAAAATTATAGATACGTTGGAGATGTGTTAAGCATCCCCGAGCTTAATTCATGCTCGTCCTCAGCTAGGTAATTGATAAAACAAAAAAATGATATAGAATGCTACCTATCATATTCATCATATAATCTTTTTTTTGTGGCATGGATATTTGGACTCGAGTGATTCAAAGCAATAGTGTATAGTTTTACATGAAGACATGAAAAACCAAGCATACTAACAAGCAACCATGTCTTTCAAAATATCAACGCTAAAGAAAGTTATCCTTAGGCCATCATGCTCAGTCATTGATCCATTCATGAAACACACTCAATATTAACTACACCCAATGCACAAGTATGACAATAGAGCTCTCTAGTTGGTGCTTGATACGTCTCCAACGTATCTATAATTTTTTATTATTCTATGTTGTTATATTATCATTATTGGATGTTTTACAATCATTTTATAGCAACTTCATATCATTTTTTGGGACTAACCTATTGACATAGTGCCCAGTGCCAGTTGTTGTTTTTTTGCTTGTTTTTTACTTTGCAGAATATCCCTACCAAACGGAGTCCAAACACATCGAAACGTTTTGGATTTTTTTTGGACCAGAAGACAACTTGTGGGCCAAGGAAGAACCAGAGGGGAGACCCGTGGGGCCCACAAGACACCTAAGCACGCCCAGATGGGTTGTGGGGCCCACAGGGGTCTCCTGCACCGCCTCTTTGCCCTATGAAATTCCCAAATATTCCAGAAACCCTAGGGGAGTCGAGCAAACACAATTCCAGCCGCCGCAAGTTCTAGAACCACGAGATCCAATCTAACACCATCACGGAGGGGTTCATCATCCTCATTGGTGCCTCTCTGATGGTACGTGAGTAGTCCACCATAGACCTATGGGTCCGTAGGTAGTAGCTAGATGGCTTCTTCTCTCTTTTTGATTCTCAATACAATGGTCTCTTGGAGATCTATTTGATGTAAACCTTTTTGCGGTGTGTTTGTTGGGAGCCGATGAACTTTGAGTTTAAGATCAGATCTATATCCATGAATATTATTTGAGTCTTCTTTGATCTCTTATATGCATGATTATTTATAGCCTCGTATTTCTTCTTCGAACCTTTGGTTTAGTTAGGCCAACTAGATCAATTTTTCTTGCCATGGGAAGAGGTGCTTTGTGATGGGTTTGATCTTGCGGTGTCCTCTCCCAGTGACGAGAAGGGGCAGCAAGGCACGCATGTATCATTGCTAAGGATAACAAGATGGGGTTTATTCCTACATGAATAGATCTTGTCTACATTATGTCATCGTTCTTATTGCATTGCTCCATTTCTCCATGAACTTAATACACTAGATGCATGCTAGATAGCGGTCGATGTGTGGAGTAATAGTAGTAGATGCACGCAGGAGTCAGTCTACTAATCTTGGATGTGATGCCTATATATTGATCATTGTCTTGTATATCATCATAATTATTCGATCTATCAATTTCCCAACAGTAATTTCTTTACCCACCGTATGCTATTTTCTCGAGAGAAGCTACTAGTGAAATCTACGACCCCCGGGTCTATCTTTTATCATATTGCTTTGAGATCTTTATTTATTCGCATTTGTTTTCAGATCTATTAGTCCAAAAACCCAAAAATACATTGTTGCACTTTTTATTTGCATCTTTTATTTTGCATTTTATTCAGATCAATTTATCCAAACACATATAAATCGATCTATCTTTTTTACTGAGGAGGGATTGACATCCCCTCTTACGCGTTGGGTTGCGAGGATTTGTTCTTTGTGTGCAGGTACCATTTACATAGTGTTGCTTAGTTCTCCTACTGGATCGATACCTTGGTTTCATAACTGAGGGAAATACCTGTCGTAGCTGTACTGCATCATGCCTTCCTCTTTAGGAAAATACCGACGCAGTTTCAAGCTGCATTAGTGCTTTATAAGAGCAAATGGAGACTCAAAATAAAAATGGAAATTGCATAAAAGTAAGATAGGCCCTTCACAGAGGGAAGCAGAGTTTTGCAGAGGTGCCAGAGCTCAAAGTGTAAAACAGAGATAAAATTATTTTTGAGAAAGGCATGTCTTTCCTGTCTACGTCACGACCGAAAGTTTCCAATATCTCCCATGCTAGACACATTATAGGTGGTTCCCAAACAGAAAATAAAGTTTATTTCCTTTCCATCATTCATTCAAAATCTATAGCTAGTCGTATCTACGGGTGCCTTCCAAACTTTCAACTTTCCAAGGAATTTATTATTATTATTTTCATTTCGGGACCGGGCATCCCTATTACCAGCCATTTTCTCGTGCAATGACAAGTGAATAAATACTCATCTTGAGAATAACCCATCTAGCATTAAAGATATTAACCATGCCATGTTGCTTCATGAGCAGTACGGGCATGCAAAATGGAAAAGTTTTTGAATGGTTAGAGTTGGAACATGCAAATTTACTTGGAATGGCATGTAAATACCGCGTATAGGTAGGTATAGTGGATGCATTTGGCACAAATTTGGGTTTAAGGAATTGGATGCACAAGTAGTATTCCCGCTTAGTACAAATGAAGGCTCGCAAATTGATTGAGAAGCAACCAACAAAAAAATGAAAACGGTCATAAACATGCATTGAGAATAACTAACACGGAATAATGCACCATAAGTAGGATGTAACTTTGTTGCATAACTATTGACTTTGCGTGCATGCATAGGGAATCATGAACCTTAACACCAATATTCTTACTAAATCACAATTACTCACTAACATAACTCACATATTATCATGTCCATATCGCAAAACTATTGCAAGGAATCAAACTTATCATATCCAACGATCTACATGAAAGTTTTTATTATATCCTTCTTGAATATTCATCACATTGGGACCAAATTCATATCTTGTGAAAATTACCGTTACTATTATCAACTCTCAAAAAGATATAAGTGAAGCATGAGAGTTCATCTATTTCTTCAAAATATAATCAATGTCGTACTTAAAAGAGATATAAGTAAAGCACTAGAGCAACCGCCTAGTGATATGTCAATTTTGCATCATGTTTTATTACTGTTATTTATAATGTTTTTATCCATAATAATGCTTTTTGGAGTAATTCTAATGCCTTTTTCTCATAATATGCAAGGCATACACAAATAGGGAGAACTCCGGCAGCTGGAAATCTGGACCTGGAAAAGCTATGTCAGGCCACTATTCTGCACAACTACAAACAAGCTGAAACTTCATGGAGATTTTTTATGGATTATTTGAGGAATATTGGAGCAAATAACTACCTGAGGGGGCCCACCAGGTGGTCACAACCCACCTGGGTGTGCCAGACAGCCCAGGCGTGCCCCGCTGGGTTGTGCTCACCCAGGCCCACCTTCGATGCCCATCTTCTGGTATATGGTCATTTTGACCTAGAAAAAATAGAGAGAGGACTTTCGGGATGGAGCGCGGCTGTCTTGAGGCGGAACTTGTGCAGGAGCACTTTTGCCCTCCGGCGGAGCGATTCCGCCGAGGGAACTTCCCTCCCGGTGGGGGAAATCATCGTCATCATCACCACCAACAACTCTCCCATCTTGGGGAGGACAATCTCCATCAACATCTTCAACAACACCATCTCCTCTCAAACCCTAGTTCATCACTTATGTTCAATCTTGTTACCGGAACTATAGATTGGTGCTTGTGGGTGACTAGTAGTGTTGATTACATCTTGTAGTTGATTGCTATATGGTTTATTTGGTGGAAGATTATATGTTCAGATCCAATATGCTATTTAATACCCCTCTAATCTTGAGCATGATTATTGTTTGTGATTAGTTACTTTTGTTCTTGAGGTCACGGGATAAATCATGTTGCAAGTAATCATGTGAACTTGATATGTGTTTGATACTTTGATAGTATGTATGTTGTGATTCCCTTAGTGGTGTCATGTGAACGTCAACTACATGAAACTTCACCATATTTGGGCCTAAGGGAATGCATTGTGGAGTAGCAATTAGATGATGTGTTGCGAGAGTGACAGAAGCTTAAACCCCAGTTTATGCGCTATTCCGTAAGGGGCCGATTGGATCCAAAAGTTTAATGCTATGGTTAGAATTTATTCTTAATACTTTTCTCATAGTTGCGGACGCTTGTCGGAGGGTTAATCAAAAGTAAGAGGTTTGTTCAAGTATGAACGGTACCTAAGCACCGTGCCACCCACATATCAAATTATCAAAGTACCAAACACGAATTAAGCCAACATGATGAAAGTGACTAGATGAAAATCCCGTGTACCCTCAAGAATGCTTTGCTTATCATAAGAGACCATTTTGGCCTGTCCTTTGCCTCAAAAGGATTGGGCTACCTTCTTGCACTTTTGTTACTATTATCATTACTTGCTCATTACAAAATATCTTGCTATCAAACTACTCTGTTACTAACAATTTCAGCACTTGCAGACATCACCTTGCTGAAAACCACTTGTCATTTCCTTCTGCTCCTCGTTGGGTTCGACACTCTTACTTATCGAAAAGAGCTACAATTGATCCCCTATACTAGTGGGACATCAAGGCTATTTTCTGGCGCCATTGTTAGGGAGTAAAGCTCCTTTGGTAAGTGGAATTTGGTAAGGAAACATTTATATAGTGTGCTGAAATTTATTGTCACTTGTTACTATGGAAAACAATCCTTTGAGGGGTTTGTTCGGGGTATCTTCACCTCGAACAGAACCACAGTTAGCTACCCCTCAACCTACTGCACCTACTGAAAATATTGAATATGAAACTTGTAGGATCGAAAGTATGCCTAGAGGGGGGGGTGATTAGACTACTTGACCAAATAAAAATCTAGCCTTTTCCCAATTTTAGTTCTTGGCAGATATTAGCTATCTTAGCACAAGTCAAGCAATCTCCACACAATTCAAGCAAGCATGCAAAAGAGTATATGAGCAGCGGAAAGTAAAGCATGCAACTTGCAAGAATGTAAAGGGAAGGGTTTGGAGGATTCAAACGCAATTGGAGACACGGATGTTTTTGTCGTGGTTCCGATAGGTGGTGTTATCGTACATCCACGTTGATGGAGACTTCAACCCACGGAGGTAACGGTTGAGCGAGTGCACGGAGGGCTCCACCCACAAAGGGTCCACGAAGAAGCAACCTTGTCTATTCCATCACGGCCGTCGCCCACGAAGGACTTGCCTCACTAGCGGTAGATCTTCACGAAGTAGGCGATCTCCTTGCCCTTACAAACTACTTGGTTCAACTCCACAATCTTGTCGGAGGCTCCCAAGTGACACCTAGCCAATCTAGGAGACACCACTCTCCAAGAAGTAACAAATGGTGTGTTGATGATGAACTCCTTGCTCTTGTGCTTCAAATGATAGTCTCCCCAACACTCAACTCTCTCTCACAGGATTTGGATTTGGTGGAAAGAAGATTTGAGTGGAAAGCAACTTGGGGAAGGCTAGAGATCAAGATTCATATGGTTGGAATGGAATATCTTGACCTCAACACAAGTGTAGGTGGTTCTCTCTCAGAAAATGTGTATTGGAAGTGTAGGTATGTTCTGATGGCTCTCTTCACAAATGAAGAGTGGGTGGAGGGGTATATATAGCCTCCACACAAAATCTAACCGTTACACACCATTTGCCAAACTCGGTGGGACCGAATGGTCAAACTCGGTCAGACCGATTCAGCAAACCTAGTGACCGTTAGGATTTTCAGTGGGACTGAGATGCAACTCTGTAGGACCGATATGGTTAGGGTTAGGGCATAACGTAATCTTGGTGTGACCGATTTTGGTAAAAAGCTAACTAGAGAGTTGGTCAGGTAAACTCGGTGGGACCGATTCGCTCATCTCGGTGAGACCGAAGTGTTACAAAAGGGAAACAGAGAGTTTACATTGCAATCTCGGTGGGACCGATCGCTCATCTCGGTAAGACCGAAATGTTACGAAGGGAAACAGAGAGATTACAATCCCATCTCGGTGAGACCAAGATCCCTATCAGTGAGACCGATTTGCCTAGGGTTTGTGGCAGTGGCTATGACATTTGAAACTCGGTGGCGCCGGATAGAAAGAATCGGTGGGGCCGAGTTTTACTTTTGGTTTAGGTCATACGTGGATGTGGGAAGGTACTTGAGGATTTTGGAGCATATCACTAAGCATTTTGAGCAAGCAAGCCATTAAGCAACACCTCATCCCTCCTTGATAGTATTGGCTTTTCCTATAGACTCAATGTGATCTTGGATCACTAAAATATAAAATGTAGAGTCTTGAGCTTCAAGCTTGAGCCAAACTTATTGTCCTTAGAATTTTGAGGGATCCACTTTCCTCATCCATGCCATGCCATTCATTGAGCTTTTCCTGAAATATTAATCTTGGAATAATGTTAGCTCAATGAGCTATATGTTGTTAGGAATTACCAAAACCACCCAGGGATAGTTGCAGTTTCAATCTCCCCCTTTTTGGTAATTGATGACAACATATAGATCAAAGCTTCAACAAATGATAATAAGAGTGAAAGATATTGTCGCTTTGAGAAGTATGTGAAAAGCAAGAGCTCCCCCTAAATTTGTGCATATCTTAAGATTTGCTTTGGACTGCAAATGCACAATGAGTTAGGACCATGGGTTACTCTTCCATGTCACATACATCTTGGTGGAGCGCTCAAAATAATAAAGATTGAATACATGCACTCATCACCAAGCAAAGTGAATGATCATATAAGGATAAGTAAGATAATATCATCTAACAAGCATAAGTGAAGCTTATGATCAACCACATGATCATCAATGTCTCACAGATAATAGCATAGTATCTCAAGCAATCAAAAACAAACAAAGTTCAACCACCAAAGCAAGAGAGAATAAAAAGAAACGCTCTCTCTCGAAGCCTATGATCTATACATGTTTCTCCCCCTTTGGCAACAAGTTACCAAAAAGTTCATAGAAAATGCATAGCACTAAAACATCTCTCAGGCTTGGTCTTCAGGTGGTGGCGTAGAGATGGCTCCTTGGACGAAGACTTTAGTTGATGTGGATGGAGCTGCTGGGGTAGGTGCTGGAGCTGGTGGCACTGAAGCTGTAGCTGGTGCAGATGAAGTGGCTCTAGTGTCTGGTACTGGTACTGCAGTTGATCTCTGAGCTCGAGGCACTCTGGCAAATGCATTAGTGGTTGTTCTGCCCTTCCTCTCCTGCATGTCATCCTGTAGCTGCTCCACAACAGACTAGATCTCAGTTACCTTCACATCCATGTCATAGGACTTTTGCTCCATGATTCTTTCCAAGCTCTCCTGGTTTCGAGTCAGGGTGGCCAGTCCTTTCTTTATCCTTAGAGTGGATGCAATCAAGTAGCCAAGCTGATCTTGCTTGCTTTTTAGAAGATACTGAGATGCCTCCTCCTGGGTTGGCATCTTTGCAGCTTTTTCTATTTTTTCCTTCTCTCTCTTGGCTTGTGCTTGTACTGAGGATGGTTCATCTTCATCCATAACCACTTGGTTGTCCTCAAAGTCAGGATAGAGAACAAAGTGTTCCTTATCCAACAGATATTTTCCTGTGCCCATCTTTGAGTTAATCAACTCCTGAATTTGTGGGGCATATCCAAAACTTCTCTTTTGGTCTGCTGTTGTCCTCTTGATAGTCTCAACCATGAGGCTCATGACCTTGAATTTCTGTGGCACATCAAATACGTGTAGCAAATTAATTGCATGCCCTCTGATCATGTTGTGGTCACCTGACTTGGGCAAAAGAGTGTGCCTTAGGATCCAGTTGATCGTTGGCAGTCCTGACAGAAGAAAATGGACTGACCCAAACTTGAAAGTCTCAAGAGCTTTGTCTGGGATCTCCTTGTACATCTGTGACATAGAATTGTGATCCATCTTTTTCTTGGCATAAACATCCAAGTCATCTTCACTTTCCTTTGGGGCATTGATCAGATTGGCCCATTCCTCAATAGTTGATTGGTATCTCGTTCCTTCAGACATCCAAACTATTCTGCCATGTGGATAGAAATGTTCTGTGGAGTAGAATTGCATAATGAGCTCATCATTCCAGTTTGTGAGCTTCTGCCCAACAAAGTCTACAACTCCACACGCACTGAAGCTGTCATACACTCCAGGATAGTGTTCTTCATTCTCCTTCATGTAGGTCCAGTTGACCCACCTCATATCACACACTATAGGCTTCTTGTCCAACAAGATTGTCTCATAGAAATCCTGCTGTTCCTTTGTGTGGAACCTGTAATCAATAACAGTACTTCTCCTGGTGGCATATGGATCTGACTCTCTCCATAGCCTCAACCCTGAGTCTCTCCTGATCTTCATGTTCTCAGCCACATGATGAGCATCATTGTGGTATGCAATCTTGGGTTTGAGCTTCTCAGGACTTGTCCTTCATCATCTTCATCAGCAGCAACTTCAGGCACTGGGGCCTTGTTCTTCTCAGCAGCTGGTATACTCCTGGTATTCCTCTTAGGTGCACTCTTGGGCTTGGAGGCTGCTTTGGGTGCTTCTTTGTGCTTTGATGTTGCAGCCCCTGACTTTATAGCATCACCCATCAGCTTTTGTGCCTTGGGTGCTGGTGCAGCAACCTCTTCTTCTTCTTCTTCTTCCATCATGGAAGCCTTTCCAATCACTCTGGCCATGGTCTTCTTGACCCTTTCCTTCCTTTTCTTTCCTTCTGCAGCAGGCTCTTTGGGTTTGGATTCCAAAGATGCTTGAGTGGTGGCTCTGGCTTTTGACATGGGTTGTCTTCCTGCTGGCCTTTTGATCTTCATCCCTGGCTTAACTGCAGCTGAGCTGTACTCCTTCTTGAGCACTTTCTTCTTTGATGTGGCCTCATCCTCTACTGCCACATAATCTTCATCCTCAGACTCTGAAGTTTTCTTCTTCCTTGTTCTGGTGGCAGCTTTGGGCAAGTTGCTGGGAGTGTTCCTGCTTCCATCATCTGAGCTGCTAGAGGGACTAGTGCCCTCACTCATGTGAACCTGCTCCTCTTCCTTGTTCTGACTGTCACTCTGATCAGACATGATGCAAACACTAACAGCTGACCCTGTGAATAGATTATAGATGAGGTAGAGTGGATGAGCATCACAAAATACAGAGGTTTTTGCAAAAGAATAAATCAAAAACTTAGTTTTAGTTTTCCTCGGAAAGCATTTTGGATCAACCGATTTGTAAACTCGGTGATACCGAACCAGCTGTTGGACCCAAAACTAGTGAACTCGGTCAGACCGAGTCACAGTTCGGTGGCACCGAGACTGCTAGGGTTTCACAAAGTCCTGAACTCGGTCACACAAATTTTCAATTCTCGGTCAGTCCGAGAATCTCATGTGCAATGGCCTGAGCCGAATCGGTGGTACCAACTTCCACAACTCGGATGGTCCGAGATGGTTTCGGCGGAAACCTAACCCTAAATTTTCAATTCAACTCTAATCTACGGAGTGTTTTGACTAGATAAGATCGTTTCAATCGTGGCAAGATTCATGGCAAACACAATGTGCTAGGAATCGGATTGAGGATAGCACAGTGATCAAGTTCATACCCTAGTTCGGCGATGAACTTGCTACGGCGGCAACGGCGGGAATGATTTCCGTTGACGGCGGCAGAGACCAGCGGCAGGAGGCAACTGGCGACGAGGAGGACGATCCGGAGACCCTAGAGGCAGAGCGAGCTAAGCGCGGGCGAAAAGACTTCGGAGAAATTTCCAAAAAATTTACCCGTGGATATATATAGCTCGACCCTGTCGGTGTGACCGAGTGGAACAACTCGGTGTGACCGAAAGGTTCAAATCGGTTGCACCAAGATTGAAAACCTAGATCGACTTAGTGATCTCGGTATGACCGAAATGGATGAATCGGTCAGACCGAAACACACAAAGAAGTTTTGGAAGTTTAACTCTATGACGAATCGGGGACTCCGAGTGCTCCTCACACAGAGTGGTTCGAATCTGACTTGATCAAATTTTGTGATGTAGCATGAATAGAGTTTGAGACGAGAAAAGCATAGATAGCTAGAGAGGGTTCTTAGGCATTCTTGTCCATCCACTTGGCAAAAGAAAAGAAAACCAATCAATCAAAACAACAAGTGGATGTCCTCGAATGAGTAAAATATGCAATCAACATGCTCACACAATAAAATGGCAATTGAAATATGTGGCAAAGCATGCACAACCAATTCTAGCATCTATCAAACAATTTGCGATGACTAGGTCATCTATATATGAGTATATTGACTTAGGAGTCAAATGAGAACATTTGATCATATGTCATACTCATCGTTTAAGCACAAGTGGGGTTACCACTTTTACATAAAGCATTGTTGTGTTCACACCATTAGAGTTGCTTTAGCTCAATTCTTAGAGTAAAGCTCCCCCTAGATGTGAGATCCCCCCTAAGAGGGATGAACTAACCTTGGGTTTTGTCGATGATGACTTCATGTAGATGTTGAAGATGTGGATGCTCAATGTTGATGTAGATCATTTGAAGCTATCCATTGGAGTGAGTTGCACTTTCAATACCTACACGGGTTAGTCCCACAAGGAACAAACAAGGATATCCATAGACATAAAGTGATGCACACACAAGATGATGTCTATGAAAGCTTTTAGGTTACCTTGTCCCTTATCTTACCAACAAGAGGGTTTGTGACTCCTTGAACTAGTGCAATATGTGGAAGTTGATTGCACTTGTTCTTGCCAAGATGATAAGAGTGAAGTATGTTGGCAGAGTCACCCTCAAGAACTCTCTAGTTCTTCTTCTTCGGGATCCACACCATCTTGATGGGAATCCTCGATGTTGTAGTTGTACTTGATGAAGTGGAACTTGAAGTAGTCTTGGGAACCCACTTGACCAAGGCCTTAGGCGCTTCTTCAAATGCATCAATTTCCTCTTGAAGCTTGTCCTTGCCTTTTTGCTTGTGGTCTTGTGGTGGAAGATCATCTTGAGCTTGTGTCCCTTTGAAAGAAGTAGGATCATACTTCTCTTGTTGAGGAACAAACTTCGTCTTGGGGTATTGATCTTCTTCCCACTCAACTCCATTGGCATTGAACTTTCGTTCAAAACCAACACCTTGATTCTTCCGGTGCCTTCCTCGCTTGCGTACAATTTCCTCGAATTGCTTACTTCCGGCAAGGCTCTTGTAAACACCTTTCTCTATAATTCCCTTCAATAAGCTATTTTCTTGCTCAAGTGTAACTTGGCTAAGAGAATCATTAGTGGAATCAAGAGAACTACTAGAAGCAACAATATTGGATTTAGCATGATTATTGTTACTACTAGAGGAAGAATCTTTCTTGTTCTTGTTACTAGACTTGACTTGAGGCATGTAAGTGGATAAGAGTAAACGCTTGGCAATGTAAGAAGAACTTTTCTTACGAAGATCATCATTGATTGCTTTTAAGAACTCATGCTCTTGCTCAAGGTTGAGCTTTTCAAAGCGTAATTTCTCATGAGTCCTTAAAAGTTCTCGATGATCTCCTAAAATAGTTTCATGAGCTAACTTAAGAGTGTTTAGTTCTTTAGTTAGAGACTCAATCTTCTCCTTATCATTGTCATTCGTTTTATCTTGATTAGCATGATTAATTGATGTTTCATCACAGTATTCATCACTAGAGTTTTCAACAAGTAAATCATCATCACCTAATAGTCATCTTCATCACTATTGAAATCAACATACTCGGGGTGTGATACCTTTGGGCCTTTAGCCATGAAGCACGTTCCAACTCCTTCATTTGGTGAGTCAAATATGTCATAGGAGTTGGTTGTCACAAGTGCTAGATCGGCAACACCTTCATCTTGAGTATATTCGAAGTCGGAGTGGTTGTCGAAGTCGGAGCCGGATACCCATTCACCAACATGAGCTTGATGTCTTCGTTTTGTGTAGCTCCTTGATGACTTGTCCTTTCTTTCTGAATCCTTGCTTCTCCGTGAGGGTCTTCGTTCATAACGATCATCTCTACTCCTTCTTTCTCTAGATGGTGATTCTTCTCTTCTACTTCTTCTCTTGGGAGAATCTTCTCTTCTCTTGTAGGGGGCGTACACTCATTGGAATAGTGTCCGGGCCTTCCACAATTGTAGCAGTTTCGCTCTCGACTAGAAGATCTTTTGTCATTGTAGGACCTTGACTTGGAGCTTCTCTCATTGCTTCTACTCTTGTAGAACTTGTTGAAGTTCTTCACCATTAAGCTCAATTCTTCATTGAAGGTTGGTTTCTCACTCGATGATGTGGGGGCTTCACATGAGGCTTTGTAAGCACCACTTGATTTGTTGTGAAGTTCCTCTTTATCCTTGAGTGACATCTCACGAGCAACAATTCTTCTGATGACTTCCGTTGGCTTGAGATCTTTGTAATTTGGCATCATTTGGATCAATGTGCACACAGTATCATATTTTCCATCCAAGGCTCTTAGGATCTTCTTGATGATGAATCTATCGGTCATCTCTTCACTCCCTAAGCCGGCAATATCATTTGTGATAAGAGCAAGCCTAGAGTACATTTCAGCAACACCTTCACCATCCTTCATTTTGAACTTGTCAAGTTGACTTTGAAGCACATCCAATTTGGATTCCTTGACGGAGTCGGTACCTTCGTGCATATTAATCAAAGTATCCCAAATTTCCTTTGCATTCTCAAGACGGTTGATTTTGTTGAATTCTTCGGGGCACAATCCGTTGAAGAGGATATCACAAGCTTGAGCGTTGTATTGCAGCATTTTCAACTCTTCTGCGGTGGCTTCACGGTTCGGTTCTTTCCCGTCAAAGAATTCACCTTGCAAGCCAATACACACAATAGCCCAAACAGCGGGGTTATGTCCAAGAATATGCATTTTCATCTTATGCTTCCAACTAGCAAAATTAGTGTCATCAAAGTAAGGACCTCTACGGTGATAATTTCCCTCGCTAGACGCCATACTCTCCTAGGTTGTGAAACCAAGGCTATGGCCGCCAAAAGCTATGGAAATCAAAGCAAATGGAGACCAAAGCTCTGATACCACTTGTAGGATCGAAAGTATGTCTAGAGGGGGGTGATTAGACTACTTGACCAAATAAAAATCTAGCCTTTTCCCAATTTTAGTTCTTGGCAGATTTTAGCTATCTTAGCACAAGTCAAGCAATCTCCACATAATTCAATCAAGCATGCAAAAGAGTATATGAGCAGCGGAAAGTAAAGCATGCAACTTGCAAGAATGTAAAGGGAAGGGTGAGGGAGTCCTGGATTAGGGGGTGTTCGGATAGCCGAACTATACCTTCAGCCGGACTCCTGGACTATGAAGATACAAGATTGAAGACTTCGTCCCGTGTTCGGAAGGGACTTTCCTTGGCGTGGAAGGAAAGCTTGGCGATACGGATATTCAGATCTCCTACCATTGTAACTGACTCTATGTAACCCTAACCCTATCCGGTGTCTATATAAACCGGAGGGTTTTAGTCCGTATGACAACATACACATAAACAATCATACCATAGGCTAGCTTCTAGGGTTTAGCCTCTCTGATCTCGTGGTAGATCTACTCTTGTACTACCCATATCATCAATATTAATCAAGCAGGACGTAGGGTTTTACCTCCATCAAGAGGGCCCGAACCTAGGTAAAACTTCGTGTCCCTTGCCTCCTGTTACCATCCGGCCTAGACGCACAGTTCGGGACCCCCTACCCAAGATCCGCCGGTTTTGACACCGACATTGGTGCTTTCATTGAGAGTTCCTCTGTGTCATCGTCATCAGGAAGGATGCCTCACCCCGTCTTTAAAGACGGCACCGTTGCTAAGGGAGCTTTGGCTGTCGGCCAAACCCTCCGGCTAGGTGGTTTTCTTATGACCGCCTGTTCGGCTTCTGCACCGATGATGACCTCTCGAGCCATCGAAAACAATCTTCATGTCAGTTTGGAACTCGCCGAGTAGTTAGATCCAATGGAGCTTCCCTCCATAAACGAGCTCTTGGATCGCTTCGCCGCCTTGGGAGTCGCTACAGATCACGACCAGATTGGGCCTAAAACCAATATGAGAGAGATTAACTCTCCCCAAGTCACCCATCACGTTGCCGTGGTAGAGGGACAGTGTGGCGACCCTTCTTCTACCTTAAGGACTCGCTACGTCCGGATTCCCGACCCCTCCAAGCCGGATACCCGCGGAGGGGAGGATATCACTCAAGACCTGAACTTAGAGTCAGGCGACGGGCTGGATTCATTGGACAACACCCAGGGATCCAAATTTTTGAGTTCAGAAATTCCTCGGCCTCTGAGCCTCAGACGGGGTGAGGCTTCGGATTTAACTCCACCCACCCACCCCAACATAAGCGATCTATCCAAAATCAGGCAAGAGCCTGACGAAACAGTACATCATTACTGGGCTAGATTCCTCTTGGTTAAGAACAGGCTAAGGGACTGCCGCGAGGAAGACGCAATCTTAATCTTCTGCAATAATTGCACGGACAAGGGAATACTCAACGCCATAAGTCGCCGTGATATCACACGCTTCGCTGACTTGGCGTCCATTGTACAAAAGTATTGTGCGATGGAAAGCGCCTGGAAAACCAAAATAAAATTTTGGGACAATCCGGCCCTAAATACAAACCCAGTCCGAAATAAAAGGGTGCAGCATAACCAGACACCCAGGTCAAATATCAAAAAGAAAAAACCCTCTATAGGGCATGGAACCGTACTGGAAGGATGGCTTAACGGACCCTGTAAAATTCACAGTACAGAGGACGCCACACCAACTCACAGCCTTAGAGCATGTTGGATACTCCGGCGGGTGGCCAAAATTGCCGAAAACCTCCTAAATCCGGAGGCCACAGAAAGCCACCCCAGAGACACCCATACGGTATTAACAGTCTTCAAGACTTTCGCATCAAATAATATGCGAAAAAGGACACTCCGCAGCCTTGCCGAAGTCTACCAAGTTGCAACAATAAACCCATGGAGTGACATGGCTATTACCTTCAACACCAGTGATGAACCTAAATTCCGAACAGCCCGAGCACCAGCCGCATTGGTCCTCAGCCCAATAGTGGACGGCTTTCGTCTTACCGAGGTACTCATGGACGGCGGCAGCGGATTGAACCTCATTTACGAGGAAACCCTTCAAAAAATGGAAATAGACTGGAACCGCATTGAGCGAAGCAACACAACCTTTAGAGGAATAATCCCCAGTCGGGAAGCGCGCTGTACAGGAAAAATCACACTAGATATGGTGTTCAGCACGCCGGATAATTACAGGTCCGAAGAGATCACATTCCATGTGGCTCCATTCAGCAGCAGTTATCACGCTCTGCTAGGGCGGGAAGCATTTACAATCTTCCAAGCAATACCCCATTACGGGTACATGAAGCTCAAAATGCCCGGGCCTAACGGGATCATCACTCTCGCCAGTGATCCGGACATAGCACTCCGTGCCGAAAACAAGACAGCCGCACTAGCCCTCGAGGCACTATCCGAAGCCCTAGCGGCTGAGGAACTGACTGCGCTGCGCTCTACGGTGAATAGGGACGATGTGGTACTCGACAAAAGATCCAAGTCCACCTCCTTTAAACCGGCACACGAAATAGTCAAATTCCAAGTCCATCCAACGGACCCAAATAAAACAGCTTCCATCGGGCCACAGTTAAACCCTGATGTAGACGCCGCACTGCGACAGTTCCTCCGAGAAAACTGGGACATTTTCGCCTGGCACCCTTCAGACATGCCAGGAATCCCACGCAGGCTGGCCGAGCACAGCTTAAATATCCAAACAGGATTCAAACCTGTCAAACAGGCTCTTCGGTGTTTTTCCGAACCTAAGAGACAAGCTATGGGAGAGGAGCTAGCAAAGCTATTGGAGGCCGGATTAATCAGAGATATAAAACATCCGGACTGGCTAGCCAACCTGGTGATGGTACCAAAGAAGGACAAATCCTGGCGCATGTGCGTTGATTTTAAAGACCTTAACAAGGCTTGCCCAAATCAAGATGGCAGAATCTGACCAATCCGCAACTGCATTTGTCACACCATACGGCCCATTCTGCTTCAACACAATGCCCTTCGGGCTCAAAAACGCCGGCGCAACATATCAGCGCATGATTCAGACATGTCTGGCAAGCCAGATCGGCAAAACAGTGGAGGCATATGTAGATGATGTGGTCATCAAAACAAGACATGTCGAATCTCTAGTAGACGACTTGAGGCTCACATTTGATAACCTCCGAACATACGACATCAAGCTCAACCCGGAAAAATGCGTTTTCAGCGTTCCAGCCGGAAAGATCTTGGGCTTCATTGTATCCGGTAGAGAAATCGAAGCAAACCCGGCCAAGATCCGAGCTTTGTCGCAACTGGATATCCCAAAGGACCTCAAACAAATACAAAAGTTAACCGGATGCGTGGCGGCTCTAAGCCGCTTTATCTCCCGCTTGGGAGAAAAGGCCCTACCCCTTTACCGCCTCCTTCGGCGCACCGAACACTTCGAATGGACGGATGCAGCCACGGCCGGACTCGAGGAGATAAAATCCATACTTGCAACAAACCCAGTCCTGGCCGCGCCAAATATTGGCGAACCAATGCTATTATACATTGCAGCAACACATCAGGTTGTAAGCGCAGTGCTCGTCGTCGAACGAGAAGCGGACGGACACAGATTCCCCCTTCAAAAGTCGGTCTATTATGTGTCCACTGTCCTCACTCCTTGCAAATCATGGTACCCGCATTATCAAAAGATCGCGTACACGGTATTCATGGCATCCCGGAAGCTACGACACTACTTTCAAGAGTGTTCAATAACAGTAGCCCCGGAAGTACTACTCAACGATATTATAAACAACCATGACACAACGGGCCGGATTGCAAAATGGGCCATTGAGCACCTCCCGTTTGACATAACTTATAAGCCACGGCGAGCCATGTTGCAAGTCTTGGCCGACTTCGTCGCAGAATGGACGGAGGCTGAACTCCCTAAAGAGTATGGCACGTATTCAAATTGGATCATGCATTTCGACGGCTCCAAGATGTTGGCCGGACTGGGGGCTGGCGTTGTTTTGACGTCCCCCACAGGAGACACAGTTCAATACGTACTCCAGATTATGTACACGGACTCCAACAATGCAGCCGAATATGAGGCCCTTTTACATGGCCTCCGGATGGCAGTATCCATGGGCATTCAACGCTTAGAGGTGCGCGGGGACTCGAACCTTGCTATATCCCAAATAAATGGGGACTTCGATGCCAAGGATCCAAAAATGGTAGCTTACCGCAACGCCATCCTAAAAATGTCAGCTCGGTTTGAGGGGCTTAAATTTCACCATATAGCCCGGGAAAATAATCAGGCGGCAGATGTCCTGGCACACATCGGCGCAAAACGCGATGTAGTCCCCCCAACATCTTCCTGGGAAGGTTGTTCAAGCCATCCGTAGTATGGGAAGGGGAGCCGAACAATAACACCCCGGACCGAACCGCACTGCCCGACACCGAACATTCTGACACAATCAGAGGCTCTGCCAATGAAATAACACCTTCAGCCCACGTAATAATGGCCGTCATCGCCCCGTGGACAGAACCATTCCTCGCCTACCTCACTAGGCAGGAACTCCCCGAGGACCAAAATGAGGCACGCTGCATAGTGCGGCGATCCAAAGCCTACAGAGTCCATGACGGAGAGATTTATAAGAAAAGCACTACCGGAGTGTAACGCCCTCGATGCGGCTATATCTCCCACGTGTCAAAGCACGACTTAGAGGCATAACCGCATTGAAAGCAATGTTGCAAGTGAGGTAATCTTTACACAACCCATGTAATACATAAGGGAAAGAGATACATAGTTGGCTTACAATCGCCACTTCACACAATTACATGAATAAAGCATTGCATCATCCAAATACAATCAAGGTCCGACTACGGAACCAAAATAAAAGAAGAACCCCAAATGCGACAAAGGTCCCCGATCGACCCCAACAGGGCTCCACTACTGATCAACTAGAACGAAACAACACAAAGGACAAGATCTTCATCGAGCTCCTCCTGAGCTGGGTTGCGTCATCTGCATGGACTCATCGGCACCTGCAAAATGGTTTTGGAAGTATCTGTGAGCCACGGGGACTCAGCAATCTCGCACCCTCGCGATCAAGACTATTTAAGCTTATGGGTAAGGTAAAAGGTATGAGATGGAGCTGCAGCAAGCGACTAGCATATATGGTGGCTAACCTATTCGCAAAAGAGGGCGAGAAGAGAAGGCAAAGCACGGTCGATAAAAGTATGATCAAGAAGTGATCCTGGACTACCTACGTCAAGCATAACTCCAACAACCGTGTTCACTTCCCGGACTCTGCCGGAAAGAGACCATCACGGTTACACACGCAGTTGATTCATTTTTAATTAAGGTCAACTTCAGGTTTTCTACAACCGGACGTTAACAAATTCCCATCTGCCCATAACCGCGGGCACGGCTTTCAAAAGTTCAAATCCCTGCAGGGGTGTCCCAACTTAGCCCATCATAAGCTCTCACGGTCAACGAAGGAATAGACCTCCACCCGAGACGTTCCGATCAGACTCGGTATCCCGGTACAATAAGACATTTCGATAGGGTAAAACTAAACCAGCAACACCACCCAGATGTGCCGACAAATCCCGATAGGAGCTGCACATATCTCGTTCTCAGGGAACACCGGATGAGCAAGACGTCGGGTAAGCCAGCCCAGAGTTGCCCCTGGTAGCCTCGGACATCGCTCAGTTGGACCAACACTCAGAGGAGCACTGGCCCGGGGGGGTAAAAATAATGATGACCCTTGGGCTGGTCGACCCAAGGGAAAGAAAAAGGCTAGGTGGCGAATGGTAAAACCAATGTTGGGCATTGCTGGAAGAGCTTTACTTAAGGCGAACAGTCAAGGGGTTCCCATAATAGCCCAACCGCGTAAGGGACGCAAAATTCGGGAACATAACACCGATATGACAGAAACTAGGGCGGCAAGAGTGGAACAAAACACCAGGCATAAGGCCGAGCCTTCCACCCTTTACCAAGTATATAGATGCATTAATTAAATAAGATATATTGTGATATCCCAACAAGTAAACATGTTCCAACAAGGAACAACATCTCCATGTTCCAACAAGGAACAAACTTCAATCTTCACCTGCAACTAACAACGCTATAAGAGGGGCCGAGCAAAGCGGTAACGTAGCCAAACAACGGTTTGCTAGGACAAGGTGGTTAGAGGCTTGGCTTAACAATATGGGAGGCATGATAAGCAGGTGGTAGGTATCGCAGCATAGGCATAGCAAAAGAGCGAGCATCGAGCAAGCAAAGATAGAAGTGATTTCGAGGGTATGGTCATCTTGCCTGAAATCCTGCAAGGAAGAAGAACGAGTCCATGAAGAAGATAAACGGACGTAGTCGGACGGATCCTCACAATCACGACATTACCGGAACCAACCCGAAGAAGCAATCACCGGAAAAGAAGCACACAACATAGTAAACAACCAACACATGAACATGGCATGGTGCGCAAACAAGTATGATGCATGTCCGGTTTAAATATGCATGACATGGCAAAATGCACAAACAACACTACAACTTAAGTGGTGCTCAATATGCAACGGGTTGCATATTGAAGAAAACACCACATGACTTATTTAATTCCCTCTCGTTATGTACCCAACAATATTAAATGTTGTTAGCATGGCAAGAGGTGAAGCATGATGAAACTATCTAATCTAGGCAAGTTTAAATGAGGCCGGAACAACAAAACAACAAGTCCGGAAACTCCTCATATGTATATATTAGGTTAGGTCCTGTTCTGTCCTAAAACATATTTTAGAGTTGTTTAACATGCAAAGTAAAGCCACCATGTTAAACTAGGCATTTTTCTACCCCATTTACATATAAAGTTTGTTAGATTTGGAGCTACGGTTGAATAGTTATGAAATAAATCATTTTAGCATGACATAGGAGCAAATTTAAACAAACAGCATTTTAAACATTTTGAACATGGATGAAACTGACATATTATTAAACTAGACAAAATTCTGAGCAAGTTTCATATATTAAGTTTTTTAATATGATGCACCGTTTGTGAGTTATTATATGCATGAAGTAGAAGGTCCAATCTGTAAATATGCAGTGCACTGGTAATTAGGAAAATCGCAGGCGCTGGAAAAAACATGGTATGGGCCGAATCTGTAGGCTGCTGGGGCGCTCACCATGGGCTGAGGCCCGGTTCGGTGAAGAGGTAGGCAGGAAGGGGCGGCGCGGATCTGCAGGCTGCTGGGCCTGGCTTGGCGCTGCGCTGGGTCGGGGAAGCTGGGCCGGCCCACGCGGTCCACGAGCGCGAGGGGGAAAGGCGGCCCACAGGCAGACGCTCGTCGTCCTCCTCTCGAACAGGGATGGGCAGGGGTCGCCGGTGGAGAAGAAGGGCTCCGGCGAGCGGCGTTTCGGCGGCGAACGACGAGGAGGCGAGGGAAAACGGCGGAGGAGGACGGGAATGGGTGGATCTGGGCAGTGGCTCCTCGGATCTGGCGCGGGGATGGCTCCTGTGGCCGGATCTGGCACAACGGAGGCGCGGGGAGGCCATGGTGGCACGAACGTCGAGGCAGGCAGCGCGTTGGCGTCGGGCCATGCGACGGGAGGCGAGGAAGTAGCGGGCTCCTGTCTGGACAGGACTTGGCGAACTCCGACAGCGCGGAGCTCGGCTCCAGCGAAGGGGCGGCGAGGGTTCGCGGCCTCCGGCAAAATCCGGGTGGCCGGCAGGAGCATCTGGCAGCGGCGGTGGGGAAGCAGGGATGGTGGTAGCACGCGAGGAGCGGGCGGATCCGGCGGCCCGGCGCGGTCCGGAGCGGGCTGGAGACGGGCCTGACAGGCCCGCGTGGCGATGTGGGCGCCCCTGATGATGTGGCGGTGCGGGACTGGTTGCACGCGGCGGCGGCGTTGATGTGGCGGCCTCCCATTGGACGGAGCGACGTGTCCAGCGGGGTGGACATGTCCGGAGCGGCGAGGACGCGTCCGGATGCGCGGTGGAGGAGTGGATCTAGGGTTTCATCCGCGAAAATGAACGGGGTGCACATATTTATAGGTAGAGGGAGCTAGGAGAGTCCAAATGAGGTGCGGTTTTCGGCCACGCGATCGTGATCGAACGACCAAGAGGATGGAGAGGGTTTAAGTGGGTTTTGGGCCACTTTGAAGGGGTGTTGGGCTGCAACACACACGAGGCCTTTACGGTCCCTCGGTTAACCGTTGGAGCATCAAACGAAGTCCAAATGGCACGAAACTTGATAGGCGGTCTACCGGTAGTAAACCAAGGCCGCATGACAAGTCTCGGTCCAATCCGGAAATGTTTAATCCACACACATGAAAGAAAGGTAGAAATGACCACCGGAGGAGAACGGAGCGCCGGAATGCAAAACGGACAACGGGGAAAATGCTCGGATGCATGAGACGAACACGTATGCAAATGAAATGCACATGATGACATGATGTGCAATGCATGACATGCAAGCAATGACAAGACAACACCAGCGAATAACTGGACGACACCTGGCACATCGGTCATGGGGCGTTACACGGAGTCCTTCAAAGGTGCATCTCCGGAAAGGAGGGGCGGAACCTCCTGGCTGAAATTCATGCCGGACTGGGCGGTCATCACGCTGCAGCTCGGTCCCTCGTAAGCAAGGCCTTCTGTACAGGCTTTTATTGGCCGACGGCCCGGGCAGACGCTTAGGACTTAGTCCAACGATGCACCGGTTGCCAGCTCTTTGCAAACCAAAGCCATATGCCACCCACCGCCCTCCGAACCATCCCCATTACTTGGCCCTTCGCGGTCTGGGGGCTTGACATGGTTGGACCCCTTAAAGGCGGAACCCACAAGCAAAAATACTTACTGGTCATGGTGGATAAATTCACCAAATGGATAGAAGCCAAGCCTGTTAAGACGGCCGAATCCGGACCAGTGATGGACTTTATATCCGGGGTCGTACACCATTACGGCGTTCCCCACAGCATCATCACTGATAACGGCACGAACTTCACGGCCGACGAGGTAAAACTCTGGTGCAAAAACATGGGCATCAAGCTTGACTATGCTTCCGTCTATCACCCACAAACTAACGGCCAGGTCGAACGTGCAAATGGTCTTATCATGAGCGGCATTAAACCCAGATTAGTGCGGTCCCTCAAGGAATCTAACACGCACTGGGTAGAGGAGCTCACCTCCGTACTCTGGGGGCTGCGGACCACACCGAATCGCACCACCGGATACACACCATTCTTTATGGTGTACGGCGCAGAGGCAGTGTTACCCTGCGACATAATTCATGACTCACCTCGAGTGCACATGTACGAAGAAAGATAAGCCGAGCTCGATCGGCAGGACAGCTTAGACGCATTGGAGGAGGAGCGTGATGTGGCAAAAGCCCGTTCCGCATTCTATCAACAACAGGCTCGAAGATACCAAAGCAGAGAAGTACGGGCCAAAAATTACAACATTGGCGAATTAGTTCTACGACTACCGGACAAGAAAAACGACAAACTCAAGCCCAAGTGGGAAGGTCCCTTCATAATTGACCAAATCCTGACTGGTTGAGCGTACCGCCTGCGAGATGCATCGGATAACCGACTCGAGCCGAACCCATGGAACGCAGCCCGTCTCCGAAGATTCTGTGCCTAGCGCTGGACTCTATGTTCGTCTCATTCCTCTGTCCATTTTTATATATTTTATGTCTTGCATTTCTCTTCTTATTTTCTCTCTCTCTCTCTCTCTCTCTCTCTCTCTCTCTTATAGCCCTTAAAGGCTCATACAGTGATGCGCCATCCGCGCTCATTAAACATGGGGGCTTCTTTAGACAGAAGCTTATTCATACGGGCTTTATGCCCAACACATGCGTCACACTTCCGCATGTACCTTTTATTCACCATTATATGCATCGATATGACTTAAGTTTTGGCCAAGCTGGGTTGCCTGGCTCCTGTGCTTACCCCTACGTTCCCGATTGTTCGGCTAGGTGGTAAAGGGAGCACCTATGCGATTGTTACTGCCGGGTCAGCCGGACGTGTACCTCAGACTGGGTGAAGCCGAAAGCTAGCCTTCTTAAGGGAATATTCGGTCGGTGAAGTAAAGATGATCTTTTTTATTTTTTATGCCCCCAGATGTTTTTCCTGCGTTTCTTTTCGCAGCATGGACATGCACCTTAGGGCATGCCTCCCATGGAAAGGAACCCCTAATGAAACTATTCTCCTTGGAAGATGTTTCTTACTAACCATGTAATATAACATAACTAGTCAGGCACTTGTCTGTTCACACACTAATGACCCCTACGCCTGGTCTCCATGCATTCCCCGGTTCCTATATAACCGCATGGGAATTCGGACACACTCCGGACCATCAGGTCCCGAGGCTAAAGCAAAAAAGGTCAGCCATGACAAATGATCTACAATCCGGCTAGAAGGCATTATAAATGTCAACTAAATTACATAGTCATTTTGACTGATCGTATTCCTCTTCAATACCATCTAACAGGCTGTCTAATTTACAGTCCTGCTGGGAATACTTTGCGGCCAACTCTACTTGGCCGTATACTAAGCTTACAGGGATCTCCTTCCCATCGGGCCCTATAGAACCGACCTCGGCCATGTGGTTGGGGTCAGCCTTTGCGTACCGCGTCTTCACCATGGCCCAGGCCTTCCTAGCGCCTTGACGGCAGGCTGATATCTTCCACAATCGGAAGCGCCGCCATGCTCCTTTTAGCTTCTCCGCAAGCTCTCCAAGACCTTCGGGCATGGAGACGGATGGCCATAGGGCCTGGGCGACGCCTCGCATCGCCCGCCGAACTCGATCGAGTAGTTGCGAGAGCTCGGGAAGAAGGTCACCCATAGAACCGGGCATCTCCTCTGCAGGACGGCCCGTCAGCACACCTACAGACATTGCTCTATTAGTCGACTTCCCCGCCGAACTTTCTTTTAAAAGGTTCATTCAAGCACTTACTAAATATGCCGCGCCGAAGCCGCTGATTCTCCTTCATGGAGTCTGACAGCTGGGCACGAACATCTTTCAGCTCGATGCCCAGCTTGGTGTTGGCATCTCGGAGATCGTTCTTCTCCCCCATCACCTTCAACAGCACCCTCTCACCAGCCTTTAGCTGGCGTAGGAGATGTTGCCTTTCCGGATCCAATCCGGCGCCATCTATAATTTCATTTGTCAGATTCGCACCAAAGCCGTGCTTCGCAAAATACTTATCTTTTGATGTGTATATTACCAGCGGGGGCCTCCTTAGGCTCCCCTGCCGCGGCTAGTGCGGCCTCAAGTTGGGCTTTGCACTCTTCCAGCTCCTTGGACAGTAGGGAATTCCTTTCTGTAAGAACCTGCATAACAAATAATCCTTAAATCAGTTATTTTAACTGTTTCAAGTCTCGGGGGCTACTGGTACATATATAATTACCAAAATTTTCTTACCCGTATGTCTTTTACATATTGCTCCGTGGCTCTGGTTAGACCATTTTGAGCGCACGGAGGTACGCATCTCCCGACTTAAAGGCATCTAACGCCTCTTGGGAGAAACAAGCATCGCGAAGAATTGTCCGGCGACGCCTGTGGTTCATGGCACTCTCCACCTCAGAGTTGGTGCAGACAACCTGTCCACATCCTCCGTCGGAGGAGCGTCCGGTGTGCGCCTTGTGTTCGACCCCGCTTCTGGGCCAGGCTTTGGAGCCTGGCTGGTGGAGGCGCGATTGGCGGTCTCTCCGAATATAGTTCGGCGAGGTCTCTTTGTCCTGAAGAGGGCACAAGTGTTAATATGCCCTGAAGGTATGACACCTGGGATAAGGGGGTGCGCCATACCTTTGCGCTGACGCCCCGGTCCGGACTGCACCTCTTTTCTGCCCACGGGGCCCTACAGCCCCTCGTTGGCTTGTCGCCGCAGGTTCGGCCTCCCGTTTCTGGGAGGCCGGGATTAGCCTTGGATAATCGGCCATAATGGCCACCAGGGCGTTGTCCTTGCTCAATTGATGGAACACTCCATCAATCAGATCCACCGAAAGCTCCGGATCCTCTTGCGAGTCCGGGTCGAGGGACCATCCTGGGTCCTCGGGTTGTGGAGGAGGGCTGTTTATTTCTTTAACAGCCTGGTGCAGTTCCTGCATCGAAATTGCTAAGATTAAATATTTAACAATGGGGATATAAAATGGATGGGCAAGATGTGATCACTCACCCAGCTTGGAGGATTGTACATGGAAAATCCACCCTTTGGGTTAACGTGGAGAAAATACTCCTCTTCTCCCTTGTACAAAGCGAACAAGGTCTTTATTAGAGCCGCAGCCGAATCCGGCCCCTTACGGCCGTAGCGGGTGGTGTCATCCTTCCCGTTGAAATCCCACATGGGGTGGCTTCTATACTGTAGTGGCCGCACCCCTCGCATGATGCATGCAGCCATGACCCCGATCATGGTTAGTCCGGAATGAGCTAACAATCTTATCCGGCCCATCAGGTAAACAACGTCCCTGTCACTTTCCCTCTGAGGGCTCCGTGGGCGCCAGCTTAGGTGCTTCTTTAAGGGAGCATTGTTGAATTCAGGGAGGCCGATTGGGATAGGATCCGGCAGCGGGACGTCTTCTATGTAAAACCATTCCAAGGGCCAGTCTTCGGACGCCTTATTTGGGGTTCCGGACAGATAGCCGGTCCCGGCGATGCGCCATACTTCGGCTCCGCCCACTTGATACATAGACCCCTTCTTGGAACGGGGCACGAGGCAAAATAGCTCCCTCCACAGTCCGAAATGAGCTTCAACACCCAAGAACAGCTCGCAGAGGGCTACAAAGCCCGCGATATGCAATACTGAGGCAGGCGTGAGATGATGTAGCTGGAGGCCGTAGAACTCCAGCAGCCCCTGGAGAAATGGATGGATGGGAAATCCGAGCCCCTTATTAAATAAGGGACAAGGCACACCCGCTCTCCTTTGGAGGGATTAGGGGCGCTCTCCGCTTGCCCTCTGCCATTATAGACGGCAAGACCGGCTCGAACCGGGATCATATAGGCCGGGGGGAGAAATCCCTTGGTCTGGAGCGTCACTAACTCGCTATGCGGGATGGAGCATCTTTCCCAATGTCCAGGCTTAGGGCTGGAAGGGCAGGAGGAGGGGTCGCGACGGCTGGCCATGGTGGAATGGATCTTTGTCGGATGCGCTCTGATGAACACTCACGAAGGGGGAAGGTGTGGTTTGGATCTAAATCCTCGTCTCTTTAAATAGGTCAACTTGTTTACGCGGCTAGGGGTGTGAATGTAAAAACACTCAGACCTTTCATATTCGTTTGACACATGGGGAACGGCCATTATTGGGCGCAGAAGCCAAGGAGCGCAACATCTACAAGAAACCGGACTTTATTCAACAGGTACATGGAATTTGGAGGAGAACCCGCCTTGCAATGCCGAAGACAATCTGCGTGCCAGACTCATCGTCATTGAAGCCTGGTTCGGGGGCTACTGAGGGAGTCCTGGATTAGGGGGTGCTCGGATAGCTGCACTATACCTTCAGCCGGACTCCTGGACTATGAAGATACAAGATTGAAGACTTCGTCCCGTGTCCGGAAGGGACTTTCCTTGGCGTGGAAGGCAAGCTTGGCGATACGGATATTCAGATCACCTACCATTGTAACCGACTCTATGTAACCCTAACCCTATCCGGTGTCTATATAAACCGGAGGGTTTTAGTCCGTAGGACAACATACATATAAACAATCATACCATAGGCTAGCTTCTAGGGTTTAGCCTCTCTGATCTCGTGGTAGATCTACTCTTGTACTACCCATATCATCAATATTAATCAAGCAGGACATAGGGTTTTACCTCCATCGAGAGGGCCCGAACCTGGGTAAAACTTCGTGTCCCTTGCCTCCTGTTACCATCCGGCCTAGACGCACAGTTCGGGACCCCCTACCCGAGATCCGCCGGTTTTGACACCGACAAAGGGTTTGGAGGATTCAAACGCAATTGGAGACACGGATGTTTTTGTCGTGGTTCCGATAGGTGGTGCTATCGTACATCCACGTTGATGGAGACTTCAACCCACGGAGGGTAATGGTTGCGCGAGTCCACGGAGGGCTCCACCCACGAAGGGTCCACGAAGAAGCAACCTTGTCTATTCCATCATGGTTGTCGCCCACGAAGGACTTGCCTCACTAGCGGTAGATCTTCATGAAGTAGGCGATCTCCTTGCCCTTACAAACTCCTTGGTTCAACTCCACAATCTTGTCGGAGGCTCCCAAGTGACACCTAGCCAATCTAGGAGACACCACTCTCCAAGAAGTAACAAATGGTGTGTTGATGATGAACTCCTTGCTCTTGTGCTTAAAATGATAGTCTCCCCAACACTCAACTCTCTCTCACGGGATTTGGATTTGGTGGAAAGAAGATTTGAGTGGAAAGCAACTTGGGGAAGGCTAGAGATCAAGATTCATATGGTTGGAATGGAATATCTTGACCTCAACACAAGTGTAGGTGGTTCTCTCTCAGAAAATGTGTATTGGAAGTGTAGGTATGTTCTGACGGCTCTCTTCACGAATGAAGAGTGGGTGGAGGGGTATATATAGCCTCCACACAAAATCTAATCGTTACACACAATTTGCCAAACTCGGTGGGACCGAATGGTTAAACTCGGTCGGACCGATTCAGCAAACCTAGTGACCGTTAGGATTTTCGGTGGGACTGAGATGCAACTCGGTAGGACCGATATGGTTAGGGTTAGGGCATAATGTAATCTCGGCGTGACCGATTTTGGTAATAAGCTAACCAGAGAGTTGGTCAGGTAAACTCGGTGGGACCGATTCGCTCATCTCGGTGAGACCGAAGTGTTACAAAAGGGAAACGAAGAGTTTACATTGCAATCTCGGTGGGACCGATCGCTCATCTCGGTAAGACCGAAACGTTACGAAGGGAAACAAAGAGATTACAATCCCATCTCGGTGAGACCGAGATCCCTATCGATGAGACCGATTTGCCTAGGGTTTGTGGCAGGGGCTATGACATTTGAAACTCTGTGGCGCCGGATAGAAAGAATCGGTGGGGCCAAGTTTGACTTTTGGTTTAGGTCATATGTGGATGTGGGAAGGTAGTTGAGGATTTTGGAGCATATCACTAAGCATTTTGAGCAAGCAAGCCATTAAGCAACACCTCATCCCTCCTTGATAGTATTGGCTTTTCCTATAGACTCAATGTGATCTTGGATCACTAAAATATAAAATATAGAGTCTTGAGCTTCAAGCTTGAGCCAAACTTTTTGTCCTTAGAATTTTGAGGGATCCACTTTCCTCATCCATGCCATGCCATTCATTGAGCTTTTCCTGAAATATTAATCTTGGAATAATGTTAGCTCAATGAGCTATATGTTGTTAGAAATTACCAAAATCACCCAGGGATAGTTGCACTTTCAAAATTCCTTCGGGTATGATAGAACAACTGCTAGCTAATCCTTATGCAGGAGATGGAATCGAACATCCTCATGTGCACTTGATATATGTAGAACAAATTTGTGGATTGTTCAAGCTTGCAGGTTTAGCCAGAGATGAAGTTATGAAGAAGGTTTTCCCTTTATCTTTGAAGGAAAAAGCATTGGCATGGTATAGGCTATGCGACGATATTGGATCTTGGAATTGGAGTTCCACCAAAAAAATTATCCTATGCAACTCGTTCGTCGTGATCAGAATTATATATATCATTCTTGGCCTCGTGAAGGAGAAAGTATTGCTCTAGCTTGGCGGAGGCTTAAGTCAATGTTATATTCATGCCCCAATCATGAGCTCTCAAGAGAAATTATTATCTAGAATTTTTATGCTCGGCTTTCTTGTAATGATCAAACCATGCTTGATACTTCTTATGCTGGTTCTTTTATGAAGAAGACTATTGAATTCCGGTGGGATCTTTTGGAAAGAATTAAACGCGACTCTGAAGATTGGGAACTCGACAAAGGTAAAGAGTCAGGTATTAAACTTAAGTATGATTGTGTTAAATATTTTATGGATACCAGTGCTTTTCAAAAGTTTAGCACTAAATATGAACTTGACTCTGAGATAGTAGCCGCCTTTTGTGAATCATTTGCTACTCATGTTGACCTCCTTAAAGAGAAGTGGTTTAAATATCACCCACTTATTAAAGAAGAAATCAAAGAACCGGTACCAGTTAAAGAAGAAACTATACTTTACAATGTTGATCCAGTTGTTCCTTCTGCTTATATTGAGAAACCACCTTTCCCTGTTAGGATAAAGGAACATGCTAAATTTTCAATTGTGGTCAACAAAAGCTATATTATAACACCTAAACCTGGTGAACAAATCAAAGTAGAACCTAGTATTGCTATGGTTAAAGATCTCTTGGAAGAAGATATGTATGGGCATGTTATTTACTTCTGTGAAAAAGCTGCTAGAATTGCCAAACTGGATAAAAAGATAAACATAGACCTGTTGTTGGCATGCTCATTATCTCACTTAAAATAGGAGATCACTGTTATCATGGTTTATGTGATATAGATGCTAGTATGAGTGCTATTCCTTACGCCTTATATTTAAACCAATAATGAGGCTGGGCAACTCAATCTCAGGAAACTCCCCGATTTCGGCCTTCGTTGGCCGTCGGATGCTGGTCAACAGGGTCGTGTGCGTGCTACTTTCCGTTGGATCATCGTGTCTTGACCGGCCGATGCAAACGATGGGGCGAATGACCTGTGAGCTCATGGAGAAGGGCGATACGCTGGGTCAAACATTTTTGGGTGTTCGGACGGCCTCTCCTCATGCGCCGCATGCGCGTGTCGTGCACTCCCATTTTTGCTATTCCCTCTTTTGGCTGGTTGGCAGCCGCATATGCACCAGATTTCTGCACCCGTGGTTGTACTTTACTGATGACGGGTGGGCCTGTGCTACCCTTGGTCCCGCTGATCGGCTGCACTAGCTGCATGTCACATGGTGTGGTTTAGTTTCTGCCAGTCAACCACTTTTGGTGGGTCATTCCCCACGCCTTGCGCACGTCGTGCGTTGTGGGGATAGAGTGGAGGGGTCAGCTGGTGCGTGTGCACCCGGCTTCTGCACCTGCAGATTCTTTCCGCCGTATGACTTGTGGGCCAGGTTCTCTGTGGTCCTAAACATCGGCGAGTGGTGTTCGTTCGGTCCGTGTCCAGTCGCTTCATCCGGGTTGAAAGGAGTTGTTGGGTTGCACTGTGGACTGCTTGGTCTCATCCTGTGGTGTACCCATTGGCCATTGCCATTCTCTCTGGTCTTTTTTCACCATTTTTTTGTCGCACGCCACTGCTCAAGGGCCCGTGTAGACGGACGGTCCCATTTGTCTGTTGGATGGGTGTATGCTGCGTGCGTCTGCCCCTCCCTCGCTGCCCGCGTACTATGGTTGATGCACGGCTCGACCACACCGACATGCGAGCGCTGCGGCATGGTCGCGCGCGATAGGGCCCCTGAGGACGAGGCGTGCACGTCCATGATCTGGTGACGGCTGGAGGGAAGCCCCGACCAGGAGTTGCCGTTCGCGCTGCTGGCGGAGCGGTGGATGGTGGTGGCCTTGGTGGGGGCCACCGCCGGATGGGGATGAACGCGGTGGCGGCGCCGCCGGGGGCGGATCGAGGCGGCGAGCGAGCGGGAGAACACACTGCTCTCCTTTGGCCGCGTCGCCGACCACACGGCCGTCACCATCGTCGAGTTCGACGTCCAGGTATATACAGACACAAATGAAGCTAGCCTCCGCTTGAATTTCCCATCATTAGTTCGCAATTGATACGCTGCTAGCTTGTTTAAGCTTGGACTCTCGTCGGTTCGTCTCGCTTCCTTCGACTGCACTCTGCTATGATCTATTGTGATGACCCTTGTTTGCTCGATGGGCGACGCTGGTTGAGGTTTGTCCTGCTCGTCTTCTTGTGTTTTTCACCTCACCTCTCTCTTTGCTTCGCCTACTAATCTTGCATGCTTGGGCTCGTTTCGTCCATGCGCAGTTTGTTTCTACTTGCGGTTGTCGCCTGCGTCGACGCGTTTGTCCTTCTGTCCTTCGCGTTCAGGTTTGTGCACGCCACTTCTGCTCGCCTATAACCTGTTCGATGAAATGCGTTTGTGCTAACATTTGTTCTTCGGTTTAGTCTGTTTTCTTCGTTTTATTCCTTCCCAGCTCTGGTAAATAGGTTGTTTTTTCCTTTTCTGAACCGCGAGTGTTTCTTGCTTGCATCTGCATCTTTGCATGTCGTGGTTGTTTTCTGACCGGTTCTTTTCTATATTTCGTAGGTTGTACGATCTTGCCCGTTGCTGTGTTAACGTTCTGCTCGTTGCTCCGTCTCTGTTTTACTCATCAAGGTTTGCTGATCTCCCCTCTGTCTACCTTCCTATTCTACTTTCTTTATGTACTATCATGCAGTGGCGGAGCTTAGTGCATGGCACCCGGCTTCTGCACCTGCAGATTCTTTCCGCCGTATGACTTGTGGGCCAGGTTCTCTGTGGTCCTAAACATCGGCGAGTGGTGTTCGTTCGGTCCGTGTCCAGTCGCTTCATCCGGGTTGAAAGGAGTTGTTGGGTTGCACTGTGGACTGCTTGGTCTCATCCTGTGGTGTACCCATTGGCCATTGCCATTCTCTCTGGTCTTTTTTCACCATTTTTTTGTCGCACGCCACTGCTCAAGGGCCCGTGTAGACGGACGGTCCCATTTGTCTGTTGGATGGGTGTATGCTGCGTGCGTCTGCCCCTCCCTCGCTGCCCGCGTACTATGGTTGATGCACGGCTCGACCACACCGACATGCGAGCGCTGCGGCATGGTCGCGCGCGATAGGGCCCCTGAGGACGAGGCGTGCACGTCCATGATCTGGTGACGGCTGGAGGGAAGCCCCGACCAGGAGTTGCCGTTCGCGCTGCTGGCGGAGCGGTGGATGGTGGTGGCCTTGGTGGGGGCCACCGCCGGATGGGGATGAACGCGGTGGCGGCGCCGCCGGGGGCGGATCGAGGCGGCGAGCGAGCGGGAGAACACACTGCTCTCCTTTGGCCGCGTCGCCGACCACACGGCCGTCACCATCGTCGAGTTCGACGTCCAGGTATATACAGACACAAATGAAGCTAGCCTCCGCTTGAATTTCCCATCATTAGTTCGCAATTGATACGCTGCTAGCTTGTTTAAGCTTGGACTCTCGTCGGTTCGTCTCGCTTCCTTCGACTGCACTCTGCTATGATCTATTGTGATGACCCTTGTTTGCTCGATGGGCGACGCTGGTTGAGGTTTGTCCTGCTCGTCTTCTTGTGTTTTTCACCTCACCTCTCTCTTTGCTTCGCCTACTAATCTTGCATGCTTGGGCTCGTTTCGTCCATGCGCAGTTTGTTTCTACTTGCGGTTGTCGCCTGCGTCGACGCGTTTGTCCTTCTGTCCTTCGCGTTCAGGTTTGTGCACGCCACTTCTGCTCGCCTATAACCTGTTCGATGAAATGCGTTTGTGCTAACATTTGTTCTTCGGTTTAGTCTGTTTTCTTCGTTTTATTCCTTCCCAGCTCTGGTAAATAGGTTGTTTTTTCCTTTTCTGAACCGCGAGTGTTTCTTGCTTGCATCTGCATCTTTGCATGTCGTGGTTGTTTTCTGACCGGTTCTTTTCTATATTTCGTAGGTTGTACGATCTTGCCCGTTGCTGTGTTAACGTTCTGCTCGTTGCTCCGTCTCTGTTTTACTCATCAAGGTTTGCTGATCTCCCCTCTGTCTACCTTCCTATTCTACTTTCTTTATGTACTATCATGCAGTGGCGGAGCTTAGTGCATGGCTGCCCCCCCCCCCCCCCCCCCCCCCAGATTAGCACATGTGGGCATAAAAATATTAGGGAAATAATTTAGATTGTTAAATTTTGCATGTTTGGCCCCCTCACTAGCCTATATATTTTATTTGGCCCCCCCAAAGATCTTGCTCAAGCTCCGCCACTGCTATCATGTTGGCTATCCTGCTGGTTGTTTCTGTATGTACTATCATGTTATCTTAGCCTACTAATCGTTTGAATATGTTTAGCTGTCTTTCTAACAATAGCCCGTCAAGCTAGACATATTTCATAAGCAACACTTATTATACTAGAGATTGACGAGTATGATATAAATATTTTAATTAAATAGCTGTCATGATATGGAAAATTCATGTATTTCCTGTTGCTGTTCAAGAGTATGCCTGTTAAGAGATTCAGTTGTCATGGTTCCCTGAGCAAGATTCAGTTTTACATGGATTATTCTAGATAAGTTCAAGTTATTTGTGTTGGGACACCTAAGCTAACCTTTATACCTTTCTATTTAGGAGATGGCAGCAGTATATAAAAAATATATCACTAATTATTTGTAGAGTTCATTCTTGATAGGAACAGAACTGTTATAGCTGATATCAACATGTCAAGGTGAGTTTCACCCAATCCTTCTTCACTCCTCTCTCCCTCTCTCTCTCTAACTCTGCAACTCTGCAAGCTTATGCAGTGTGCTCTGCTCCAATGATTTTTAATTGTTGTAAATAGATATCTCGTTTTCATTTTCTATGCTGAAAGGAATGGTAATGCTTATGTTTTACTATTTGTAAAATTAACATATGCCAGTTGGCTTCTTCAGGTGGCTTATTGTTGATTTTATTTTCTTGTCCGCCTCTATGAAAGTTTCGAAGGACTTGTCAATCCAATGGATTCTGATGCACAATGTTGAATTAGATATGTCTGCCAGTATGCAGGCCATCTTGAGTGTCTCATCTCGATCAATGGGAACAAGAAAGTACACATATTAGGAAACTGAAATTTGACAACACTTATTTTCGTCTAGATGACTGCCAGTATGCACGATGTTGAATTTTTGTCAGAATAGCGGACCTAAACAATTGGTTGTTCGTCTAGATTAAACACCCAGCTATAAGAATGGGTTGACGGCACTAATTGACTATTGCCGCTTCAATGTTGTCCAAATGCATCATTTTTTGCCATTGATTTTCCAGACGATATTTCAGAGGCTTCTTATTAGTGAATCCCAACTTCCATACAAAGCATGAGTGAATTTCTTGTTTCAAATATTGATATGTTGATTATGGACACTAATTGACACTGTGACCTTGATGCTTGATAGAATTGCATCAATGAAAAGTTTTCTTGATACTTCCTTTGCTCAATGTATATCTTGGTCTGTTATTGCGTGATTTTGCAAATGTAAAACTGAGGCTTTTTGGCCTTGATAATTTTGATTCTTGTCATGTTCAGGATTCAGACGGTTCTGAAACCACATTTATAATTTTTCTTGGTACTTGGTGTTTATTTGCCATCTTTATGTGCTCAGGGCCAAAAGAATTGCTAATCTTGCAGTTTTAATAGACGTACATGCTACAGCATGGTAAAAAATAAGGGGAGCTTTTAGACGGCCTCTAGGTTATCGGATGAAATCCGGTTGAATTTTAGGAAGGTTTAGGAGTATCTCCCTTTTTGGTATAAATTTGGCTCCACGATTGCTTAAACAATAGTTAGATTCTGTAACAAACCTGCTATGAATAATTGCATTGTTACTTTAGTGAAAAGTTCCCGGGCATTCTATGTGTTCATCTGAACTTGGATTAAAGTATTCCTTTTGTTATCGAGTTTCTCACTAAGCATGTTACCTTTGTTGCTGAATTTTGCCTAAAGTTTATGTATATTAGACTCACATGATTACTTGATGGTTGATGTGGATTCTACAACTTGGAAAACACATCTAGGATATTCAAGTTGTGTGTGGCTCCCGGGAGAAAGCTTGCTAATCCATTCAACCACTTACATGAGAATCCAGTGCCGCAGGTGACTCATTCACGCAAGAACTATTGTTAAGTTTTTCCTTTTCTCCTTCGATTCTACAAGCCGCAAAGGAGTGAAGGGTAGAAAATATTCCCATTCTCGTTGAATTGGTGGGATTGTCACCAAGTAAGTGCTCTAGATGTTTCTATTTTAGAGCAAGAAGCCAAATCAGCTTGTTCATTGTAAATCTTGGAAAACTTGTGTTTATTATCACTTCCATATCTGTTATAAACTTTTGTTGCTGGTGTGGTACTTTTCAATCTTGGTTTGCCCTCCATTGCAGCAATGTCCTTGTTTCTTCACTTGATTTCTCGTTTCATGTTTGCGCATCTATTACAGTAGAAAAACATGTCATAAAAGTTGGTTTGTCCAGTTCCCTTCAAAAAACAAGAGATGGCGATAGAGAGTGGCTCCATCACTGAGAGATGACAACCGTTGTGCAAGGCATTGTTTGTTCAGCTACTTTAAAAAATGAAGGAATTACAGTGCATCTGACCTATAAAGGGGCTGTGTAGGATAAAATGCTATGGTTCTAGACAAGTGGGAGGGGAGAGACAAATCGTGACTTGGATTCCTAAGTTCCAACAAATGTAGCAAAATTGTAGAGAATGCCCACATTTTGAAAACTTGATCACATAGTTTGAGGCTATGTTACTTTCAAATTTTATTATTAAGAGGATCCTTATTATTGTCAAATTGTCAAGCATTTATTTTCAAATAACTCTTGGTTTGAAATGGGACCTTGCGCCATGCAACAAGTAATGTTATTATACATCTTAATGTAGACAAAAACCTCCATTCTATTTTAGCATTATTACTAGACAAAACCAACAATAGAAACATTGAATAAACAAGAATAGACCTGAGTTAATGTGTTAGCATGCTAACCATATTTTCAACTAAAAAATGTTTTCTTAACTGGTCTATACATGTTACACAAATATGATTTTTTTTTCAACCTCATATTTCTCAGCATGATAAGCATATTTTCAATATAGCATGCTTTAACACATGGGCTTTCTACTACCAATATTGAATATGTCCTTGCAAAATAAAATTATTTTCATCGACAACATGTTTTTAGTGGGTCTCTGCGCCATTTGGCGCAACAGGTCAACTAGTATCAAGAAATTATGAATGACATAGCACCCGCAGGGATAGAAGACATAGATGTTACTATTAAACTTGCTAATAGAGACACTATTTCACCAATTGGGATTGTTAGAGATGTTGAAGTCTTGTGTGGGAAAATAAAATACCCTATTGATTTTCTTGTTCTTGGTTCCCCACAAGATGAATTTTGTCCCATTATCTTTGGTAGACCTTTCTTGAACACCGTTAATGCTAAGATAGATTGTGGAAAACAAATTGTTGGTGTTAGTTTTGGTGATGAGTATCATGAGTTTAATTTTTCCAAGTTTAGTAGAAAGCTTCATGAAAAAGAATTGCCTAGTACGAATGAATTAATTGGTCTTGCTTCTATTGTTGTACCTCCTACTGATCCACTAGAACAATATTTGTAGACCATGAAAATGATTTACATATGCATGTGTCGGCGTTCTGGGAACGGGGGTCCCCAGACTTGCCTGCCTGCGGCCTACGGCGTGGCTCAAAGGAGGCCCAGCATGGCTCATCTTCATTAGCACAAGACTCAAGACCCTCGCGAGGGGCCAAGCCTCGCAAGGCGGATGACACGGAGCTTCCTCAGGCACGGCCTCATCAGGCTGGCTCGCGAGGAGGCGGAGAGATCAAGGCAGGGTACCTCGCGAGGTGCCCGTGACGCAAGCCATGACGACTCAGGGCGCCAGGCGGGTGCCAGCGCGCGCAGCGTCCTTCCTTTCCTCTTTGGTGCAAAGGGGGCAAGCGCAGCCGCGGAGTACCGAGGCATCAGGCAAAGGTTGCCATTTTGGTGCAACGAGACCAAGACCAGGAGGACTACGAGACGGAGGTCACCGTGAAGCCCAAGACGGCGTCATCACCAGAGCTTTGCGCAGGCGAAGACTGCTTTTGTCAGGGTAGTTGATACTTGCTGTCCCCTTTCAAATTAGCCCGCCATTGTTGGCTCCCTTCCCGCTCAATATTTGGGAAGAGGACCAAGGCCTCTATAAATAGGGCCAGCCGCCCATGCAGTAGGGGGTTCGAGCTTTTGGTTCGGTTGGCTAGTAAGAGTAAGAGAGAGAGAGAAAGAGAAGGGTGGCTGAACTCCTCCTAGCAGTTCATCACCCCAGCCAAGAACAGACCCTCGCGAGGCTGTTCTTCCTTGTATTGTCCATCATCATCAGCCCCAAGAGACAATCCACCAACCGCACACTGGAGTAGGGTATTACACCACAACGGTGGCCCGAACCAGTATAAATCTTGTGTCTCTTGTGTAGTTCTTTTAGTAGTTTCAGATCTTTGCGAGGCGGGGAGGTAGAAGGCGTAATCTCCGCGCGCACCCCAGTGTTCGAACCTTAAGGTAGTAAAGGGGTGATGTATAAGTGGAGCTGCAGCAAGCGACTAGCATATATGGTGGCTAACTTATGCGCAAGCGACTAGCATATAAGTGCACATGACATACGAAGCGTCCCCGAGTCAGCATAGCCAAGGACTCTTTAAGACACAACGAGACCACTGTAAAATCGACCGTGAATAGGCGAACCACTAGACGTCGAACCCCAATTTCATATCACACATTCGTTGGAAGGATATCCTAAGAGCTACTTGAATTCCCACCTATGAAACTCCTGAAACTTTCCGGTTATGCAATCAGGTGTTGGGGATACAGGGGAAGCATAATATGTCACCCAAGCTAGCAAATTCTACATCCAGCTGTATCCATCCTTCAACACATAACCAAGAAACCTTCGGAAACCATCTACCTCAACCTTCGAAAAGCATCCGTTATGCAAGTTATGGCGATACTCCCGAACTCCCGCCCCAGTACTGGGTGGCGTCGAGGTTATCTCACCAACGAACTGCATAAAGGAGATTTTTGATGTCGCGCACATATCTCAAGTATACCAGAATTGCAACGATAAAATTATGATGACAACACCTCAGAGCTCAACTTCCCGGGACACTTCCACTAAACCCCTGACAGGAGGCACCAAGACAGTATTCTCATCATAAGCCATCGGAACAAATCCAAGATACTCGCGTGATCCTAAAAAAAATTTAGTGAAATTTGAGAAGAGAAGAGTCAAAACTCTACGTCAGGATGCCTTACCAGAGCGATGAGGAGACTGGGAAGTAAAAAGAATTCCTAAGCTCTCCGATATATAATTCCTAAGGACTCAAAACATTTTTCTAGACACAACTCGGCTGCTAAAAACGATCAAGCAATGGGGGCTCCTAAGGTCGGGGAAGGCTCTGATACCAACTTGTAACGCCCTCGATGCGGCTATATCTCCCACGTGTCGAGGCACGACTTAGAGGCATAGCCGCATTGAAAGCAATGTCGCAAGTCGGGAAATCATCACACATCCCATGTGCATAAATAATATAAAGGGGGAATAACATAGTTGGCTTACACTCACCACGTCACATCAAAGTACATAAATAACATCCATCATATAATTCACTCATGGCCCGACTACGGCGCCAAAATAGAAAAGACCCCCAACATGCGACAAGGCCCTGAATCTAACCTCGGATAGGCACCACTACTAATCATCAGGAAAAGACACATAGTAACGCTGAGAGTCCTCGTCGTACTCCCACTTGAGCTCGAGCGCGCCATCTGAAGCTGTATCATGTGTCCCTGCATCTGGTGTAATAGTAATCTGTGAGCCACAGGGACTCAGCAATCTCGCACCCTCGCGATCAAGACTATTTAAGCTTAATAGGTAGTAAAGGGGTGATGTATAAGTGGAGCTGCAGCAAGCGACTAGCATATATGGTGGCTAACTTATGCGCAAAAGAGAGCGAGAAGAGGAGGCAAAGCACGAGCGAGAAACTAGTGAGCAACCCGCGCAAACATAACTCCAACACCGTGTCCACCTCCCGGACTCCGCCGAGAAGAGGCCATCACGGCAACACACTCAGTTGATTTATTTTAATTAATTAAGGTTCAAGTTATCTACAACAGGACATTAACAAATTCACATCTGCCCATAACCGCGGGCACGGCTTTCGAAAGATCAATCCCTGCAGGGGGTCCCAACTTAGCCCATAACAAGCTCTCACGGTCAAACGAAGGAATAGACCTCCACCCAAGACACACCGATCAGACTCGGTATTTCGGTACAACAAGACGATTCGACAGGTTAAAACAAGACCAGCAACACCGCCCGAATGTGCCAACAAATCCCGATAGGAGCTGCACATATCTCTTTCTCGAGCGCTCCATACAACTAAAACCAAACCTCGAGTTTCCCCGAGGGGGCACTGCACAGGACTCTAGTTCGGACCAACACTCAGAGGAGCACTGGCCCGTGGGGGGCTAAAATAAAGATGACCCTCGGGCTCCGGAAACCCAAGAGAAAAAGGGGGTAGGTGGCAAATGGTAAAACCAATGTTGGGCGTTGCTGGAAAAGCTTTAATCAAGGCGAACTATCAAGGGGTTCCCATAATAGCCCAACCGCGTAAGGGACGCAAAATCCGGGAACATAACACCGATATGACGGAAACTAGGGCGGCAAGAGTGGAACAAAACACTAGGCGAGAGGCCGAGCCTTCCACCCTTTACCAAGTATATAGATGCATTAAGATAACATGGCAATATAATGATATCCCAACAAGTAAATAAATGTTCCAACAAGGAACGGCTCCAATCTTCACCTGCAACTAGCAACGCTATAAGAAGGGGCTGAGCAAAGCGGTAACATAGCCAATCAACGGTTTGCTAGGACAAAGGTGGGTTAGAGGCTCAATCATGGCAATTGGGAGGCTGACAAGCAAGTGGTAGGCATCGTAGCGTTGGCATAGCAAAAGAGCGAGCAAACTAGCATAGCAAAGATAGTAGTGATTTCGAGGGTATGATCATCTTGCCTACACAGTTGTCAGAGTTGACTGGATCCTCAAAAGCAAACTCAACGGGCTCCTCGTTAGCGAACTCGTCTCCCGGCTCTACCCAACAACACAAACAAGCAACAAGGATACAATCAACCACGTGCAAAGGCAACCAATAATATGCAACGATGGTATGCTATGCGGGATGCGATGCGGGATGCAAAATGCAAGACGTGACAGGAAATGCATGAACCTGGCCTCAACTTGGAAAACCAAGTGTGCCACTGGATAGAGGGGAAGAAATCCCCTGAAAACGATATAAAGATCATAGGAATCGGAGCTACGGTTTGGAAATGGCAAGCGTTTTACGAAACGAACCGATCTGCAATATACAGCAAGTAGTCTCCTAAATGCAAAGAAATGAACATGTTAAAGCCACCAAACATGAAAACAAAATGCATGGCAGGGATGTACACAAGATGCTTAACAAATCACTAGGACTGAGCCATAGGCAAATTCATCCATTAAGGGGTTCAAACAAGCATGGCAAAACTGAATAAGCAAAACAGATTTCAGACTTAGTGAAATTAACACTAGTCTGAAATTTCAGACCACGATGCTCACTTCGGAGCAGAAAAACAACATGAAACATAACCTGAACATGGAAAGTAAGAGCATGGCATGGAGCTACTCAACAAGCTTAACAAAACACCCAAAGTGACCTGGGGCCAAAAGGGTTCACAAAATACTCTACCGAGCACACGAACATAGATGAAACACAATCAGTTTTCAGACTTAGTGAAAACTGAGGCATGCTGAAATTATAACTCACGGAGGCACGTAAACGAGCTCGGTGCACTCACTACAGTGCAAGTCATAGCAAGGCAAGCATATATCCATAAAGAAGGCACAAAATTCTAGCTAGGCATGTCAAGAACAATTGCATAGCATGCATGGATCACTAGCAATAGCACCGGCAAAATCGCAAAAGAGTTCACGATCTGCCCAAATTAACAACGATGCAAAAGTTGAGCTCGATTGACTCAACCTAGGGTGCTCCAACATAGCAAGTAAAGATATGGATGGATAGAGCATAACAAGATTAACAAATGTCCCTTACTGATCATACTCAAAAGGGGCACGGATCACTAGGAAACAAGCCGAACATATGGCATCATGAACTAAAACATCCCAGACTTAGTGAAAATCACTAAGTCCCTGAAATCAGCAATCTCAGGTACCCCTTTTTGCAAGCTTGCACAAGACACCACATACATCCTAAAAATGCATGGGTGGCACCTCTGGAAAGAAGGCAAAAAGCTTAACAATTCATCCCAAAGGGTCACAGGCATATCATGCACACAATAAACATGGCAAAAATGACAAAAGTCAATGATGAGCTAACGGATCTGCAATTTAACTCACGATGCCTCCTTCTAACAGCATTTTGGGCATCAAGATTAACTCAAATGCAAATGATGCAATAGAATGAAATGATGTACTCGTCGAGACGAAGATTTTTATATATCATATGTCCAAAACGGAGCTACGGGTGCGGAGATATGGCAGGTCAAAGTTTGCATAAAAATCAGGAGGAGAGGGGAAAAGTCAACCACATAGATCTAGGGTTCCTCGCGGCGCGCGAACCGAAGCCGGATCTGAGCTCGCCGGAGTTCGTGCTCCTGTTCACCGGCGGCGACGGGAGAGGAGGCCGGCGGCTTGATCTGAGTGGAGGGGCGGCGGTGTGGGGCTCCGGCGACGAGGAGAGGCCGGGCGGCGGGGTCAGCGGCGTCCGGCGCGATGGCGCGCGGCGGACGGGCGAGGTGACGGCCGGCCGAGGCGGCGGCTGTGGTGGCCGGAGGTGGCGATGGCGGCGAAGGGCGGCGGCAGGAGCTGATCGGCGACGGGGAAGAAACCGCGGGGCGGCGCGGGCGGATCTGGCCCGGTGGCGGCTCGAGCGGGCCTCCCGCGGGCTCGCCGGGCCGCGCGGAGGAGAGGCGGCGAAGTGCCACATGTCAGGCGCTGGCTGGCTGGGGCGCGGCGGCAGAAGTGTCCGGTCCGGCGGCGGACATGTCCGTCGGTGGCGGGACGATTTTAGGGTTTCGAGAGGGAGAGAGATCCGAGAACGGAGGGGGGTATTTATAGGCATAAGTGGAGCTAGGAGTGTCCAAATGAGGTGTGGTTTTCGCCCACGCGATCGTGATCAAACGGCCAAGACGATGGAGCAGAGTTTGGTGGGTTTTGGGCCAAATTGGAGGGGTGTTGGGCTGCAACACACACGAGGCCTTTTCGGTCCCTCAGTTAACTGTTGGAGTATCAAACGAAGTCCAAATGACCCGAAACTTGACAGGCGGTCTACCGGTAGTAAACCTAGGCCGCATGGCAAGTTTCGGTCCAATCCGGAAATGTTTAATCCCCACACACGAAAGAAAGCTAGAAATGGCCACCGGAGGAGAACGAAGCGCCGGAATGCAAAACGGACAACGGGGAGAATGCTCGAATGCATGAGACGAACATGTATGCAAATGCAATGCACGTGATGACATGATATGAGATGCACAAAAACGAAAACAACACACGGAGACAAAGACCCGAACCCGAGAAATAAATATAACTTAATGCCGGAAACGGCAAGAGTTGGAGTACAAATTGGGAAAGTTATATCTGGGCGTTACAACACTCCACCACTACGAAAAGATCTCGTCCCGAGATCTAGGACTGAAAGAACTCCGGGTACTCAGAACGGAGGTGATCCTCGCGTTCCCAGGTAGCTTCACGGTCGGAATGGTGTGACCACTTGACTTTGAGAAATTTGATTGACTTGTTGCGAGTTCTGCGTTCAGTCTCTTCAAGGATTGCAACTAGGTGCTCACGGTAGGAGAGATCTTCTTGGAGCTCAATGTCCTCGAAGTTGACGGTGCGTTCAGGCGTCTTGAAGCACTTACGGAGTTGGGAGACATGGAACACATCATGAACATTAGCAAAGTTTGCAGGAAGCTCGAGTTGATAGGCGAGGTCGCCTCTCTTGCTGACAATCTTGAAAGGTCCGACGTATCTGGGGGCAAGCTTCCCTTTGATACGGAAGCGACGAGTCCCTTTCATAGGAGAGACGCGGAGGTAAACATGATCTCCGATCTCGAAAGCCAAATCACGGTGCTTACTATCATAGTAGCTCTTCTAGCGGGATTGGGCTGCTTTGAGGTTATCACGAATGACCTTGCACATTTCTTCTGCCTCTGTGATTAGGTCATTACCCAGCAGCTGACGTTCACCGGTTTCAGACCAGTTGAGAGGTGTACGACACTTCCTACCATACAGGATTTCAAAAGGGGCCTTGCCCGAACTTGCTTGAAAACTATTGTTGTATGAGAATTCAGCATAAGGAAGACAATCCTCCCACTTCATGCCGAAGGAGATAACACAAGCCCTGAGCATATCTTCAAGAATCTGGTTGACACGCTCGACTTGACCGCTTGTTTGAGGATGGAAAGCAGTGCTGAAGCGGATGTTGGTGCCCATGGCCTTCTGAAAAGAATCCCAAAACTTGGAGGTAAAGATGCTGCCACGGTCTGAAGATATTACTTGAGGAATACCGTGCAGAGAGACAATTCAAGAGGTATAGAGTTCCGCCAATTGAGTTGCAGTGATTGACTCTTTGATAGGCAAAAGTGAGCCACTTTGGTGAGCTTGTCGATGACAACGAATATAGCATCATTGCCACGCTTGGACTTTGGAAACCCAGTCACAAAGTCCATTTCAATGTGGTCAAACTTCCATTCTGGAATGGCAAGAGGTTGGAGGAGACCTGCTGGCCTTTGGTGTTTTGCCTTCACTCTTCTGCAGACATCACATTCATTCACGAATTGAGCGATCTCGCGCTTCATTCGAGTCCACCAATAAGTTTGCTTCAGGTCCTGATACATCTTCGTGCTACCAGGGTGGATGGAAAGGAGAGAGTTGTGAGCCTCGTTCATGATCACCTTACGAAGTTCACCTTTGGGCACAACAATTCGATCCTCGAAGAAGAGAGTGTCCTTGTCATCAAGTCGGTAGCACTTGTACTTGGACTGACTCTTTGCAATACCAATCTTCACCTTTTTCACCATAGCATCAAGAAGCTGGGCTTGGCGAATCTGGTCTTCCAAGGTAGGAGAGACTTGAAGGTTGGCGAGGAAACCTTGAGGAACAACTTGCAGATTAAGTTTGCGGAAAGCTTCACAAAGCTCGGGTTGATAAGGCTTCAGAATCAGACTATTGCAATATGCTTTTCTGCTCAAAGCGTCAGCAATCACATTAGCCTTGCCTGGAGTATACTCGATACTCGGATTGTACTCTTGAATCATTTCGACCCATCGAGTTTGCCTGAGGTTGAGATTAGGCTGAGTGAAGATGTACTTGAGACTCTTGTGATCAGTGAAAATGTCCACTTTTCTTCCCAATAGAAGATGTCTCCAAGTCAACAATGCATGCACAACTGCCGCCAACTCGAGATCATGAGTGGGGTAGTTCTTCTCATTAGGCTTCAACTGGCGAGAAGTATAAGCAACAACTTTCTTCTCTTGCATCAGTACAGCACCTAGACCTTGGAGAGAGGCATCACAAAAGACCTCGTACGGCTTGGTTTCATCAAGCGGAGTCAGAACTGGAGCAGTGATCAATTTCTCTTTCAAAGCGTTGAAAGCAGTATCACACTCCGGAGACCAAACGTACTTGACGTGCTTCTGAAGAAGATTTGAGAGAGGCTTCGCGATCTTGGAAAAAATTTCAACGAATCTTCGGCAGTAGCTTGCAAGGCCGAGGAAGCTATGGAGTTGCTTCACATTCCGAGGAGGTTCCCAATTAACAATTGCAGACACCTTCTCAGGATCCACGGAAATGCCCTTGGCAGAGATGATATGGCCAAGATAAAGAACCTCATCGAGCCAAAATTCACACTTGGAGAACTTGGCGTAGAACTGATGTTCCCTGAGCTTGTCAAGAACCAAACGCAAGTGCTTGGCATGATCTTCCTTGTTCTTGGAGAAAACCAGAATGTCGTCGAGATAGACCAAAACGAAGTCATTGGTGTAGGGGTTGAAGATGAAGTTCATCATGCGAGAGAACGTCGGAGGAGCATTGGCGAGGCCAAAAGACATGACAGTGTACTCATATGACCTATAGCTTGTTCTGAACGCCGTCTTGGGAATATCTTGCTCACGAATGCGAATTTGATGATAACCCATACGGAGATCCAGCTTGGAGAATACTTGGGCACCCTTGAGTTGTTCGAATAGCTCATTAATGTTGGGAAGTGGGTATTTGTTCTTGATGGTCTTCTTGTTCAATGGACGATAATCAACACAAAGTCGGTCCGTTCCATCCTTCTTCTTCACAAAAAGAACACCACAACCCCACGGAGAAGTACTAGGCCGAATGAGACCCATTCTTTCTTGAACATCGAGTTGTTTCTTCAACTCCTTCAACTCTTCGGGGCCGAGCTTGTAGGGACGTTTGCACACAGGTTCCGTACCGGGCTCAAGTTCAATAACAAATTCAACCGGCCGGTTTGGAGGCATTCCTGGGAGTTCTTCTGGGAAGACGTCTTGATACTCACAAACAACCGGAATCTGTGAAATAGCATCCAATTCACCCTTCTCATTGAGAGAAAACAACCGGATGGTATTATCACGAGCGGCAAAGACAATGACATCCTCAGACGAATGAGTCAGTTGAATCTGTCTGGCTGCACAATCAAGGTGAGCCTTGTGTTTAGAGAGCCAGTCCATCCCAAGAATAAGATCAATATCGGAATCGCCAAGAACAATTGGGGAAGAAAGGAACTTGTAGTCGCCCAAAGTGATAGTAACCTCCGGAACGCAGGTGTTAGCTGTCATCTGCTTGCCCGGTGACACAATTTGCAAGGCACTTTGCAGATACTGATAGTCACACTCATACTTTGATGCAAAAGGTTTGGAAATGAAACAATGCGATGCACCCATGTCAAAAAGAACTTTTGCAGGAATATCATTAACAGGAAGGTTACCCATGATGACATCTGACGAATCCTCTGCCTGAGCTGCATTCACCATATTGACCTTGGCGTGCTTGGGATTATGCTTGACCACAGCTGTACTTGCCGATCTGACAGGAGGAGGAGGAGGAAGACGCCTCTGGTTGAAACACTTGTTGGCATAGTGACCCTTCTGTTGGCACTTGTTGCACGTGACCTCAGAAAGCGGACGGTGGTACGGAGCACTCGATCTTGAAGCTTGAGACGAAGTCTTGTTCTGAAAGCCTAGGTTGGGTGGGTGGGAAGAACCACTGCCACCTTTGCTCTTCTGCTGATACGGCTGACGGAACGGAGGAGGAGGAAGCCAATACTTCTGCTGCTTGGCCACTTGAGTAGAGGAAGAAGGCATAGTGTCTCTGACTCGCTTCCTGGAAGCATCACACCTCAACTGAGCAGCCTCTTGCTTCAGTGCCATGTTGTAGAACTCATCGTATCTCAGCGGCTCGAAGAGGACAAGAGCGAGCTGAATTTCTTCATGGAGACCACCCCTGAACTGATAGATCATGCTCTTCTCATCAGGAACATCCTGCTTGGCAAAACGGGCAAGCTTCTAGAACAACTTGTTGTAGTCATAGACAGACAAAGAGCCTTGCTTCAGATTGCGGAATTCCTCACGTTTGCTTTCAGTCACACTCTAAGGAATGTGATGAGCTTGGAAATCACGACGGAAATCATCCCAAGTGATCAAACGTCCACCTCTGGAATCCTGGTACTGCTGGAACCACTCTGCGGCCTGATCTTTGAGCTGGAAAGAAGCAAACTTGACGAAATCTTCAGGTCTGACGTTGCTGCATTCAAAATGCTTGCCCAGATCGACTAGCCAATCGTCAGCATCGGTAGCCTCAACACAGTTGCTGAACGTCTTTGGACCATTTGCGAGGAACTGGTTCAGAGTTGCAAAATGGTTCTGATTGTTGCCTTGATTCCCTTGACTGGCTTGATTCCGCTCTTGGAGGATTTGCATGATCAACTGTGTATTTGCATTAGTTGCGGCCATCACAGCTTGCCAAGCCTCCGGAGGCGGTGGAGGTGGTGGCGGATCAGGGTTCGGAGTCGTGCGCGTTGGAGGAGCCATCCTGAAGAGGTTGACCACCATTAGCACACAAATAGACAAATACTGAAGGTGAATCCAACGGAATGAAAATTGCAACAAAAAGTCTTCACATCCGAACAAAATGAACGAATGCAATTCTCTTGAAGTGGTCACATATTCCTAAATTGCGAAGCCACGAAGAATCAGGTAGAAGAGGTACATCAATGAGGGATGGAATCAACATATGACGTCGAAGCAACTCGAATACCACAACTAAAAATAAACCAAGGGTTGTCTTGCGGAATAAGCTGGAACAAACATATGATAGAAATTTCGTCCGAAGTTTTCGTGGTGGGACCTACACGGGCTCGATCGTACAGCACCATCATGTACAAGGCAGTGCACATGACATACGAAGCGTCCCCGAGTCAGCATAGCCAAGGACTCTTTAAGACACAATGAGACCACTGTAAAATCGACCGTGAATAGGAGAACCACTAGACGTCGAACCCCAATTTCATATCACACATTCATTGGAAGGATATCCTAAGAGCTACTTGAATTCCCACCTATGAAACTCCCGAAACTTTCCGGTTATGCAATCATGTGTTGGGGATACAGGGGAAGCATAATATGTCACCCAAGCTAGCAAATCCTACATCCAGCTGTATCCATCCTTCAACACATAACCAAGAAACCTTCGGAAACCATCTACCTCAACCTTCGAAAAGCATCCGTTATGCAAGTTATGGCGATACTCCCGAACTCCCGCCCCAGTACTGGGTGGCATCGGGTTATCTCACCAACGAACTGCATAAAGGAGATTTTCGATGTCGCGCACATCTCTCAAGTATACCAGAATTGCAACGATAAAATTATGATGACAACACCTCAGAGCTCAAATCCCCAGGACACTTCCACTAAACCCCTGACAGGAGGCACCAAGACAGTATTCTCATCATAAGCCATCGGAACAAATCCAAGATACTCGCGTGATCCTAAAAAAAAATTTAGTGAAATTTGAGAAGAGAAGAGTCAAAAATCTACGTCAGGATGCCTTACCAGAGCGATGAGGAGACTGGGAAGTAAAAAGAATTCCTAAGCTCTCCGATATATAATTCCTAAGGACTCAAAACATTTTTCTAGACACAACTCGGCTGCTAAAAACGATCAAGCAATGGGGGCTCCTAAGGTCGGGGAAGGCTCTGATACCAACTTGTAACGCCCTCGATGCGGCTATATCTCCCACGTGTCGAGGCACGACTTAGAGCCATAGCCGCATTGAAAGCAATGTCGCAAGTCGGGAAATCATCACACATCCCATGTGCATAAATAATATAAAGGGGGAATAACATAGTTGGCTTACACTCGCCACGTCACATCAAAGTACATAAATAACATCCATCATACAATTCACTCATGGCCCGACTACGGCGCCAAAATAGAAAAGACCCCCAACATGCGACAAGGCCCTGAATCTAACCCCGGATATGCACCACTACTGATCATCAGGAAAAGACACATAGTAACGCTGAGAGTCCTCGTCCTACTCCCACTTGAGCTCGAGCGTGCCATCTGGAATTGTATCATCTGTCACTGCATCTGGTGTAATAGTAATCTGTGAGCCACAGGGACTCAGCAATCTCGCACCCTCGCGATCAAGACTATTTAAGCTTAATAGGTAGTAAAGGGGTGATGTATAAGTGGAGCTGTAGCAAGCGACTAGCATATATGGTGGCTAACTTATGCGCAAAAGAGAGCGAGAAGAGGAGGCAAAGCACGAGCGAGAAACTAGTGAGCAACCTGCGCAAACATAACTCCAACACCGTGTCCACCTCCCGGACTCCGCCGAGAAGAGGCCATCACGGCAACACACTCATTTGATTCATTTTAATTAATTAAGGTTCAAGTTATCTACAACCGGACATTAACAAATTCCCATCTGCCCATAACCGCGGGCACAGCTTTCGAAAGATCAATCCCTGCAGGGGTCCCAACTTAGCCCATAACAAGCTCTCACGGTCAACGAAGGAATAGACCTCCACCCAAGACACACCGATCAGACTCGGTATCTCGGTACAACAAGACGATTCGACAGGTTAAAACAAGACCAGCAACACCGCCCGAATGTGCCGACAAATCCCGATAGGAGCTGCACATATCTCTTTCTCAGGGCACACTCAGATGAGCGCTCCATACAACTAAAACCAAACCTCGAGTTTCCCCGAGGGGGCGCTGCACAGGACTCTAGTTCGGACCAACACTCAGAGGAGCACTGGCCCGTGGGGGGCTAAAATAAAGATGACCCTCGGGCTCCGGAAACCCAAGGGAAAAAGGGGGTAGGTGGCAAATGGTAAAACCAATGTTGGGCATTGCTGGAAAAGCTTTAATCAAGGCGAACTATCAAGGGGTTCCCATAATAGCCCAACCGCATAAGGGACGCAAAATCCGGGAACATAACACCGATATGACGGAAACTAGGGCGGCAAGAGTGGAACAAAACACTAGGCGAGAGGCCGAGCCTTCCACCCTTTACCAAGTATATAGATGCATTAAGATAACATGGCAATATAATGATATCCCAACAAGTAAATAAATGTTCCAACAAGGAACGGCTCCAATCTTCACCTGCAACTAGCAACGCTATAAGAAGGGGCTGAGCAAAGCGGTAACATAGCCAATCAACGGTTTGATAGGACAAAGGTGGGTTAGCGGCTCAATCATGGAAATTGGGAGGCTGACAAGCAAGTGTTAGGCATCGTAGCATTGGCATAGCAAAAGAGCGAGCAAACTAGCATAGCAAAGATAGTAGTGATTTCGAGGGTATGATCATCTTGCCTGCACAGTTGTCAGAGTTGACTGGATCCTCAAAAGCAAACTCAACAGGCTCCTCGTTAGCGAACTCATCTCCCGGCTCTACCCAACAACACAAACAAGCAACAAGGATACAATCAACCACGTGCAAAGGCAACCAATAATATGCAAAGATGGTATGCTATGCGGGATGCGATGCGGGATGCAAAATGCAAGACATGACAGGAAATGCATGAACCTGGCCTCAACTTGGAAAACCAAGTGTGCCACTGGATAGAGGGGAAGAAATCCCCTGAAAACGATATAAAGATCATAGGAATCGGAGCTACGGTTTGGAAATGGCAAGCGTTTTACGAAACGAACCGATCTGCAATATACAACAAGTAGGCTCCTAAATGCAACGAAATGAACATGTTACAGCCACCAAACATGAAAACAAAATGCATGGCAGGGATGTACACAAGATGCTTAACAAATCACTAGGACTGAGCCATAGGCAAATTCATCCATTAAGGGGTTCAAACAAGCATGGCAAAACTGAATAAGCAAAACAGATTTCAGACTTAGTGAAATTAACACTAGTCTGAAATTTCAGACCACGATGCTCACTTCGGAGCAGCAAAACAACATGAAACATAACCTGAACATGGAAAGTAAGAGCATGGCATGGAGCTACTCAACAAGCTTAACAAAACACCCAAAGTGACCTGGGGCCAAAAGGGTTCACAAAATACTCTACCGAGCACACGAACATAGATGAAACACAATCAGTTTTCAGACTTAGTGAAAACTGAGGCATGCTGAAATTATAACTCACGGAGGCATGTAAACAAGCTCGGTGCACTCACTACAGTGCAATTCATAGCAAGGAAAGCATATATCCATAAATAAGGCACGAAATGCTAGCTAGGCATGGAAAGAACAATGGCATAGCATGCATGGATCACTAGCAATAGCACCGGCAAAATCGCAAAAGAGTTCACGATCTGCCCAAATTAACAACGATGCAAAAGTTGAGCTCGATTGACTCAACCTAGGGTGCTCCAACATAGCAAGTAAAGACATGGATGGATAGAGCATAACAAGATTAACAAATGTCCCTTACTGATCATACTCAAAAGGGGCACGGATCACTAGGAAACAAGCCGAACATATGGCATCATGAACTAAAACATCCCAGACTTAGTGAAAATCACTAAGTCCCTGAAATCAGCAATCTCAGGTACCCCTTTTTGCAAGCTTGCACAAGACACCACACACATCCTAAAAATGCATGGGTGGCACCTCTGGAAAGAAGGCAAAAAGCTTAACAATTCATCCCAAAGGGTCACAGGCATATCATGCACACAATAAACATGGCAAAAATGACAAAAGTCAATGATGAACTAACGGATCTGCAATTTAACTCATGATGCCTCATTATAACAGCATTTTGGGCATCAAGATGAACTCAAATGCAAATGATGCAATGGAATGAAATGATGTACTCGTCGAGGCGAAGATTTTGATATATCGTATGTCCAAAACGGAGCTACGGATGCGGAGATATGGCAGGTCAAAGTTTGCATAAAAATCAGGAGGAGAGGGGAAAAGTCAACCGCATAGATCTAGGGTTCCTCGCGGTGCGCGAACCGAGGCCGGATCTGAGCTCGCCGGAGTTCGTGCTCCTGTTCACCGGCGGCGACGGGAGAGGAGGCCGGCGGCTTGATCCGAGTGGAGGGGCGGCGGTGTCGGGCTCCGACGACGAGGAGAGGCCGGGCGGCGGGGTCGGCGGCGTCCGGCGCGGTGGCGCGCGGCGGACGGGCGAGGCGACGGCCGGCCGAGGCGGCGGCTGTGGCGGCCGGAGGTGGCGATGGCGGCGATGGGCGGCGGCGGGAGCGGATCGGCGACGGGGAAGAAACCGCGGGGCGGCGCGGGCGGATCTGGCCCGGTGGCGGCTCGAGCGGGCCTCCCGCGGGCTCGCCGGGCCGCGCGGAGGAGAGGCGGCGAAGTGCCACGTGTCACGCGCTGGCTGGCTGGGGCGCGGCGGCGGACGTGTCCGGTCCGGCGGCGGACATGTCCGTCGGTGGCGGGGCGATTTTAGGGTTTCGAGAGGGAGAGAGATTCGAGAACGGAGGGGGGTATTTATAGGCATAAGTGGAGCTAGGAGAGTCCAAATGAGGTGCGGTTTTTGCCCACGTGATCGTGATCGAACGGCCGAGACAATGGAGCAGAGTTTGGTGGGTTTTGGGCCAAATTGGAGGGGTGTTGGGCTGCAACACACACGAGGCCTTTTCGGTCCCTCGGTTAACCGTTGGAGTATCAAACGAAGTCCAAATGACCCAAAACTTGACAGGCGGTCTACCGGTAGTAAACCAAGGCCGCATGGCAAGTTTCGGTCCAATCCGGAAATGTTTAATCCCCACACACGAAAGAAAGCTAGAAATGGCCACTGGAGGAGAACGAAGCGCCGGAATGCAAAACGGACAAGGGGGAAAATGCTCGAATGCATGAGACGAACATGTATGCAAATGCAATGCACGTGATGACATGATATGAGATGCACGAAAACGAAAACAACACACGGAGACAAAGACCCGAACCCGAGAAATAAATATAACTTAATGCCGGAAACGGCAAGAGTTGGAGTACAAATTGGGAAAGTTATATCTGGGGCGTTACATGGCCGTGCCGAGAGGCGAAAGGGCAAGGGCGAAGCGCCGCGAGCCCTAACAGCCTGCGGCCTTGGGCGCCGCGTGGCGGTTGATTAGACACCAGTGCCTCAGCAACCGCGCAGGTCGATAAGGGAGCAGCATCTTCTCAGACTTTGCCTTTTGCTTTCTCCGGTTGCTTCTCAAATCCCCTTTCTTGTGCCTCCCCTTTCTTCCTCCAAACTTCCAGATCTACTCCGGCTGCGTGACCTAGGAAGCCATGGCGCCTCGCCAGCCTCCGGCCGAAGCTTGGTACTCTCCTGCTCTAGACTTGCCGAATGTGTCCAAGGCTGGCCTTGCCCGGCTGCGCCAGATGGCGGCGGCGCAGGGCATCAACGGGACGAAGGTGTTTAAGGCCGGCCCTGCCACCCTTGAGGGCCGAGGGAGCACCTTTTATCCTCTCTTTGTAAGCTCCATTGCTGCGGGCCTGGTGCCTCCCTTCTCCCAGTTCCTCTTCTCTGTCCTCCGCCATTACAACCTGCAGGCTCTGCATCTCCACCCCAACTCCGTTCTTCTTCTGGCGATCTTCGCTTACTACTACGAGGCCCATGTAGGGGTGCAGCCTTTAGTGGCCTTGCTGCGCCACTACTTCTCCCTCAGGGTCACTCGCGGTTCTCCTTCCGCGTGCGCAGGCTTTGTCGCGTACGGTGGCACCATTGCCATCTCGAATCCCGGGAAGAGGATTGAGGGCTTCTGGAGCAAGTGGGTCTTGGTATATGCCGGGCGCGTCCATCCTAGGCTGATCTTGCCCGTGAAGCCGCCCGCGAGCTCCGGCGACTGGGGCCGAGTGGAGCTCACGGACCCCCGCGCAAAACTGGTGTTGGAGAAGATGGACGCAGACTTGAGGCCGGCCAGCATGGCGGCGGCGAAGTTGACCGGTGCGTCGCTGCTGAAGGAGTTCCTGGAGCACTAGCTGGCTCCACTCCAGCGGTACTCACCTCCGATGTGGAGGCTTCATCCGAGCCCCGCGGCCTTGAGCGGCGAAGATTTGGCCGCGGTCCTCCAATCTCTGGTCAGGGGCGAGGTGGCAAGGTTGGAGCGCGCGCCCGAGCCCTTGTTCCTTCGCGATGACTGGGAGCAGGTGGTGAAGTCCATGCCCATTTTTAACGGGGACAGGCTCATGCCCGTGGCGGCTTCCGAGGGACTGGTGGACGTGCCCTCTGGCGACTCCAGCAAGGAGGAGGACGAAGAGGAGCGGGGAAAGGGGCCCGACTCCGAGGCGACCGATGGAGAGTCGAGGGCCCCCCTCCCCCGGCGCAGGCCCCGCAGTCTCCGCCTTTCTTCGAGCGATGATGACGAGGATGGAGATGAGCAGGCCGGCGGGAGCTTGCCCCTGATCCCAAAGAAGGACAGGACCGGGCTGATCTCCCGCGGGTCTGCCCCCGCCCCGGGGCAGTCTGCAGACGCACCTTCTGCTTCCGAGGTTGACCCTTCTAGCCGGCTATCAAGCTTCAAGTTTGGCCGAAGGCTGCCCGGGCTCGCCGGCTATGACCCGTAAGTGCTTGACCCTTGTCTTTATTTCTTGTTCCGCTGCCGGGGCTTGACGTTCGCATCTCTTGAATAGGCTGGCGCCCACGGTGAAGAAGCCAAAGGGGGCTCCTGAGGCTCCGTCCGCGGCAGCGCCTCCGCCTGCGGAGGAGGGTGATCGTGGCGCGCGGGCTTCTCCCACCCGATCGTCTTCGCGAGGCCAGGCCAAGCTGGCTGGGGCGAGCGCAGCCCCCGTGGCCCAAGCGACTCTTGTGGTGCCTTTGCCCACTGCCGCCACTACAGCCTCTGGGGTGCAGCAGGCTCCACCCCAGGACGCGGTGGTCCTGCCGTCGCCGCCTTCTTCCTCCGTTCCGACGACTGTTGTTTCTGCAACTCCTGCTGCCGTCCTGGAGCATGCTGTTGCTGGACTGGACCGGCTGCGACAGGATCTTCTTGGCGCTGACCCTCGCCTGGTAGCCGGGCGCTTGGAGCTGGCTTCAGGATGGATTCGCTCCGATGCCTCGATCCGAGCGGCGCTGGTTCAAGCCTCGATGGCCTGCGATGAGGATAGGCAGGCCATCCTTGAGACGAAGGCTGCTCGTGACGCAGCCCTGGGGGAGGTGGTTGAAGCCTGCGATCGTTGCAAGGCGCTGGAGGACGAGCTGCAAGGCCTGCGGGACCAGCTCGCGAAGGAGGTTCGTCTTCGCCAGGAGCAAGAAGAGGGCATGAAGGCTCGCGAGACGGCCATCGAGGGCCGGGAGGCCAAGCTCAAGAAGCGCCGCGACCGCCTAAGTGCGCTGGGGGAGGAGCTGGAGGCGACGAAGGTCAAGCTGGGCCGCAAGGGCAAGGTTCTCGCCGAGGATCGCGTGGCCTTCGCGGACATGGAGAAGAAAGCTCGCGCTTCGCTGAAGATGCTCTACGCCAGTGGCCTGGAGAGCCCGCTGGCCGGCGCCGAGGACGGCCCTGCCAAGCTGCTTCCCTTCCTGGTCCGTGCCCTTGAGGATTTCACCCTTGGCCTTGGCCCCACGGCCGAGGCCGAGGCGCGTGTCCTGTCTTCTGCTGCGCTGACGTGGGTCTTCACCCACATCTACCTTCGCGACCCCGGCGCCGATCTCGACAGCCTGCTGGAGCCAGTAAGTGGCGAGGGCGCTGCTGCCGCTGCCGAGGCCATGAAGGGTCGCGTGGAAGCTCTGCTGGGGAAGTTCCGGGCCTTCAGTACCAAGCCGAAGCAGGGTGCTTCCGGTTCTGCTGCTCCGTGAGGCGGGGCCACCCATGCTGCTCCACCGCCGCCAAGTCACTCCGCTGCTGCTCCAGCCCTGCTTTTAATTCCTGCATCATGTATCATGCCTCGGGGAGGCGTTTAAACTTGCATTTGGTATTGAGACAACAGTATGGACTGTAATATTTGCTTTTAAGTTCCTTGAATTTTATGCTTTCCCTCCCTACTTGCTTGTGTTCTACGCCGGCAGAGCCCGGCCCCACGTGTACCTCACCCAGCATTAGCCCCGACCGGAAACCAGGACGGGACCAAAGGAGTGAGGGGCTACGGAGCCAGTTAGGCTCCTGAGTCGCGATGCTCAGGAGTCCCCCTTGACGCGCAAACATCATGTGATTAGGTGATATGCGAGTGGGACCACCGTTCTACGTCTGCAGAGCCCGGCCCCGCGCGTGCCTCACCCAGCATAGCCTTTCGGAACTAAGGAGTGAGGGGCTACGGGACCAGTTAGGCCCCTGAGTCGCGATGCTCAGGGGTCCCCCTTGACGCTCAAACGGCCTTTATACCTTGGCTCCGCTCGGGGAGAGGCGCGCGACGAACCAGGCTCGAGGGGCCTGGCTGGGTGGCGTACGTCCGGGCATGACCCAGGCGCAGCCCCCGTGCCCAGCCCCCTCGCGCGGCACTCCCGAGGGGAGGCGTTGCGATGAGGCTAGACACTGAGCTCTGGGCTCCCTGAGGTTGATGCGGCCCGGGGGCCACCCTCAGTTGTTTATCACCAGCGCGGAGCATAGCGCTTCCGCATGTGTACGGGCATAGCCGCTCCTCGGCAGTGTCGTCAGCCAGCGCGGAGCATGGTGCTTCCACTGGTACGTGGGAGGGGGCTCCCCTCCGGGAGGAGCCCCCGGGGCGTGTACAGCCCCGCCCTGACACGTGGCCGGCACGGTAGGGCTAGGTGAGGTGTATCTGGGCACCCGTGAGCCAGCGCGGGACTCACGGGGCCCTACCTCTAGGCGGGTTGCGCCTGGCACTGGGCCTTATCTTGTGCTGGGTTCCTGCAAATCTGGTTAGATGCCGGTACTCTACGTCCTCGGGTCCCGGCCCTCGAGCTTGTCTCAGCCGTCGCTGGTATGCCAGGTCGCGATGCCCTGGACATAACCAGAGGGTGAGGGCTGGAGAGCCAGTAAGAGCCCTGAGTCGCGATGCTCAAGTACCCCCCCTTTAACGTGCAAGTGGTCGACATGGAGAAGAAAAGGTGCCGTGGGCAGGCATCAAGTAATCATGCATGATGGGCGAATGCATAACCGGAAATAAACGCTAGGGAGATACATGTCGCTGGGCCTGGCCCGAGCGACTTGGGGATGATGCAACCCGAGGGGCGCCCCCAACAAAGCAAGCTAACGACATGAAGTAAAGGGATACATACTGCAGGGACGGACCCACGTGGCCTGGGAACGATGCGGCCCTAGGAGGGCGCTCCCAGCTGGAAATGAAACTTGTAAGATGTCACCTGAGGGTGTCGAGGGCGAAGGGGTGTCGGTGCAGCAGACTCGGTAGGCTGCGGAAGCCGATCCTCACGAGCCCCCAGGCCCAGGGGCCTCGGGAGGCTCCGGAGGCACTGGCAGCTCTTCACAAATCATCTCCATCTCCGCCAGGGCTGCGGAACGCCTGTCTTCTTGAGCCTCCATGATGCCCCTCATGAGGCGCTGGCGCTCGACAACCACGCTCGGCAGGCCGTAAGGCATGCGAACGTAGCTGTGGGGCGGACCCCAGCAGCACCCCACTCGCGAGGGCCAGAGGCGCTCCATCGTAGCGGCTTGGTTCAGCCCTGGTACATCGACGCAGACGCGTAGCCCACCATCCTCGCCTGGATGGGGAGCCGCAGCCGGCAGATGGCGGGAACCTCTCACGATCCATGATTCCTGTAGTTCTTGAATGGCTTTGTCGACAAACTCCTGCGGGTCCGACCTTCCTTGCCTTGCTCCTTCTTGAGGGAAACGTGCTCTGAAGCACGCCTCCACGTGGTGCCCAAGCGCCTCCCTCGTGACCCTGGCCAGGTCGGTGGCCCTCCAGGGGAGAGCCCCCGAGCCCTGCCCGAGGAGCGCGTCGGGCGTGCTTTCCTATGCGATGGAAGGAGGCTCCCCCTGGGCAGGCGCGGGCCCTGAGGGGCCTGCCTCCCGAGGGGCCGGTCTGGATGATGTCTTCTTCTTCTTGGGGGTGGTCTCGGGAAGCCTCCTGCTTCCGCGATCCGGGTCTTCCAGTGACGCGGCCTGAAAGGCTCGCTCCAGGGAACACACTGCATCCCTCTCTTCGCAGGGCACCGTGATGACTCCGCCACTCCCTGGCATCTTGAGGATGTTGTAGCCATGGTGAGTCACGGACATGAACTTGGCCAGCGCTGGGTACCCGAGGATGGCGTTGTACGGCAGGCGGATGTGGGCGACGTCGAAGTCGATGAGCTCGGTGCGGTAGTTTTCGCGTGCCCCGAAGGTGATAGGGAGGCGAACCTGCCCAATCGGGACCGTGGAGCCTTCGGTGATTCCGGAGAAGGGCTTGGTTTGCTGAAGCTGGTCGTAGGGCACTTGGAGCTTGTTGAACGTTTCCATGGACAGGACGTTGAGCCCTGCCCCACCATCGATGAGGGTCTTGGTGACCAGTACATTGCTGATGACTGGGGAGCAGAGCATCGGGAGGATGCCAGCTGTGGCTGCACACTTGAGTTGATCCGCTGAGCTGAAAGTGATGGCACACGTCGACCACCTGAGAGGGCGCATTGCTTCGAGCCTGGGGAGGGCTGCGTTCACCTCGTGGGCGAACTGCTTGAAGATGCGTTGGGAGGCTGGGGCTTGAGCTCCGCCTAGGATGCAGGCGATTGCACGCGGCTCCTGGAAGCCCCCAGCCCCCTCGTCTTGATGGTGGTCCTCGTTCCCCCTTGGTTGAGGCGGCAGTGGAGGGAGGCCTGCATTGCCCTGCAGGCGATCCTCACGAGGTTGATCCCTCCAGTCCCCCTCGCGAGGCAGGTCTCGCCAGTGATCCTCGCGAGGCTGATCGCACCACCCCTGGCGCGGGCCACGGTCTTCCCAGCGTCCTACGTTTCTTCCTCCTCCTCGGTCGTAGCCCCGATCGGCGCGGTCGGGACGACGGCCGATCCTTCCTTCTCGCACAACGTGGAGTTCTTGGCATTCGTTGGTGTTGTGGGTGTGGAGTTCGTGGTACACACAGTACCGGCCGCCCCTGGGGGACTCAGGTGAAGGAAATATGCCCTAGAGGCAATAATAAAGTTATTATTTATTTCCTTATATCATGATAAAAGTTTATTATTCATGCTAGAATTGTATTAACCGGAAACATAATACATGTGTGAATACATAGAAAAACAGAGTGTCACTAGTATGCCTCTACTTGACTAGCTCGTTAATCAAAGATGGTTATGTTTCCTCACCATGGACAAAGAGTTTTCATTTGATTAACGGGATCACATCATTAGTTGAATGATCTGATTGACATGACCCATTCCATTAGCTTAGCACCCGATCGTTTAGTATGTTTCTATTGCTTTCTTCATGACTTATACATGTTCCTATGACTATGAGATTATGCAACTCCCGTTTGCCGGAGGAACACTTTGTGTGCTACCAAACATCACAACGTAACTGGGTGATTATAAAGGAGCTCTACAGGTGTCTCCAAAGGTACATGTTGGGTTGGCGTATTTCGATATTAGGATTTGTCACTCCGATTGTCGGAGAGGTATCTCTGGGCCCTCTCGGTAATGCACATCACTTAAGCCTTGCAAGCATTGCAACTAATGAGTTAGTTGCGGGATGATGTATTACGGAATGAGTAAAGAGACTTGCCGGTAACGAGATTGAACTAGGTATTGGATACCGACGATCGAATCTCGGGCAAGTAACATACCGATGACGAAGGGAACAACGTATGTTGTTATGCGGTCTGACCGGTAAAGATCTTCGTAGAATATGTAGGAGCCAATATGAGCATCCAGGTCCCGCTATTGGTTATTGACCGGAGATGTGTCTCAGTCATGTCTACATTGTTCTCGAACCGTAGGGTCCGCACGCTTAACGTTACGATGACAGTTGTTATGAGTTTATGCATTTTGATGTACCGAAGTTAGTTCGGAGTCCCGGATGTGATCACGGACATGACGAGGAGTCTCGAAATGGTCGAGACATAAAGATTGATATATTGGACGCCTATATTTGGATATCGGAAGTGTTCCGGGTCAAATCGGGATTTTACCGGAGTACCGGGAGGTTACCGGAACCCCCCAGGATCCATATGGGCCTTAATGGGCTTTAGTGGAAAGGAGAAAGGGGCAGCCCAAGGTGGCCGCGCGCCTCCCCCCTCCCCTAGTCCTATTAGGACTAGGAGAGGTGGCCGGCCCCCCTCTCTCTCTTTCCCCCTCGGGGAATCCTAGTCCAACTAGGATTGGGGGGGGAGTCCTACTCCCGGTAGGAGTAGGACTCCTCCTGCGCCCTCCTCCTGGCCGGCGGCTCCCTCCCCCTTGGCTCCTTTATATACGGAGGCAGGGGCACCTCTAGGCACACAAGTTGATCATTGAGATCGTTCCTTAGCCGTGTGCGGTGCCCACTGCCACCATATTCCACCTCGATCATATCGTTGTAGTGATTAGGCGAAGCCCTGCGTCGGTAGAACATCAAGATCGTCACCACGCCGTCGTGCTGACGGAACTCCTCCCCGACGCTTTGCTAGATCGGAGCCCGGGGATCGTCATCGAGTTGTACGTGTGCTAAGAACTCGGAGGTGCCGGAGTAACGGTGCTTGGATCGGTCGGATCGGGAAGACGTACGACTACTTCCTCTACGTTGTGTCAACGCTTCCGCAGTCGGTCTGCGTGGGTACGTAGACAACAGTCTCCCCTCTCGTTGCTATGCATCACCATGATCTTGCGTGTGCGTAGGAAAATTTTGAAATTACTACGTTCCCCAACAGTGGCATCCGAGCCTAGATTTTATGGTTTGATGTTATATGCACGAGTAGAACACAAGTGAGTTGTGGGCGATATAAGTCATACTGCCTACCAGCATGTCATACTTTGGTCCGGCAGTATTGTTGGACGAGACGACCCGGACCAACATTACGAGTACGCTTACGCGAGACCGGTTCCCCCGACGTGCTTTGCACATAGGTGGCTTGCGGGCGACTGTCTCTCCAACTTTAGTTGAACCGAGTGTGGCTACGCCCGGTCCTTGCGAAGGTTAAAACGGAGTCTATTTGACAAACTATCGTTGTGGTTTTGATGCGTAGGTGAGATTGGTTCTTGCTTAAGCCCGTAGCAGCCACGTAAAACTTGCAACAACAAAGTAGAGGACGTCTAACTTGTTTTTGCAGGGCATGTTGTGATGTGATATGGTCAAGGCATGATGATAAATTTTATTGTATGAGATGATCATGTTTTGTAACCGAGTTATCGGCAACTGGCAGGAGCCATATGGTTGTCGCTTTATTGTATGCAATGCAATCGCGATGTAATGCTTTACTTCATCACTAAGCGGTAGCGATAGTCGTGGAAGCATAAGATTGGCGAGACGACAACGATGCTACGATGGAGATCAAGGTGTCGCGCCGGTGACGATGGTGATCATGACGGTGCTTCGAAGATGGAGATCACAGGCACAAGATGATGATGGCCATATCATATCACTTATATTGATTGCATGTGATGTTTATCTTTTATGCATCTTATCTTGCTTTGATTGACGGTAGCATTATAAGATGATCTCTCACTAATTATCAAGATGTGTTCTCCCTGAGTATGCACCGTTGCGAAAGTTCTTCGTGCTGAGACACCACGTGATGATCGGGTGTGATAGGCTCTACGTTCAAATACAACGGGTGCAAAACAGTTGCACACGCGGAATACTCAGGTTATACTTGACGAGCCAAGCATATACAGATATGGCCTCGGAACACGGAGACCGAAAGGTCGAGCGTGAATCATATAGTAGATATGATCAACATAGTGATGTTCACCATTGAAACTACTCCACCTCACGTGATGATCAGACATGGTTTAGTTGATTTGGATCACGTGATCACTTAGAGGATTAGAGGGATGTCTATCTAAGTGGGAGTTCTTAAGTAATATGATTAAATTGAACTTAAATTTATCATGAACTTAGTCCTGGTAGTATTTTGCAAATTATGTTGTAGATCAATAGCTCGCGTTGTTGCTTCCCTGTGTTCATTTTGATATGTTCCTAGAGAAAATTGTATTGAAAGATGTTAGTAGCAATGATGCGGATTGGATCCGTGATCTGAGGTTTATCCTCATTGCTGCACAGAAAAATTATGTCCTTGATGCACCGCTAGGTGACAGACCTATTGCAGGAGCAGATGCAGACGTTATGAACGTTTGGCTAGCTCAATATGATGACTACTTGATAGTTTAGTGCACCATGCTTAACGGCTTAGAATCGGGACTTCAAAGACGTTTTGAACGTCATGGACCATATGAGATGTTCCAGGAGTTGAAGTTAATATTTCAAGCAAATACCCGAGTTGAGAGATATGAAGTCTCCAACAAGTTCTATAGCTAAAAGATGGAGGAGAATCGCTCAACTAGTGAGCAAGTGCTCAGATTGTCTGGGTACTACAATCGCTTGAATCAAGTGGGAGTTAATCTTCCAGATAAGATAGTGATTGACAGAATTCTCTAGTCACCATCACCAAGTTAGTAGAACTTCGTGATGAACTATAGTATACAAGGGATGACGAAAACGACTCCCGAGCTTTTCATGATGATGAAATCGATAGAAATCAAGAAAGACATCAAGTGTTGATGGTTGACAAGACCACTAGTTTCAAGAAAAGGGCAAAGGGAAGAAGGGGAACTTCAAGAAGAACGGCAAGCAAGTTGCTGCTCAAGTGAAGAAGCCCAAGTCTGATCCTAAGCCTGAGACTAAGTGCTTCTACTGCAAAGGGACTGGTCACTGGAAGCGGAACTACCCCAAGTGATTGGCAGATAAGAAGGATGGCAAAGTGAACATAAGTATATTTGATATACATGTTATTGATGTGTACTTTACTAGTGTTTATAGCAACCCCTCAGTATTTGATACTAGTTCAGTTGCTAAGATTAGTAACTCGAAACGGGAGTTGCAGAATAAACAGAGACTAGTTAAGTGTGAAGTGACGATGTGTGTTGGAAGTAGTTCCAAGATTGATATGATCATCATCGCGCACTCCCCTATACTTTCAGGATTAGTGTTGAACCTAAATAAGTGTTATTTGGTTTTTGCGTTGAGCATGAATATGATTTGATCATGTTTATTGCAATACGATTATTCCTTAAAGTCAAAGAATAATTGTTGTTCTGTTTACATGAATAAAACCTTCGATGGTCATACACCCAATGAAATAAGTTCGTTGGATCTTGATCGTAGTAATACACATATTCATAATATTGAAACCAAAAGATGCAAAGTTAATAATGATAGTGCAACTTATTTGTGGCACTGCAGTTCAAGTCATATTGATGTAAAGCGCATGAAGAAACTCCATGTTGATGGGCTTTTGGAATCACTTGATGCTTGCGAACCATGCCTTATGGGCAAGATGACTAAAACGCCGTTCTCCGGAACAATGAAGCAAGCAACAGATTTGTTGGAAACCATACATACTGATGTATGTGGTCCGATGAATATTAAGGCTTGCGGAAGGTATCATTATTTTCTGACCTTCACAGATGATTTGAGCAGATATGGGGATATCTACTTGATGAAACATAAGTCTGAAACATTTGAACAGTTCAAAGAATTTCAGAGTGAAGTGGAAAATCATCGTGACAAGAAAATAAAAGTTTCTACGATATGATCGCAGAGGTAAAATATTTGAGTTACGAGTTTGGCCTTCAATTAAAACAATGTGAAATAGTTTCACTACTCATGCCACCTGGAACACCATAGTGTAATGGTGTGTCCGAACGTCATAACCGTACTTTATTAGATATAGTGCGATCTATGATGTCTCTTACCGATCTACCACTATCGTTTTGGGGTTATGCATTAGAGACAGCTGCATTCACGTTAAATAGGGCACCATCTAAATCCGTTGAGACGACACCGTGTGAACTATGGTTTGGCAAGAAACCTAAGCTGTCGTTTCTTAAAAGTTTGAGGTTGCAATGCTTATGTGAAAAAGTTTCAACCTGATAAGCTCAAACCCAAATCGGAGAAGTGCGTCTTCTTAGGATACCCAAAGGAAACTTTTGGGTACACCTTCTATCACAGATCCGAAGGCAAGACATTCATAGCTAAGAATGGATCCTTTCCAGAGAAGGAGTTTCTCTCGAAAGAAGTGAGTGGGAGGAAAGTAGAAAACTTGATATGGTAATTGTACCTTCTCCCTTATTGGAAAGTAGTTCATCACAAAAATCTGTTCTTGTGACTACTACACCAATTAGTGAGGAAGCTAATGATGATGATCATGTAACTTCAGATCAAGTTACTACCGAATCTCGTAGGTAAACCAGAGTGAGATCCGCACCAGAGTGGTACGGTAATCTTGTTCTGGAAGTCATGTTACTAAACCAGGACGAACTTGCGAACTATGAGGAAGCGATGATGAGCCCAGATTCCGCGAAATGGTTTGAGGCCATGAAATCTGAGATATGATCCATGTATGAGAACAAAGTTTGGACTTTGGTTGACTTGCCCGATGATCAGCAAGCAATTGAGAATAAATGGATCTTCAAGAGGAAGACGGACGCTGATAGTAGTGTTACTATCTACAAAGCTAGAATTGTCGCAAAAGGTTTTCGACAAGTTCAAGGTGTTGACTATGATGAGAGTTTCTCACTCGTATCTATGCTAGAGTCTGTCTGAATCATGTTAGTAATTGCCGCATTTTATGAAATCTGGCAAATGGATAAACAAAACTGCATTCCTTAATGGATTTATTAAAGAAGAGTTGTATATGATGCAACCAGAAGGTTTTGTCAATCCGAGGTGCTAACAAAATGTGCAAGCTCCAGCGATCCATCTGTGGACTGGTGCAAGCATCTCGGAGTTGGAATATACACTTTGATGAGTTGATCAAAGCATATAGTTTTATACAGACTTGCAGTGAAGCCTGTATTTACAAGAAAGTGAGTGGGAGCACTACAGCATTTCTGATAAGTATATGTGAATAACATATTGTTGATCGGAAATAATGTAGAATTATTCTATAAAGCGTAAAGGAGTGTTTGAAAGGAGTTTTTCAAAGAAAGACTTCGGTGAAGCTGCTTACATATTGAGCTTCAAGATCTATAGAGATAGATCAAGACGCTTGATAAGTTTTTTCAATGAGTACATACCTTGACAAGATTTTGAAGTAGTTCAAAATGGAGCGGTCAAAGAAAGAGTTCTTGCCTGTATTACAAGGTGTGAAGTTGAGTAAGACTCAAAGCCCGACCACGGCAGAAGATAGAAAGAGAATGAAAGTCATTCCCTATGCCTTGGCCATAGGTTCTATAAAGTATGTCATGCTGTGTACCAGATCTATTGTATACCCTGCACTGATTTGGCAAGGGAGTACAATAGTGATCTAGGAGTAGATCACTGGACAACGGTCAGAATTATCCTTAGTGAAATAAGGATATGTTTCTCGATTATGGACGTGACAAAAAAGGTTCGTCGTAAAGGGTTATGTCGATGCAAGTTTTTGACACTGGTCCAGATGATTCTAAGTCTCAATCTGGATACATATTGAAAGTGGGAGCAATTAGCTAGAGTAGCTCCGTGCAGAGCATTGCAGACATAGAATTTTGCAAAATACATACGGATCTGAATATGGCAGGCCCGTTGACTAAATTTCTCTCACAAGCAAAACATGATCACTCTTTGGGTGTTAATCACATAGCGATGTGAACTAGATTATTGAATCTAGTAAACCCTTTGGGTGTTAGTCACATGGAGATGTGAACCAATCACATAAAGATGTGAACTATTGGTGTTAATCACATAGCGATGTGAACTAGATTATTGACTCTAGTGCAAGTGGGAGACTGAAGGAAATATGCCCTAGAGGCAATAATAAAGTTATTATTTATTTCCTTATATCATGATAAAAGTTTATTATTCATGCTAGAATTGTATTAACCGGAAACATAATACATGTGTGAATACATAGACAAACAGAGTGTCACTAGTATGCCTCTACTTGACTAGCTCGTTAATCAAAGATGGTTATGTTTCCTAACCATGGACAAAGAGTTGTCATTTGATTAACGGGATCACATCATTAGTTGAATGATCTGATTGACATGACCCATTCCATTAGCTTAGCACCCGATCGTTTAGTATGTTGCTATTGCTTTCTTCATGACTTATACATGTTCCTATGACTATGAGATTATGCAACTCCCGTTTGCCGGAGGAACACTTTGTGTGCTACCAAACGTCACAACATAACTGGGTGATTATAAAGGAGCTCTACAGGTGTCTCCAAAGGTACATGTTGGGTTGGCGTATTTCGAGATTAGGATTTGTCACTCCGATTGTCGGAGAGGTATCTCTGGGCCCTCTCGGTAATGCACATCACTTAAGCCTTGCAAGCATTGCAACTAATGAGTTAGTTGCGGGATGATGTATTACGGAACGAGTAAAGAGACTTGCTGGTAACGAAATTGAACTACGTATTGGATACCGACGATCGAATCTCGGGCAAGTAACATACCGATGACAAAGGGAACAACGTATGTTGTTATGCGGTCTGACCGATAAAGATCTTCGTAGAATATGTAGGAGCCAATATGGGCATCCAGGTCCCTCTATTGGTTATTGACCGGAGATGTGTCTCAGTCATGTCTACATTGTTCTCGAACCGTAGGGTCCGCACGCTTAATGTTACGATGACAGTTGTTATGAGTTTATGCATTTTGATGTACCAAAGTTAGTTCGGAGTCCCGGATGTGATCACGGACATGACGAGGAGTCTCGAAATGGTCGAGACATAAAGATTGATATATTGGACGCCTATATTTGGATATCGGAAGTGTTCCGGGTGAAATCAGGATTTTACCGGAGTACCGGGAGGTTACCGGACCCCCCCCCCCCGGGAGCCATATGGGCCTTAATGGGCTTTAGTGGAAAGGAGAAAGGGGCAGCCCAAGGTGGCCGCGCGCCTCCCCCTCCCCTAGTCCTATTAGGACTAGGAGAGGTGGCCGGCCCCCCTCTCTCTCTTTCCCCCTCGGGGAATCCAAGTCCAACTAGGATTGGGGGGGGAGTCCTACTCCCGGTAGGAGTAGGACTCCTCCTGCGCCCTCCTCCTGGCCAGCGGCTCCCTCCCCCTTGGCTCCTTTATATACGGAGGCAGGGGCACCTCTAGACACACAAGTTGATCATTGAGATCGTTCCTTAGCCGTGTGCGGTGCCCACCGCCACCATATTCCACCTCGATCATATCGTTGTAGTGCTTAGGCGAAGCCCTACGTCGGTAGAACATCAAGATCGTCACCACGCCATCGTGCTGACGGAACTCCTCCCCGACGCTTCGCTGGATCGGAGCCCGGGGATCGTCATCGAGCTGTACGTGTGCTAAGAACTCGGAGGTGCCGGAGTAACGGTGCTTGGATCGGTCGGATCGGGAAGACGTACGACTACTTCCTCTATGTTGTGTCAACGCTTCCGCAGTCGGTTTGCATGGGTACGTAGACAACACTCTCCCCTCTCGTTGCTATGCATCACCATGATCTTGCGTGTGCGTAGGAAAATTTTGAAATTACTACGTTCCCCAACATCCGGCAGATCTTTGCCCCGCTTGGTGTCTGGCTCTGCTGCGAGCACGGCAGCCCCCTTGCGCTTCACGTCCTTGGCCTTGGGCTTCTTCTCTTCTGGGTGTGCGGCTGGTAGCTCGAGGAGGGAGAGGCGTCCCTCCTTAGCCCTGGCGCACTTGGTCGCCAAGTTGAAGAGCTCCAGGGAGGTGCACAGGTCTTCATGCATCGCCAGCTCCTCCTTCATCTTGACGTCGCGCACACCATCGAAGAAGGCCGAGATGATGGCCTCCTCGGACACCTTGGGGATCTTGAGGCGCGCGCTGTTGAAGCGCTGGATGTACTTCTGCAGGGTCTCTCCGGGTTGTTGCTTGATGCGGCGCATGTCGCTCACGGTGGGTGCCGGTCACGAGTACCTTCGAAGTTGGCGATGAAGCAGGTGCGCATCTGGTCCCAGGAAGAGATCGTGCCCGGAGCCAGATTCAGGAGCCAGGTGCGAGCTCCTTCCTTGAGCGCCATAGGGAACCAGTTCGCCATGACCTTTTCGTCCCCGCTGGCAGCTTCGATGCCCAGCTCGTAGAGCTGGAGGAACTCCGTGGGGTCAGTCATGCCATCATAACGAGGAGGCAGGTCTGGCTTGAATTTGCCGGGCCACGCGACGCTACGCAGCTCGGTGGTGTAGGCACGGCAGCCTGCGGTGGCCACGACAGGCCTCGGCTGGTGGAGAGCTTGGTCTTGAGGGTCCCCACGCGCTGCAGCTAGGAGCAGCGCGGGGTCTTGGCGTGCCGGAGCTGGAGCAGGGTCGCGGCCTGCTGGAGCAGGGAGCGCCCGGGCAGCCCCTTGCGGGCGTGGGATCTCTTGGCAGCTCCGTTCTTGCTACGCCGGCACCTGACGGAGCGGATTCTGCCCAGGGGCCACGCGCCTTGGAGCCATGGCGTCTTCTTGGAGAGGAGGCGGCTGGCACGCCTCCGGGGCTTTGTTGCCCGCGCGGGGCGGGGTGTGGCGCAGAGGAACGGACGGCGCGGGAGAGCCCCCTACGGCGCGGACAAGCTCGGCGACGCGGTCGAGCCACTCCTCGTAGACGTCGTCGACGGGACGGTAGCGCAGGAGCTCGTTTGCCGTGAGGAGCGCAGCTCGAGCCTCCAAGTGTGCGCGGAGCACGCGGGACGAAGAACCAGCTGGTGCGAGCGATGGAGTAGCGGTGCGGCCGTCTTGCCGCACGGATGGGTGTTGGGACGATGATTGCTGCTCGCCCCCCGCTGGGCCGGTGGCGGCGTTGACGGCGGGCGACGGGGAACGACGAGGGCGTCCGCCGACGGGCGCCGTCTGGGCGACGCGAGAAGCGATGGCGGCCCGGCGCTCGGCGCGGGCCCGATGAGCGTCAGACATGGATGCGACGGTCGGAGGAGAACGGGGCGGTGGACGACGAATTCCGGCGCACCCCTACCTGGCGCGCCAAATGTCGGATTTCGGGTTCTGGCAGACCCTTAAGGTTCGAACACTGGGGTGCGCGCAGAGATTACGCCTTCTACCTCCCCGCCTTGCAAAGATCTAAAACTACTAAAAGAACTGCACAAGGGACACAAGATTTATACTAGTTCGGGCCACCGATGTGGTGTAATACCCTACTCTAGTGTGCGGTTGGTGGATTGCCTCTTGGGGCTGATGATGATGGACAATACAAGGAAGAACAGCCTCGCGAGGGTCTGTTCTTGGCTGGGGTGATGAACTGCTAGGAGGAGTTCAGTCACCCTTCTCTTTCTCTCTCTCTCTCTTACTCTTACTAGCCAACCGAACCAAAAGCTCGAACCCCTTGCTACGTGGGCGGCTGGCCCTATTTATAGAGGCCCTGGTCCTCTTCCCAAATATTGAGTGGGAAGGGAGCCAACAATGGCGGGCTAATTTGAAGGGGGACAGCAAGTATCAACTACCCTGACAAAAGCAGTCTTCGCCTGCGCAAAGCTCTGGTGATGACGCTGTCTTGGGCTCCACGGTGACCTCCGTCTCGTAGTCCTCCTGGTCTTGGTCTCGTTGCACCGAAACGGCAACCTTTGCCTGATCCCTCGGTACTCCACGGTTGCGCTTGCCCCCTTTGCACCAAAGAGGAAGGAAGGACGCTGCGCGCGCTGGCACCCGCCTGGCGCCCTGAGTCGTCATGGCTTGCGTCACGGGCACCTCGCGAGGTACCCTGCCTTGATCTCTCCGCCTCCTCGCGAACCAGCCTGACGAGGCCGTGCCTGAGGAAGCTCCGTGTCGTCCGCCTCGCGAGGCTTGGCCCCTCGCGAGGGTCTTGAGCCTTGTGTTGATGAAGATGGGCCGTGTTGGGCCCCCTTTGAGCCACGCTGCAGGCCACAGGCAGGCAAGTCTGGGGACCCCCGTTCCCAGAACGCCGACAGGTTTTTCGTCCCGCGCGCTCCGCGCACCCTTGGAGGCTCGAGCTGCGCTCCTCGCGGCAAACGAGCTCCTGCGCTACCGTCCCGTCGACGACGTCTACGAGGAGTGGCTCGACCGCGTCACCGAGCTTGTCCGCGCCGTAGGAGGCTCTCCCGCGCCGTCCGTTCCTCTGCGCCACACCCCGCCCCGCGCGGGCAACGAAGCCCCTGAGGCGTACCAGCCGCCTCCTCTCCAAGAAGACGCCATGACTCCAAGGCGCGTGGCCCCTGGGCGGAATCCGCTCCATCAGGTGTCGGCGCAGCAAGAACGGAGCTGCCAAGAGATCCCACGCCCGCAAGGGGCTGCCCGGGCGCTCCCTGCCCCAGCACGCCGCGACCCTGCTCCAGCTCCGGCACGCCAAGACCCCACACTGCTCCTAGCTACAGCGCGTGGGGACCCTCAAGACCAAGCTCTCCACCAGCCAAGGGCTGTCGTGGCCACCGCAGGCTGCCGTGCCTACACCACCGAGCTGCGTAGCGTCGCGTGGCCCGGCAAATTCAAGCCAGACATGCCTCCTCGTTACGATGGCACGACTGACCCTGTGGAGTTCCTCCATCTCTACGAGCTGGGCATCGAAGCTGCCAGCGGGGACGAAAAGGTCATGGCGAACTGGTTCCCCATGGCGCTCAAGGAAGGAGCTCGCACCTGGCTCCTGAATCTGGCTCCGGCACGATCTCTTCCTGGGATCAGATGCGCACCCGCTACATCGCCAACTTCCAAGGTACTCGTGACCAGCCACCCGCCATGAGCGACATGCGCCGCATCAAGCAACAACCCGGAGAGACCCTGCAGAAGTACATCCAGCGCTTCAACAGCGCGTGCCTCAAGATCCCCAAGGTGTCCGAGGAGGCCATCATCTCGGCCTTCTCCGATGGCGTGCGCGACGTCAAGATGAAGGAGGAGCTGGCGATGCATGAAGACCTGTGCACCTCCCTGAAGCTCTTCAACTTGGCGACCAAGTGCGCCAGGGATGAGGAGGGACGCCTCTCCCTCCTCGAGCTGCCAGCCGCAGAACCAGAAGAGAAGAAGCCCAAGGCCAAGGACGTGAAGCGCAAGGGGGCTGCCGTGCTCGCAGCAGAGCTAGACACCAAGCGGGGCAAAGATCTGCCTGAGTCCACCAGGGGCGGCCGATACTGTGTGTACCACGACCTCCACACCCACAACACCAATGAATGCCAAGAACTCCGCGTTGTGCGAGAAGGAAGGATCGGCCGTCGTCCCGACCGCGCCGATCGGGGCTACGGCCGAGGAGGAGGAAGAAACGCAGGACGCTGGGGAGACTGTGGCCCGCGCCAGGGGTGGCGCGATCAGCCTCGCGAGGATCGCTGGCGAGACCTGCCTCACGAGGGGGACTGGAGGGATCAGCCTCGTGAGGATTGCCCGTAGGGCAACGCAGGCCTCCCTCCACTGCTGCCTCAACCAAGGAGGAACGAGGACCGCCATCAAGACGAGGGGGCTGGGGGCTGGGGGCTTCCAGGAGCCGCGCGCAATCGCCTGCATCCTGGGCAGAGCTCAAGCCCCAGCCTCCCAACGCATCTTCAAGCAGTTCGCCCGCGAGGTGAATGCAGCCCTCCCCAGGCTCGAGGCAACGCGCCCTCTCAGGTGGTCGGTGTGCGCCATCACTTTCATCTCAGCGGATCAACTCAAGTGTGCCGCCACAGCTGGCGTCCTCCCGATGCTCTGCTCCCCAGTCATTAGCAATGTACTAGTCACCAAGACCCTCATCGATGGTGGGGCAGGGCTTAACGTCCTGTCCGTGGAAACGTTCAACAATCTCCAAGTGCCCTACGACCAGCTTCAGGCAACCAAGCCCTTCTCCGGAATCACCGACGGCTCCACGGTCCCGATTGGACAGGTCCGCCTCCATGTCACCTTCGGGGCACGCGACAACTACCGCACCGAGCTCATCGACTTCGACATCGCCCACATCCGCCTGCCGTACAATGCCATCCTCGGGTACCCAGCGTTGGCCAAGTTCATGGCCGTGACTCACCATGGCTACAACGTCCTCAAGATGCCAGGGAGTGGCGGAGTCATCACGGTGCCCTGTGAAGAGAGGGATGCGGTGTGTTCCCTGGAGCGAGCCTTTCAGGCCGCGTCGCTGGAAGACCCGGATCGCGGAAGCAGGAGGCTTCCCGAGGCCACCCCCAAGAAGAAGAAGACATCGTCCGGACCAGCCCCTCGGGAGGCAGGCCCCTCAGGGCCTGCGTCTGCCCAGGGGGAGCCTCCTTCCATCGCATAGGAAAGCGCGCCTGGCGCCCTCCTCGGGCAGGGCTCGGGGGCTCTCCCCTGGAGGGCCACCGACCTGGCCAGGGTCATGAGGGAGGCGCTTGGGCACCATGTGGAGGCGTGTTTCGAAGCACATTTCCCTCAAGAAGGAGCAAGGCAAGGAAGGTCAGACCCGCAGGAGTTCGTCGACAAGGCCATTCAAGAACTACAGGAACCAAGGATCATAAGAGGTTGCCGCCGTCTACCAGCTATGGCTCCCCATCCAGGCGAGGATGGTGGGCTGCGCGTCTGCGTCGATGTACCAGGGCTCAACTAAGTCGCTACGATGGAGCGCCTCTGGCCCTCGCGAGTGGGGCGCTGCCGGGGTCCGCCCCACAGCTACGTTCGCATGCCTTACGACCTGCCGAGCGTGGTTGCTACGCGCCAACGCCTCATGAGTGGCATCATGGAGGCTCAAGAAGACAGGCGTTCCGCAGCCCTGGCGGAGATGGAGATGATTCGTGAAGAGCTACCAGTGCCCCCAGAGCCTCCCTAGGCCCCTGGGCCTGGGGGCTCGTGAGGACCGGCTTCCGCAGCCTACCGAGTTGCTGCACCGACACCCCTTCGCCCTCGACACCCTCAGGTGACATCTTACAAGTTTCATTTCCAGCTGGGAGCGCCCTCTCAGGGCTGCGTCGTCCCCAGGCCGCGTGGGTCCGTCCCTGCGGCATGTATCCCTTTTACTTCCATGTCGATTAGCTTGCTCTGTTGGGGGCGCCCCACAGGCTGCATCATCCCCAAGTCGCTCGGGCCCGACCCAGCGATGTTTACCTTCCCAGCATCTGTTCGAATGAATCCCCTCCTCCACAGCTAACGTGTTTGATCTAGTTGCCTGCTCAACTGACGCCAACTGACGGAATTGCTCCCACAACGGCACAACGCTTGCGCATGGGTCTGTCCCTGCAACGCCGACAAACCTGGGTGGCTGAGCTCTGGCCGCGGCAGCCCCGCATGGCGCCACCTCGTCAAGCCTCCAGTGCCTCACCTCCCCTCGGAAGCAACTAACGGCAGACTGATAGTTGTCATGGCAACCTTTTCTTCCTTCCATGATGAGTTTACATGATCCCCTAAGGAAGTTGCACCAGGCAAGGCCCTCGCGGCGTTCCTTTCACTCTCGTCCGCGCGAACCACTTGCACGTTAAAGGGGGGGTGCCTGAGCATCACGACTCAAGGCTCCTACTGGCTCTCCAGCCCTCACCCTCTGGCCTTGACCACGGCATCACGACCTGGCATACCAGCGACGACCGAGACCAGCTCGAGGGCCGGGACCCGAGGACGTAGAGCAGAAAGGGGAGCAAAGGCGGGGGAGAAGGGGGCTTGCGAGGACCTCGCCGAGCGATTCTGCTCCTGCCGACACGCGGACCCGGCATCACACCAGGGATAATCCCCGACTCTCAAGATAAGTCACCGCCTGAAAGCACCAGCTATCGCAGCACTAACCCCACACCTAAGGCAATTCCGTGTCAGCGACGTCGCTCTCCTTTCTCGCTGAATGACGGCTGCTTGAGCGCCAAAGGGGACCTCCTGAGCATCGCGACTCAGGGGCTCTTACCAGACCCCGGGTCGCTCACCTCCTGGCCTTGACCACGGCATCACGACCTGGCAGACCAGCGACGGCTGACGCCGCCTTGGGACTGGGACCTGTCGGTGCAGAGCACCAAGCCCTCGCGAGGTTTGAAAGGAAGAACTGAGCTAAGACGGAATCAGCAACTCGCACAGCTCTGCAGCAAAAATTGTGTATTAACAAACGGGACTACAGGCACCTTACAAGCCCCCATGGGGCGCATTGTGATTCCTCGCAGGGAACGGAACCTAAGGGATGCTAACTACATGCGCTCCTGCAAAAGATGCCATCATCAACAGTGGGCCGTCAAGCGCCGGTGCCAACCCCATCCAGATCAGGGTCGGTGGCGGCCAGACGAGCCCGCCCTGCTCCAGGAGCGGCGCCGGCTCGGGGGCTCGTAGCTGTCGTCGCTCGTCTCCGGAGTCGCGAAGACCTCGCCGGAGTCGCTGGATCCTCCGGCGCCTCCGTCGCCTGCAGAGCCGCCAAGGGAGCGGTCGACGGGCCTAGCCCTCACCAGGGCAAGGTCCTGGGCACCTCTCCCGGGGCAGCACTCCAGCCGGCGCCCGTTCGCGTCGAAGACCTTGAAGAACATTGCCGAAGCCCCATCGTACTCCAAGTGGACCGCGAAGACGCCCCTTTCCCTGCAAACCTGGGCGATCTCTCTCCAGCCACGAGACATGTAAACCTCGCCCGGGGCAGTGACCACGACCTCTGCCTCGGTCGCGAGGGTACTGCAGCCAGCGTGCTACAGCCAGAGTTCCAGGTGAAGGAAATATGCCCTAGAGGCAATAATAAAGTTATTATTTATTTCCTTATATCATGATAAATGTTTATTATTCATGCTAGAATTGTATTAACCGGAAACATAATACATGTGTGAATACATAGACAAACTTAGTGTCACTAGTATGCCTCTACTTGACTAGCTCGTTAATCAAAGATGGTTATGTTTCCTAACCATGAACAAGGTCTTGTTATTTGATTAACGAGGTCACATCATTGGTTGAATGATCTGATTGACATGACCCATTCCATTAGCTTAGCACCCGATCATTTAGTATGTTGCTATTGCTTTCTTCATGACTTATACATGTTCCTATGACTATGAGATTATGCAACTCCCGTTTGCCGGAGGAACACTTTGGGTGCTACCAAACGTCACAACGTAACTGGGTGATTATAAAGGAGCATTACAGGTGTCTCCAAAGGTAGATGTTGGGTTGGCGTATTTCGAGATTAGGATTTGTCACTCCGATTGTCGGAGAGGTATCTCTGGGCCCTCTCGGTAATGCACATCACATAAGCCTTGCAAGCATTACAACTAATGAGTTAGTTGCAAGATGATGTATTACGGAACGAGTAAAGAGACTTGCCGGTAACGAGATTGAACTAGGTATTAGATACCGACGATCGAATCTCGGGCAAGTAACATATCGATGACAAAGGGAACAACGTATGTTGTTATGCGGTCTGACCGATAAAGATCTTCGTAGAATATGTAGGAGCCAATACGGGCATCTAGGTCCCGCTATTGGTTATTGGCCAGAGAGGTGTCTCGGTCATGTCTACATAGTTCTCGAACCCGTAGGGTCCGCACGCTTAACGTTCGTTGACGATATAGTACTATGTGAGTTATGTATGTTGGTGACCGAATGTTGTTCGGAGTCCCGGATGAGATCACGGACATGACAAGGAGCTCCGGAATGGTCCGGAGGTAAAGATTCATATATTGGATGATATGGTTAGGCCAAGGGGTCAAGCCCACAGGGCTATAAGTCGGTGCAAAAGGAGTTTTGCGGAGGCCAGGGGGCCAAACGCCGGAGACCCTGGCGTCTGGCCCTGGGCCAGACGCCGAGGCCCATGGCGTTTGGGCCAGACGCCAAGGTTTGTGGCATTTGGTCCTGGAGTCCGAGTGGGACTCTTGCCTTTCGGGCAAAACCGACTTTGAGGAGGCTTTTGCTCCAAGTTTCGACCCCAGGGCTCAACATATAAATAGAGGGGCAGGGCTAGCACCAAAGACACATTAAGAAACACCAAGCCATGTGCCGGCAACCCTGTTCCCTCTAGTTTATCCTCGGTCATAGTTTTCGTAGTGCTTAGGCGAAGCCCTGCGGAGATTGTTCTTCACCAACACCGTCACCACACCGTCGTGCTGCCGGAACTCATCTACTACTTCGCCCCTCTTCCTGGATCGAGAAGGCGAGGACGTCACCGAGCCGTACATGTGCAGAACTCGGAGGTGCCGTGCTTTCGGTACTTGGATCGGCCGGATCATGAAGACGTTCGACTACATCAACCGCGTTAATATAACGCTTCCGCTTGCGATCTACAAGGGTACGTAGATCAGACTCTCCCCCTCGTTGCTATGCATCACCATGATCTTGCGTGTGCATAGGAATTTTTTTGAAATTACTACGTTCCCCAACAGTGGCATCCGAGCCTAGGTTTTATGGTTTGATGTTATATGCATGAGTAGAACACAAGTGAGTTGTGGGCGATACAAGTCATACTGCCTACCAGCATGTCATACTTTGGTTCGGCGGTATTGTTGGACGAGATGACCCGGACCAACCTTACGCGTACGCTTACGCGAGACCGGTTCCCCCGACGTGCTTTGCACACAGGTGGCTTGCGGGCGACTGTCTCTCCAACTTTAGTTGAACCAAGTGTGGCTACGCCCGGTCCTTGCGAAGGTTAAAACGGAGTCTATTTGACAAACTATCGTTGTGGTTTTGATGCGTAGGTGAGATTGGTTCTTGCTTAAGCCCGTAGAAGCCACGTAAAACTTGCAACAACAAAGTAGAGGACGTCTAACTTGTTTTTGCAGGGCATGTTGTGATGTGATATGGTCAAGACATGATGCTAAATTTTATTGTATGAGATGATCATGTTTTGTAACCGAGTTATCGGCAACTGGCAGGAGCCATATGGTTGTCGCTTTATTGTATGCAATGCAATCGCGATGTAAAGCTTTACTTTATCACTAAGCGGTAGCGATAGTCGTGGAAGCATAAGATTGGCGATACGACAACGATGCTACGATGGAGATCAAGGTGTCGCGCCGGTGACGATGGTGATCATGACGGTGCTTCGGAGATGGAGATCACAAGCACAAGATGATGATGGCCATATCATATCACTTATATTGATTGCATGTGATGTTTATCTTTTATGCATCTTATCTTGCTTTGATTGACGGTAGCATTATAAGATGATCTCTCACTAAATTATCAAGAAGTGTTCTCCCTAAGTATGCACCGTTGCGAAAGTTCTTCGTGCTGAGACACCACGTGATGATCGGGTGTGATAGGCTCTACGTTCAAATACAACGGGTGCAAAACAGTTGCACACGCGGAATACTCAGGTTATACTTGACGAGCCAAGCATATACAGATATGGCCTCGGAACACGGAGACCGAAAGGTCGAGCGTGAATCATATAGTAGATATGATCAACATAATGATGTTCACCGATGAAACTACTCCATCTCACGTGATGATCGGACATGGTTTAGTTGATTTGGATCACGTAATCACTTAGAGGATTAGAGGGATGTCTATCTGAGTGGGAGTTCTTAAGTAATATGATTAATTGAACTTAAATTTATCATGAACTTAGTACCTGATAGTATCTTGCTTGTTTATGTTGATTGTAGATAGATGGCTCGTGTTGTTGTTCCGTTGAATTTTAATGCGTTCCTTGAGAAAGCAAAGTTGAAAGATGATGGTAGCAATTACACAGACTGGGTCCATAACTTGAGGATTATCCTCATTGCTGCACAGAAGAATTACGTCCTGGAAGCACCGCTAGGTGCCAGGCCTGCTGCTGGAGCAACACCAGATGTTATGAACGTCTGGCAAAGCAAAGCTGATGACTACTCGATAGTTCAGTGTGCCATGCTTTACGGCTTAGAATCGGGACTTCAACAATGTTTTGAACGTCATGGAGCATATGAGATGTTTCATGAGTTGAAGTTAATATTTCAAGCAAATGCCCGAATTGAGAGATATGAAGTCTCCAATAAGTTCTATAGCTGCAAGATGGAAGAGAACAGTTCTGTCAGTGAGCATATACTCAAAATGTCTGGGTATAATAATCACTTGATTCAATTGGGAGTTAATCTTCCAGATGATTGCGTCATTGACAGAATTCTCCAATCACTGCCACCAAGCTACAAGAGCTTCGTGATGAACTATAATATGCAAGGGATGAACAAGACTATTCCCGAGCTCTTCGCTATGCTGAAAGCTGCGGAGGTAGAAATCAAAAAGGAGCATCAAGTGTTGATGGTTAACAAAACCACTAGTTTCAAGAAAAAGGGCAAAGGGAAGAAGAAGGGGAACTTCAAGAAGAACGGCAAGCAAGTTGCTGCTCAGGAGAAGAAACCCAAGTCTGGACCTAAGCCTGAAACTGAGTGCTTCTACTGCAAGCAGACTGGTCACTGGAAGCGGAACTGCCCCAAGTATTTGGCGGATAAGAAGGATGGCAAGGTGAACAAAGGTATATGTGATATACATGTTATTGATGTGTACCTTACTAATGCTCGCAGTAGCACCTGGGTATTTGATACTGGTTCTGTTGCTAATATTTGCAACTCGAAACAGGGACTACGGATTAAGCGAAGATTGGCTAAGGACGAGGTGACGATGCGCGTGGGAAACGGTTCCAAAGTCGATGTGATCGCGGTCGGCACGCTACCTCTACATCTACCTTCGGGATTAATATTAGACCTAAATAATTGTTATTTGGTGCCAGCATTGAGCATGAACATTATATCTGGATCTTGTTTAATGCGAGACGGTTATTCATTTAAATCAGAGAATAATGGTTGTTCTATTTATATGAGTAATATCTTTTATGGTCATGCACCCTTGAAGAGTGGTCTATTCTTGTTGAATCTCGATAGTAGTGATACACATATTCATAATGTAGAAGCCAAAAGATGCAGAGTTGATAATGATAGTGCAACTTATTTGTGGCACTGCCGTTTAGGTCATATCGGTGTAAAGCGCATGAAGAAACTCCATACTGATGGACTTTTGGAACCACTGGATTATGAATCACTTGGTACTTGCGAACCGTGCCTCATGGGCAAGATGACTAAAACACCGTTCTCCGGTACTATGGAGAGAGCAACAGATTTGTTGGAAATCATACATACAGATGTATGCGGTCCGATGAATATTGAGGCTCGTGGCGGATATCGTTATTTTCTCACCTTCATAGATGATTTAAGCAGATATGGGTATATCTACTTAATGAAACATAAGTCTGAAACATTTGAAAAGTTCAAAGAATTTCAGAGTGAAGTGGAAAATCATCGTAACAAGAAAATAAAGTTTCTACGATCTGATCGTGGAGGAGAATATTTGAGTTACGAGTTTGGTGTACATTTGAAAAATTGTGGAATAGTTTCGCAACTCACGCCACCCGGAACACCACAGCGTAATGGTGTGTCCGAACGTCGTAATCGTACTTTACTAGATATAGTGCGATCTATGATGTCTCTTACTGATTTACCGCTATCGTTTTGGGGATACGCTCTAGAGACGGCCGCATTCACGTTAAATAGGGCACCATCAAAATCCGTTGAGACGACGCCTTATGAACTATGGTTTGGCAAGAAACCAAAGTTGTCGTTTCTGAAAGTTTGGGGCTGCGATGCTTATGTGAAAAAGCTTCAACCTGATAAGCTCGAACCCAAATTGGAGAAATGTGTCTTCATAGGATATCCAAAGGAAACTATTGGATACACCTTCTATCACAGATCCGAAGGCAAGACTTTTGTTGCTAAATTCGGAAACTTTCTTGAGAAGGAGTTCCTCTCAAAAGAAGTGAGTGGGAGGAAAGTAGAACTTGACGAGGTAACTGTACCTGCTCCCTTATTGGAAAGTAGTACATCACAGAAAACTGTTTCTGCGACACCTACACCAATAAGTGAGGAAGTTAATGATAATAATCATGAAACTTCAGAACAAGATACTACTGAACCTCGTAGATCAACCAGAGCAAGATCCGCGCCAGAGTGGTACGGTAATCCAGTTCTGGAAGTCATGCTGCTAGATCATGATGAACCTACGAACTATGAAGAAGCGATGGTGAGCCCAGATTCCGCAAAGTGGCTTGAAGCCATGAAATCTGAGATGGGATCCATGTATGAGAACAAAGTATGGACTTTGGTTGACTTGCCTGATGATCGGCAAGCAATTGAGAATAAATGGATCTTCAAGAAAAATACTGACGCTGACGGTAATGTTGCTGTCTATAAAGCTCAACTTGTTGCAAAAGGTTTTTGACAAGTTCAAGGGGTTGACTACGATGAGACCTTCTCACCCGTAGCGATGCTTAAGTCTGTCCGAATCATGTTAGAAATTGCCGCGTTTTATGATTATGAAATATGGCAGATGGATGTCAAAACTGCATTCCTGAATGGATTTCTGGAAGAAGAGTTATATATGATGCAACCGGAAGGTTTTGTCGATCCAAAGGGAGCTAACAAAGTGTGCAAGCTCCAGCGATCCATTTATGGACTGGTGCAAGCATCTCGGAGTTGGAATAAACGCTTTGATAGTGTGATCAAGGCATTTGGTTTTATACAGACTTTTGGAGAAGCCTGTATTTACAAGAAAGTGAGTGGGAGCTCTGTAGCATTTCTGATATTATATGTGGATGACATATTGCTGATTGGAAATGATATAGAATTTCTGGATAGCATAAAGGGATACTTGAATAAGAGTTTTTTAATGAAAGACCTCGGTGAAGCTGCTTACATATTGGGCATTAAGATCTATAGAGATAGATCGAGACGCTTAATTGGACTTTCACAAAGCACATACCTTGACAAAATTTTGAAGAAGTTCAAAATGGATCAAGCAAAGAAAGGGTTCCTGGCTGTGTTACAAGGTGTGAAGTTGAGTCAGATTCAATGCCCGACCACTGCAGAAGATAGAGAGAAAATGAAAGATGTTCCCTATGCTTCAGCCATAGGCTCTATCATGTATTCAATGCTGTGTACCAGACCTGATGTGTGCCTTGCTATAAGTTTAGCAGGGAGGTACCCAAGTAATCCAGGAATGGATCACTGGACATCGGTCAAGAACATCCTGAAATACCTAAAAAGGACTAAGGATATGTTTCTCGTATATGGAGGTGACAAAGAGCTCACTATAAGAGGTTACGTTGATGCAAGCTTTGACACTGATCCGGACAATTCTAAATCGCAAACCGGATACGTGTTTACATTAAACGGTGGAGCTGTCAGTTGGTGCAGTTCTAAAAAAAGCGTCGTAGCGGGATCTACATGTGAAGCGGAGTACATACCTACTTCGGAAGCAGCGAACGAAGGAGTCTGGATGAAGGAGTTCATATCCGATCTAGGTGTCATACCTAGTGCATCGGGTCCAATGAAAATCTTTTGTGACAATACTGGTGCAATTGCCTTGGCAAAGGAATCCAGATTTCACAAGAGGACCAAGCACATCAAGAGACGCTTCAATTCCATCCGGGATCTAGTCCAGGTGGGAGACATAGAGATTTGCAAGATACATACGGATCTGAATGTTGCAGACCCGTTGACTAAGCCTCTTCCACGAGCAAAACATGATCAGCACCAAGGCTCCATGGGTGTTAGAATCATTACTGTGTAATCTAGATTATTGACTCTAGTGCAAGTGGGAGACTGAAGGAAATATGCCCTAGAGGCAATAATAAAGTTATTATTTATTTCCTTATATCATGATAAATGTTTATTATTCATGCTAGAATTGTATTAACCGGAAACATAATACATGTGTGAATACATAGACAAACTTAGTGTCACTAGTATGCCTCTACTTGACTAGCTCGTTAATCAAAGATGGTTATGTTTCCTAACCATGAACAAGGTCTTGTTATTTGATTAACGAGGTCACATCATTGGTTGAATGATCTGATTGACATGACCCATTCCATTAGCTTAGCACCCGATCATTTAGTATGTTGCTATTGCTTTCTTCATGACTTATACATGTTCCTATGACTATGAGATTATGCAACTCCCGTTTGCCGGAGGAACACTTTGGGTGCTACCAAACGTCACAACGTAACTGGGTGATTATAAAGGAGCATTACAGGTGTCTCCAAAGGTAGATGTTGGGTTGGCGTATTTCGAGATTAGGATTTGTCACTCCGATTGTCGGAGAGGTATCTCTGGGCCCTCTCGGTAATGCACATCACATAAGCCTTGCAAGCATTACAACTAATGAGTTAGTTGCAAGATGATGTATTACGGAACGAGTAAAGAGACTTGCCGGTAACGAGATTGAACTAGGTATTAGATACCGACGATCGAATCTCGGGCAAGGAACATATCGATGACAAAGGGAACAACGTATGTTGTTATGCGGTCTGACCGATAAAGATCTTCGTAGAATATGTAGGAGCCAATATGGGCATCTAGGTCCCGCTATTGGTTATTGACCAGAGAGGTGTCCCGATCATGTCTACATAGTTCTCGAACCCGTAGGGTCCGCACGCTTAACGTTCGTTGACGATATAGTACTATGTGAGTTATGTATGTTGGTGACCGAATGTTGTTCGGAGTCCCAGATGAGATCACGGACATGACGAGGAGCTCCGGAATGGTCCGGAGGTAAAGATTCATATATTGGATGATATGGTTAGGCCAAGGGGTCAAGCCCACAGGGCTATAAGTCGGTGCAAAAGGAGTTTTGCGGAGGCCAGGGGGCCAAACACCGGAGACCCTGGCGTCTGGCCCTGGGCCAGACGCCGAGGCCCATGGCGTCTGGGCCAGACGCCAAGGTTTGTGGCGTTTGGTCCTGGAGTCCGAGTGGGACTCTTGCCTTTCGGGCAAAACCGACTTTGAGGAGGCTTTTGCTCCAAGTTTCGACCCCAGGGCTCAACATATAAATAGAGGGGCAAGGCTAGCACCAAAGACACATCAAGAAACACCAAGCCGTGTGCCGGCAACCCTGTTCCCTCTAGTTTATCCTCCGTCATAGTTTTCGTAGTGCTTAGGCGAAGCCCTGCGGAGATTGTTCTTCACCAACACCGTCACCACGCCGTCGTGCTGCCGGAACTCATCTACTACTTCGCCCCTCTTGCTGGATCGAGAAGGCGAGGACGTCACCGAGCCATACGTGTGCAGAACTCGGAGGTGCCGTGCTTTCGGTACTTGGATCGGTCGAATCGTGAAGACGTTCGACTACATCAACCGCGTTAATATAACGCTTCCGCTTGCAATCTACAAGGGTACGTAGATCAGACTCTCCCCCTTGTTGCTATGCATCACCATGATCTTGCGTGTGCGTAGGAAATTTTTTGAAATTACTACGTTCCCCAACACCAGGGGGCCCCCCATCGGGATGACGGAGGTGAAGAAGGGAGGCAGGCGGATCCAAGACTGAACAGGAATGGCTACGTGGAGCACGAACTCCTGGGAGGAGCCCTCAGCATGAACCCCAGGAGGAACAACCCACGCCTTCGTGGCCCGACGGCGCCGACGACGGCGCTGAGCGTGGCGATCGGCATCGACACCTTCGGGGCCCTCGACGTGGGCATACAAGGGAAGTGGGAACCCCGGCGGAGCCCGCTCGCACCAGGGCCTCGGCGCCGCTTGACGGTCCTCCTCGTTCGGGCTACAAAGGGCGAGCCGCTTCTTCGGCGGGAGCGGGTCCGATCCCTCTCGAGGGGCCTTCCCCTTCTCCGCTGCAGAGAACCGGCGAATCGGAGCCATCACTACAAGATGAAGCAAGGATTGGGGAGAAGGAGAAGCAAGGAGGAATGGACTGGAAGGGCACGCGCAGTTCCATACTTATAGCCGGCGAAGACCAACCGCCGGCCTCCACAATCATAGGTAATCATGACACGATTTGCATGCAGGGACCTGTCCAACTCGCATGGTCACCAAGGCGTCATGGGGAAGTGGAGACGCCCACGTCCCATCAACCGCCACGCAGCAACCAAGGCCGCAGGCTGTTAGGGCCCGCTGCATTTCGTCCTCGCCCTTTCGCCTCTTGGCATGGCCAAGTCCGGGCGCGCCTTGGGCCCGGGGGCTACTGTCGGCATTCTGGGAACGGGGGTCCCCAGACTTGCCTGCCTGCGGCCTGCGGCGTGGCTCAAAGGAGGCCCAGCATGGCCCATCTTCATCAGCACAAGACTCAAGACCCTCGCGAGGGGCCAAGCCAGGCGGACGACACGGAGCTTCCTCAGGCACGGCCTCGTCAGGCTGGCTCGCGAGGAGGCGGAGAGATCAAGGCAGGGTACCTCGCGAGGTGCCCGTGATGCAAGCCATGACGACTCAGGGCGCCAGGCGGGTGCCAGCGCACGCAGCGTCCTTCCTTTCCTCTTTGGTGCAAAGGGGGCAAGCGCAACCGTGGAGTACCGAGGCATCAGGCAAAGGTTGCCATTTCGGTGCAACGAGACCAAGACTAGGAGGACTACGAGATGGAGGTCACTGTGGAGCCCAAGACGGCGTCATCACCAGAGCTTTGCGCAGGCGAAGACTGCTTTTGTCAGGGTAGTTGATACTTGTTGTCCCACTTCAAATTAGCCCGCCATTGTTGGCTCCCTTCCCGCTCAATATTTGGGAAGAGGACCAGGGCCTCTATAAATAGGGCCAGCCGCCCATGTAGCAGGGGGTTCGAGCTTTTGGTTCAGTTGGCTAGTAAGGGTAAGAGAGAGAGAGAGAGAGAGAGAGAGAGAAGGGTGGCTGAACTCATCCTAGCAGTTCATCACCCCAGCCAAGAACAGACCCTCGCGAGGCTGTTCTTCCTTGTATTGTCCATCATCATCAGCCCCAAGAGACAATCCACCAACCGCACACTGGAGTAGGGTATTACACCACAATGGTGGCCCGAACCAGTATAAATCTTGTGTCTCTTGTGTAGTTCTTTTAGTAGTTTCAGATCTTTGCGAGGCGGGGAGGTAGAAGGCGTAATCTCCACGCGCACCCAGTGTTCGAACCTTAAGGGTCTGCCGGAACCCGAAATCCGACAGCATGAAAGAAATGAAATAGATAAGATTTTCTTTGAACAACGTCCTCTACTTAAACATTATTTTCCTATTGAAACTCTAGGAGGTCCACCTCCACCTAAAGGTGATCTTGTGTTTGAATTAAAACAATTGCCAGACACTTTGAAATATGCTTATCTTGATGAAAAGAAGATATATCATGTTATTATTAGTGCTAACCTTTCAGAACATGAAGAAGAAAGATTATTGAAAGCTCTAAGGAAGCACCGAGCTGCTATTGGATATACTCTCGATGATTTAAAGGGCATTAGTTCCACCCTATGTCAGCACAAAATTAATATGGAACCTGATGCTAAACCCGTTGTTGATCACCAACGTCGGTTAAATCCGAAGATGAAAGAAGTGGTAAGAACAGAGATACTAAAACTTCTAGAAGCAGGTATAATTTATCCTATAGCTGATAGTAGATGGGTAAGTCTTGTTCATTGTGTCCCTAAGAAAGGAGGTATAACTGTTGTTCCTAATGATAATAATGAAGTTATTCCACAAAGAATTGTTACAGGTTATAGAATGGTAATTGATTTTAGAAAATTAAACAAAGCAACTAGAAAAGATCATTACCCTCCGGCCTTTATTGATCAAATGCTTGAAATTTTATCTAAGCACAGACACTTTTGCTTCCTTGATGGATATTCTAGTTTTTCACAAATACCTATTTCTCAATCTAATCAAGAAAAGAGCACTTTTACTTGTCCCTTTGGAACTTATGCTTATAGACGTATGCCTTTCGATTTATGTAATGCACCTGCTACCTTTCAAAGATGTATGACTACTATATTCTCTGACTTTTGTGAAAAGATTGTTGAGGTTTTCATGGATGACTTCTTTGTTTATGGGAAGTCTTTTGATGATTGTTTAAGAAATCTTGATCAAGTTTTGCAGAGATGTGAACAAACAAATCTTGTCTTGAATTGGGAGAAGTGCCACTTTATGGTTAATGAAGGCATTGTCTTGGGCCATAAAATTTCTGAAAGTGGTATTGAAATGGACAAAGCTAAGGTTGATGCAATTGAGAAAATGCCATGTCCTAAGGATATAAAAGGTATTCGTAGTTTCTTAGGTCATGCTGGTTTCTATAGGAGATTTATTAAAGACTTCTCTAAAATTTCTAGGCCTCTTACGAGTCTTTTGCAAAAGTATATCCCTTTTTTCGATGATGATTGTTTAGAAGCCTTTGAAACACTCAAGAAAGCCATAATTTCTGCACTTATTGTTCAACCACCTGACTGGAACTTTCCTTTTGAAATTATGTGTGATGCTAGTGATTATGTTATTGGTGCTATTCTAGGACAAAGAGTTGATAAGAAACTGAATGTTATTCATTAAGCTAGTCAAACTCTAGACAGTTCTCAAAGAAATTATGCTACTACTGAAAAGGAATTCTTAGCAGTGGTGTTTGCTTGTGACAAATTTAGACCTTATATTATTGATTCCAAAGTAACTGTTCACATAGACCATGCTGCTATTAAATATCTTATGGAAAATAAATATGCTAAACCTAGACTTATTCGATGGGTTCTCTTGTTACAAGAATTTGATTTACATATCATTGATAGAAAAGGAGTTGAGAATCTAGTAGCTGATAATTTATCTAGGCTTGAAAATGTGCCTGATGACACACTACCTATTGATGATAGTTTTCCTGATGAGCAGTTAGATGCAATAAATGTTGCTCATAGTACTCCTTGGTATGCTGACTATGCTAATTACAGTGTTGCTAAATATTTACCACCTAGCTTTACATATCAACAAAAGAAAAAAATCTTCTATGATTTAAGACATTACTTTTGGGATGACCCACGTCTTTATAAAGAAGGAGTAGATGGTATTATTAGACGTTGTGTACCTGAGCATGAACGGGGACAAATCCTACGGAAATGTCACTCCAAAGCATAAGCTATTGCAATCTAGATTTTATTGGCCTACTCTCTTCAAGGATGCCTGTAAGTTAATATTATCTTGTGATGAATGTCAAAGAATAGGTAATATCGGTAAGCGTCAAGAAATGCCTATGAATAATTCACTTTCTATTGAACCATTTGATGTTTGGGGATTTGATTACATGGGACATTTTCCTTCCTCCAATGGGTGTACACATATTTTGGTTGCTGTTGATTATGTTACTAAATGGGTAGAAGATATTCCAACCAGTATTGCTGATCACAACACCTCTATTAAAATGCTTAAGGAAGTTATTTTCCCAAGGTTTGGAGTCCCTGGATATTTAATGACTGATGGTGGTTCACATTTATTCATGGTTCTTTCCGTAAAATGCTTCCCAAGTATGATGTTACCCATAGAATTGCATCACCTTATCATCCTCAGTCTAGTGTTCAAGTTTAACTTAGCAATAGAGAAATAAAAATAATTTTGCAAAAGACTGTCAATAGGTCCAAGAAGAATTGGTCTGAGAAATTAGATGATGCACTTTGGGCTTATAGAACAGCATATAAAAATCCTATGGGTATGTCTCCATATAAAATGGTTTATGGAAAAGCTTGTCATTTGCCTCTTGAGTTAGAACATAAAGCATATTGGGCCATCAAAGAGCTCAATTATGATTTCAAACTTGTTGGTGAAAAGAGGTTATTTGATATTAGCTCCTTAGATGAATGGAGAACCCAAGCTTATGAAAATGCTAAATTATTCAAAGGAAAAGTTAAAATATGGCATGATAGAAGAATCCAAAAGTGTGAGTTTAAAGTGGGAGAATATGTTCTTTTGTACAACTCTCATTTCAGATTCTTTGCAGGAAAACTCCTCTCAAAATGGGAAGGCCCCTATGTTATCGAGGAGGTTTATCGGTCTAGAGCCATCAAAATAAATAATGCCGAAGGTTGTCAATGGACAACAAATAAAACATTATATCTTAGCTACGCCCATTAATGTTGAAAGTAATATTATCCAAACTTTGACACCGAAGAACACATAAAAGAGTCCTTCCGGAACACTCCAGAATCATTAAAATATGGAGGTACGTGATACGGTAAGTAAACGGACTTTGAAAAATTCACAAAAATATTTTTGTGTGTTTTGGAATATTTAGAAAATTAGGAAATAAAGAAACTTCCAGGAAGCGTACCCTGGTGGGTACAAGACACTTGCCTGGCGCACCCAGGTGGGCTGTGCCCACCTGGGACACCTTCCGGACTCCATTTTTCATCCATTTGCTTGTCCCCCAAGATAAAAAATCTATATATACTTCCCGAACCTGTTAACCACCGTATTGCGGAGAAATCCTCTGTTCTCTTTTCTCGTTGTTTTCTGACAGATTCAACTAGACCAACATCATGCCTTCCTCACCTTTCAATAATGGAGAAGAAGACACAAGGGTGGTTCAGGAGGATCTAAGGAGAGATGAAGCTGGAGGGCTACTATGGAGGAAGAGGAGGGATATCCTTTTGGGGCTCACTCTCCGGCCTCCGAGAGAGGCACACTAGCCGGCATCTCTACTCATCCCAATCCTCATCAAGCCATGGGATCCTTAAACAATCAAGCGAGCCTAGAAGTGCAAGAAGAACTCCCTCCGAGGAGGCCTTTACACAGATTACATAGTAACAATTTTCGCAATTTGATTCACAATTATGGGTTCGAGAATACTCCTCGTAGGCACATACCGTCCAATTGGGACATATCTCGGCCAAGAGAGAACGGTGCAGGAACAAAACCATGGGGCCCAGAGAATAAACACATAATGGCCAAGGTGAAGAAAAACAGTGAATTAATTCATCAAGCCCTTCGGGAGATTCAAGGTTTGAAGGATCTACTCATGGTTATATTGGAGAATACTACTTCATGACCACCGTCATCTTTCTCACCACCAAAAGAGAATTGAGTATCAGGTATGGGCACTCCCCTTGGCTTTCGCCAAGCTTGGGGGAGGTGCCCTGGTATCGTATCATCCCACTATCTTCTTTCCTTTATTTATTTTAGTTCGATATTTTGCTTTAGATGAAGAAAAGTTTAGTTTGATCCTTTCTTTGAGAGTTTGCTTAGTGATCTATCCTTGTAATCGTGTGCAAGTTGTATAATAAAGTTTAGTTTGAGTTTTTGCTTTCTTTACTTCCATGTTGCAAATAAAAGAAAAGAAATAAGGAAGAAAAATAGAAAAGAAATAAATAAAAGAAAGGAAATAAATTAAGAAAAGGTCATATACTAAACTTATGGTAGGTGATGACACCACATAAGGAAAAACGTAAGTAGAAAATTCTATTAGAGATTGACAAACATAGCATTAGTCAATGACGCAACTCATGAAAGAATTAATAAGGGAAGATAAGATTCACATATAAATATACCATCCTAGAAATCTTTTGTGATTGTGAGCCCTCATCAAAATATCATATGCCAAAATTGTTGACATTGGACAAGGAAGACAACTTAATGGTTTATGTTTGTTTATATTCACATAGAATTCATATTGTCATGGATCCTTTAACATGTGGTGCTTGCCCCTATCTTTTCTAGCCAAAAATTCTGCACTAAGTAGCGATACTACTTGTGCATCCAAAAACCCTTAAACCCAAATCTTATTTTCAAGTGTCCACCATACCTACCTAGGAATTGAACAAGATCCCTCAAGTAAGTTGTCATCGGTGCAAAAAAGGCAATAAAAATTGCTTCTAAAAGTGTGAGATCATTTAGTGTAAGAGAAAATTCAGCATTGCATGGACTTGTGATGGTGAAGAATAAAAGCGACAGACTGCATAATAAAGGTCGCTATCACAAGGGGCAATGCAACATGACATTCTTTTGCACTAAGGGGTTGAGCATACAAACAAATAAGTCCATGTCAATCTCTGCTTCCCTCTACGAAGGACCTATCTTTTACTTTTCTATATTTACTTTTATGCAAAGAGTCAAAGTTTTCCTTCTATTCCATTTTATTTATCTCCTTTGGCAAGCATCATGTGGTGAGGAAAGATCTAGGCACATATGTCTAGTTGAATATAGATAGCATGAGTCATTATTGTTGACATCACCCTTGAGGTGAATACATTGGGAGGCGAAACTACAAGCCCCTATCTTTCTATGTGTCCAGTTGAAACGTTTTGCTCATGTGTACGCGGTGAGTGTTAGCAATCATAGAATACTATATGATGGTTGAGTATGTGGACTTGACAAAAGGCTCCGATACATGACCCTTCCTGAAAAGATGATGAATTGTAGTTGCAAAGTTGACTGAGAACATAGTTTGTTGGTTTCTAATAGAGTTTTTGCTATATACTTCAATTGTGTGATGAATTGTTACTTATTCATGAGAATTATATGATAAAAGTCTTATGTTCAATTTTGTTGTTGTTATGATAATCGACATGATGCTTCTATGTCCGTATTTTGTTTTTATCGACACCTCTCTCTCTCTCTCAAAGCATGTGGACATGTTTTTCGATTTCGGTTTTCGCTTGAGGACAAGCAGGTCTAAGCTTGGGGGAGTTGATACATCCATTTTGTATCATGTTTTCTTACTATTATTTATAATGTTTTTATCCATAATAATGTTTTTTGGAGTAAACTAATGCCTTTTCTCTCATAATATGCAAGGTACACACAAAGAGGGAGAATTTCAGCAGCTGGAAATCTGGACGTGGAAAAACTATGCCAGACCACCTATTCTGCACAACTCCAAACAAGATGAAACTTCACGAAGATTTCTTATGGATTATTTGAGAAATATTGGAGCAAATAACTACTGGAGGGGGCCCACCAGGTGGGCACAACCCACCTTCGCGCCAAGGAGCCCAGGCGCGCCCTGGTGGGTTGTGCTCACCCAAGCCCACCTCCATTGCCCATCTTTTGGTGTATAGGTCATTTTGACCTAGAAAAAATAGAGAGAGGACTTTCAGGATGGAGCGCCACCATATTGAGGCGAAACTTGGGTAGGGACACTTTTGCCCTCTGGCGGAGAGATTCCGCCGGGGGAACTTCCCTCCCGGAGGGGGAAATCATCGTCATCATCATCACCACCAACTCTCCCATCTTGGGGAGGGCAATCTCCATCAACATCTTCAACAGCACCATCTCCTCTCAAACCCTAGTTCATCTCTTGTGTTCAATCTTGTTATCGGAACTATAGATTGGTGCTTGTAGGTGACTAGTAGTGTTGATTACATCTTGTAGTTGATTACTATATAGTTTATTTGGTGGAAGATTATATGTTCAGATCCATTATGCTATTTAATACCCCTCTGATCTTGAGGATGATTATCATTTGTGAGTAGTTACTTTTGTTCTTGAGGTCACGGGAGAAATCATGTTGCAAGTAATCATGTGAACTTGATATGTGTTCGTTATTTTGATAGTATGTATGTTGTGATTCCCTTAGTGGTGTCTGTGAACATTGACTACATGACACTTCACCATATTTAGGCCTAAGGGAATGCATTGTGGAGTAGCAATTAGATGATGGGTTGCAAGAGTGACAGAAGCTTAAACCCCAATTTATGCGTTATTCCGTAAGGGGCCGATTGGATCCAAAAGTTTAATGCTATGGTTAAAATTTATTCTTAATACTTTTCTCATAGTTGCGGATGCATGCGGGAGGGTTAATCATAAGTAGGAGGTGACTAGATGAAAATCCCATGTACCCTCAAGAATGCTTTGCTTATCATAAGAGACCATTTTGGCCTGTCCTTTGCCTCAAAAGGAATCGGCTACCTTGCTGCACTTTTGTTACTATTATCATTACTTGCTCATTACAAAATATCCAATGTTCTATCAAACTACTCGGTTTCCTTTTGAAAGTGACTACTCTGCTACCTTGATGAAAGTGACTACTCTGTTACTTACAATTTCAGCACTTGAAGACATCACCTTGCTGAAAACCACTTGTCATTTCCTTTTGCTCCTCGTTGGGTTTGACACTCTTACTTATCGAAAAGATCTACAATTGATACCCTATACTTGTGGGTCATCACCTAGCTCAAAAGATATAAGTGAAGCACATAGATTATTCTAACAAATCATGAAAAATGTGTGTCCCTCTCAAATAGGTGTGTCCAGACAAACTAAAAAACAAACAAAGCAAAGACTCATATAATACACAACTGTGACGCCCTCCCTTTGACCGTACACTAATCATACACGCAAATGTGTACGATCAAGATCAAGAACTCACGGGAAGATATCACAACACAACTCTAGACACAAATTAAAATAGTACAAGCTGTATATTACAAGCCAAGGGCCTCGAGGGCTCGAATACATAAGCTCGAATACACAAGAGTCAGCGGAAGCAATAATATCTGAGAACAGACATAAGTTAAACAAAATTGCCTTAAAAAGGCTAGCACAAACTGGGATACATATCGAACGAGGCGCAGGCCTCCTGCCTGGGATCCTCCTAAACTACTCCTGGTCGTCGTGAGCGGCCTGCATGTAGTAGTAGGCACCTCCAGTGTAGTAGGAGTCATCATCGATAGTGGCGTCTGGCTCATGGGCTCCAACATCTGGTCGCAACAACCGGGTATAGAAAGGGGAAAGGCGGGAGCAAAGCAACCATGAGTACTCATCCAAAGTACTCGCAAGCAAGGAGCTACACTACATATGTATGCATTGGTATCAAATGGAAAAGGGTAGCATATGTGGACAGAACTGCAGAATGCCAGAATAAGAGGGGGATAGTTAGTCCTATCGAAGACTACGCTGGCAGCCTCCATCTTGAAGCATATAGAAGAGAGTAGATGGTAAGTTCACCAAGTATCATCGCATAGCATAATCCTACCCGGCGATCCTCTCCTCGTCGCCCTGTGAGAAAGCGATCGCCGGGTTGTATCTGGCACTTGGAAGGGTGTATTTTATTAAGTATCCGGTTCTAGTTGTCATAAGGTCAAGGTACAACACCGGGTCGTACTTTTACCGAGGGACAAGGCTTTCGAATAGATAAACTTCCCTGCAGGTGTGCACCACATTTCCCAACACGCTCGATCCCCTTTGGACGGACACACTTTCCTAGGTCATGCCCGGCCTCGGAAGATCAACACGTGGCAGCCCCACCTAGGCACAACAGATAGGTCAGCACGCCGGTCTAAATCCTATGGCACAGGGGTCTGGGCCCATCGCCCATTGCACACCTGCATGTTGCGAGGGCGGCCGGAAACAGACCTAGCCTCCCTAATACAAGAGCAGGCGTTCCAGTCCAATCCGGCGCGCGCCGCTCAGTCGCTGACGTCACGAAGGCTTCGGCTGATACCACGACGTCGAGTGCCCATAACTGTTCCCGCGTAGTCGGTTAGTGCGTATAGGCCAGTGGCCAGACTCAGATCAAATACTAAGATCTCGTTAAGCGTGTTATTTAGAAGTAACCGCGGACATCAACCAGGGCCAGGCCCACCTCTCTCCGAGGCGGTCTCAACCTGCCCTGTCGCTCCGCCACAAAGTAACAGTCGGGGGCCGTCCGGAACCCAGGCCCACCACTACCTGGATGGAACCACCCGCCCCTTCAGCCCCCACATCGGAATCACTTGCGGGTACTCTACGAGCCAACCCGACTTTAGTCACCACATGTATCACATATTATGTATGTAAGTATATACCCATGATCATCTCCCAAGTGATCACGGCCCGATAGTATAGCATGGCATAAGGACAAGAATGTAGGGCCACTGATGGAATACTTGTTGGAAATATGCCCTAGAGGCAATAATAAAAGCATTATTATTATATTTCCTTGTTCATGATAATTGTCTTTATTCATGCTATAATTGTGTTATCCAGAAATCGTAATACATGTGTGAATAACAGACACCAACATGTCCCTAGTAAGCCTCTAGTTGACTAGCTCGTTAATCAACAGGTAGTCATGGTTTCCTGGCTATGGACATAGGATGTCATTGATAACGAGATCACATCATTAAGAGAATGATGTGATGGACAAGACCCAATCCTAAACATAGCATAAAGATCGTATAGTTCGTTTGCTAGAGTTTTGCAATGTCAAGTATCTTTTCCTTAGACCATGAGATCGTGTAACTCCCGGATACCGTAGGAGTGCTTTGGGTGTACCAAACGTCACAACGTAACTGGGTGACTATAAAGGTATACTACGGGTATCTCCGAAAGTGTCTGTTGGGTTGACACGGATCAAGACTGGGATTTGTCACTCCGTATGACAGAGAGGTATCACTGGGCCCACTCGGTAATGCATCATCATAATGAGCTCAAAGTGACCAAGTGTCTGGTCACGGGATCATGCATTATGGTATGAGTAAAGTGACTTGCCGGTAACGAGATTGAACGAGGTATTGGGATACCGACGATCGAAACTCGGGCAAGTAATATATCGATTGACAAAGGGAATTGCATACGGGGTTGATTGAATCCTCGACATCATGGTTCATCCGATGAGATCATCGTGGAGCATGTGGGAGCCAACATGGGTATCCAGATCCCGCTGCTGGTTATTGACCAGAGAGTCGTCTCGGTCATGTCTACATGTCTCCCGAACCCGTAGGGTCTACACACTTAAGGTTCGGTGACGCTAGGGTTGTGAAGATATGTATATGCAGTAACCCGAATGTTGTTCGGAGTCCCGGATGAGATCCCGGACGTCACGAGGAGTTCCGGAATGGTCCGGAGGTAAAGAATTATATATAGGAAGTGCTGTTTCGGCCATCGGGACAAGTTTCGGGGTTACCGGTATTGTACCGGGACCACCGGAAGGGTCCCGGGGGTCCACCGGGTGGGGCCACCTATCCCGGAGGGCCCCATGGGCTGAAGTGGGAAGGGACCCAGCCCTTAGTGGGCTGGGGCGCCACCCCTAAGGGGCCCATGCGCCTAGGGTTAGGGGAAACCCTAAAGGGGGGGCGCCCCTTGCCTTGGGGGGCAAGCCCCCCACCCTTGGCCGCCCCCCCCCCCCCCCCCTAGGAGATCCATCTCCTAGGGCCGGTGCCCCCCCCTTGGCACCCCTATATATAGTGGGGGAGAGGAGGGACTTGAGGCTACGCTTTTGGTGCTTCCCTCTCTCCCTGTTACATCTCTCTCTTGCGTAGTATAGGCGAAGCCCTGCTACTGTGACGCCCTGCATCCACCACCACGCCGTCGTGCTGCTGGATCATCATCAACCTCTCCTCCCCCCTTGCTGGATCAAGAAGGAGGAGACGTCTCCCGTCCCGTACGTTAGTTGAACGCGGAGGTGCCGTCCGTTCGGCACTCGGTCATCGGTGATTTGGATCACGTCGTGTTCGACTACATCATCCCCGTTCGTTGAATGCTTCCGCACGCGATCTACAAAGGTATGTAGATGCATCTCATGACTCGTTGCTAGATGAACTCCTAGATGGATCTTGGTGAAACGAGTAGGAAAATTTTTGTTTTCTGCAACGTTCTCCGACAGTGGCATCATGAGCTAGGTCTATGCGTAGTTCTTTTTGCGCGAGTAGAACACAATTTGTTGTGGGCGTGGATTTGTCAACTTTCTTGCCGCTACTAGTCTTTTCTTGCTTCAGCGGTATTGTGGGATGAAGCGGCCCGGACCAACCTTACACGTACGCTTATGTGAGACCGGTTCCACCGACTAACATGCACTAGTTGCATAAGGTGGCTGGCGGGTGTCTGTCTCTCCTACTTTAGTTGGAGCGGATTCGATGAACAGGGTCCTTATGAAGGGTAAATAGAAGTTGACAAATCACGTTGTGGCTTTCACGTAGGTAAGAAAACGTTCTTGCTAGAACCCTAATTCAGCCACGTAAAACTTGCAACAACAATTAGAGGACGTCTAACTTGTTTTTGCAGCAAGTGGTTTGTGATATGATATGGCCATAGTTGTGATGAATGATGAATGATCTATATGTGATGTATGAGATGTTCATGCTATTGTAATAGGAATCACGACTTGCATGTCGATGAGTATGACAACCGGCAGGAGCCATAGGAGTTGTCTTTATTCTTTTATATGACCTGCGTGTCATTGAGAAACGCCGTGTAAATTACTTTACTTCATTGCTAAACGCATTAGCCATAGTAGTAGAAGTAATAGTTGGCGAGCAACTTCATGGAGACACGATGATGGAGATCATGGTGTCAAGCCGGTGACAAGATGATCATGGAGCCCCAAGATGGAGATCAAAGGAGCTATGTGATATTGGCCATATCATGTCACGTTTATTATTTGATTGCATGTGATGTTTATCATGTTTTGCATCTTGTTTACTTAGAACGACGGTAGTAAATAAGATGATCCCTCAAATTAATTTCAAGAAGTGTTCCCCCTAACTGTGCACCGTTGCGACAGTTCGCTGTTTCAAAACACCACGTGATGATCGGGTGTTTTATTCAGACGTTCACATACAACGGGTGTAAGACAGATTTACACATGCAAACACTTAGGTTGACTTGACGAGCCTAGCATGTACAGACATGGCCTCGGAACACAGAAGACCGAAAGGTCGAGCATGAGTCGTATAGAAGATACGATCAACATGAAGATGTTCACCGACGTTGACTAGTCCGTCTCACGTGATGATCGGACACGGCCTAGTTGACTCGGATCATGTTATACTTAGATGACTAGAGGGATGTCTAATCTAAGTGGGAGTTCATTATATAATTTGATTAGATGAACTTTATTATCATGAACATTAGTCTAAAATATTTTACAATATGTCTTGTAGATCAAATGGCCCATGTAGTCCTCAACTTCAACGCGTTCCTAGAGAAAACCAAGCTGAAAGACGATGGCAGCAACTATACGGACTGGGTCCGGAACCTGAGGATCATCCTCATAGCTGCCAAGAAAGATTATGTCCTACAAGCACCGCTAGGTGAAGCTCCCGTCCCACAGAACCAAGACGTTATGAACGCTTGGCAAACACGTGTTGACGACTACTCCCTCATTCAGTGCGGCATGCTTTACAGTTTAGAACCGGGGCTCCAAATGCGTTTTGAGAGACATGGAGCATATGAGATGTTCGAAGAGCTGAAAATGGTTTTCCAAGCTCATGCCCGGGTCGAGAGATATGAGGTCTCCGACAAGTTCTTCAGCTGTAAGATGGAGGAAAATAGTTCTGTCAGTGAGCACATACTCACTATGTTTGGGTTACATAACCGCTTGACTCAGCTGGGAGTTAATCTCCCGAATGATGCGGTCATTGACAGAATCCTCCAGTCGCTTCCACCAAGCTACAAGAGCTTTGTGATGAACTTCAACATGCAAGGGATGCAAAAGACCATTCCTGAGTTGTTTTCAATGCTGAAATCAGCGGAGGTAGAAGTCAAGAAGGAACATCAAGTGTTGATGGTCAATAAAACCACTAAGTTCAAGAAGGGCAAGGGTAAGAAAGCCTTCAAGAAGGACGGCAAGGAAGTTGCCGCGCCCGGCAAGCAAGCTGCCGGGAAGAAGCCAAAGAATGGACCCAAGCCCGAGACTGAGTGCTTTTATTGCAAGGGAAGCGGTCACTGGAAGCGGAACTGCCCTAAATACTTAGCAGACAAGAAGGCCGGCAAAACAAAAGGTATATGTGATATACATGTAATTGATGTGTACCTTACTAGTGTCCGTAGTAGCTCCTGGGTATTTGATACCGGTGCAGTTGCTCACATTTGTAACTCAAAGCAGGGGCTGCGGAATAAGCGGAAACTGGCAAAGGACGAGGTGACGATGCGCGTCGGGAATGGTTCCAAGGTCAATGTGATCGCCGTCGGCACGCTACCTCTACATTTACCTTCGGGATTAGTTTTAAACCTTAATAATTGCTATTTAGTACCAGCTTTGAGCATGAACATTGTATCGGGATCTCGTTTAATTCGAGATGGCTACTCATTTAAATCCGAGAATAATGGTTGTTCTATTTATATGAGAGATATGTTTTATGGTCATGCTCCTATGGTGAATGGTTTATTCTTTATGAATCTCGAACGTAATACTACACACGTTCATAATGTGAGTGCCAAAAGATGCAAGGTTGATAATGATAGTCCCACATACTTGTGGCACTGCCGCCTTGGTCACATAGGTGTCAAACGCATGAAGAAGCTCCATGCAGATGGACTTTTAGAGTCTCTTGATTATGAATCATTTGACACGTGCGAACCATGCCTTATGGGTAAAATGACCAAGACTCCGTTCTCAGGAACAATGGAGCGAGAAACCAACTTATTGGAAATCATACATACTGATGTGTGCGGTCCAATGAGTGTTGAGGCTCGTGGTGGCTATCGTTATGTTCTCACCCTCACTAATGATTTGAGTAGATATGGATATGTTTACTTAATGAAACACAAGTCTGAAACCTTTGAAAAGTTCAAGGAATTTCAGAGTGAGGTTGAGAATCAACGTGACAGGAAAATCAAGTTTCTACGATCAGATCGTGGAGGAGAATACTTGAGTCACGAATTTGGCACACACTTAAGGAAATGTGGAATAGTTTCACAACTCACGCCGCCTGGAACACCTCAGCGTAACGGTGTGTCCGAACGTCGTAATCGCACTCTATTAGATATGGTGCGATCTATGATGTCTCTTACCGATTTACCGCTATCTTTTTGGGGCTATGCTTTAGAGACTGCCGCATTCACTTTAAATAGGGCTCCGTCGAAATCCGTTGAGACGACACCGTATGAATTATGGTTTGGAAAGAAACCTAAGCTGTCGTTTCTAAAAGTTTGGGGATGCGATGCTTATGTCAAGAAACTTCAACCTGAAAAGCTCGAACCCAAGTCGGAAAAATGCGTCTTCATAGGATACCCAAAATAAACTATTGGATATACCTTCTACCTCATATCCGAAGGCAAGATCTTTGTTGCCAAGAATGGATCCTTTCTAGAGAAAGAGTTTCTCTCGAAAGAAGTAAGTGGGAGGAAAGTAGAACTTGATGAAGTATTACCTCTTGAACCGGAAGCGGGCGCAACTCAAGAAGATGTTCCTGAGGTGCCTGCACCGACTAGAGAGGAAGTTAATGATAATGATCAAGATACTTCTGATCAAGCTCCTACTGAAATTCGTAGGTCCACAAGGACACGTTCCGCACCAGAGTGGTACAGCAACCCTGTCTTGGAAATCATGTTGTTAGACAACGGTGAACCTTCGAACTATGAAGAAGCGATGGTGGGCCCGGATTCCGACAAATGGCTAGAAGCCATGAAATCCGAGATAGGATCCATGTATGAAAACGAAGTATGGACTTTGACTGACTTGCCCATTGAACGGCGAGCCATAGAGAATAAATGGATCTTTAAGAAGAAGACAGACGCGGATGGTAATGTGACCATCTATAAAGCTCGGCTTGTCGCTAAGGGTTATCGACAAGTTCAAGGGGTTGACTACGATGAGACTTTCTCACCGGTGGCGAAGCTAAAGTCCGCCCGAATCATGTTAGCAATTTCCGCGTTTTACAATTATGAAATATGGCAAATGGACGTCAAAACGGCATTCCTTAATGGTTTCCTTAAGGAAGAATTGTATATGATGCAGCCGAAAGGTTTTGTCGATCCTAAGAATGCTGACAAGGTGTGCAAGCTCCAATGCTCGATTTATGGGCTGGTGCAAGCAACTCGGAGTTGGAACATTCGCTTTGATGAGATGATCAAAGCGTTTGGGTTTACGCAGACTTATGGAGAAGCCTGCGTTTACAAGAAAGTGAGTGGGAGCTCTGTAGCATTTCTCATATTATATGTAGATGACATACTTTTGATGGGAAATGATATAGAACTCTTGGACAGCATCAAGGCCTACTTGAATAAGAGTTTTTCAATGAAGGACCTTGGAGAAGCTGCTTATATATTAGGCATCAAAATCTATAGAGATAGATCGAGACGCCTCATAGGTCTTTCACAAAGCACATACCTTGATAAGATATTGAAGAAGTTCAATATGGATCAATCTAAGAAGGGGTTCTTGCCTGTGTTACAAGGTATGAAATTGAGCTCAGCTCAAAGTCCGACCACGGCAGAAGAAATAGAAGAGATGAGTGTCATCCCCTATGCCTCAGCCATAGGTTCTATTATGTATGCCATGCTGTGTACCAGACCTGATGTAAACCTTGCCGTAAGTTTGGTAGGAAGGTAACAAAGTAATCCCGGCAAGGAACACTGGACAGCGGTCAAGAATATCCTGAAGTACCTGAAAAGGACTAAGGAAATGTTTCTCGTTTATGGAGGTGACGAAGAGCTCGTCGTAAAGGGTTACGTCGACGCTAGCTTCGACACAGATCTGGATGACTCAAAGTCACAAACCGGATACGTGTATATTTTGAATGGTGGGGCAGTAAGCTGGTGCAGTTGCAAGCAGAGCGTCGTGGCGGGATCTACATGTGAAGCGGAATACATGGCAGCCTCGGAGGCAGCACATGAAGCAATTTGGGTGAAGGAGTTCATCACCGACCTCGGAGTCATACCCAATGCGTCGGGGCCGATCAAGCTCTTCTGTGACAACACTGGAGCTATTGCACTTGCCAAGGAGCCCAGGTTTCACAAGAAGACAAGGCACATCAAGCGTCGCTTCAACTCCATTCGTGAAAATGTTCAATATGGAGACATAGAGATTTGTAAAGTACATACGGACCTGAATGTAGCAGATCCATTGACTAAACCTCTCCCTAGGGCAAAACATGATCAACACCAGAATTCCATGGGTGTTCGATTCATCACAATGTAACTAGATTATTGACTCTAGTGCAAGTGGGAGACTGTTGGAAATATGCCCTAGAGGCAATAATAAAAGCATTATTATTATATTTCCTTGTTCATGATAATTGTCTTTATTCATGCTATAATTGTGTTATCCGGAAACCGTAATACATGTGTGAATAACAGACACCAACATGTCCCTAGTAAGCCTCTAGTTGACTAGCTTGTTAATCAACAGATAGTCATGGTTTCCTGGCTATGGACATAGGATGTCATTGATAACGAGATCACATCATTAAGAGAATGATGTGATGGACAAGACCCAATCCTAAACATAGCATAAAGATCGTATAGTTCGTTTGCTAGAGTTTTGCAATGTCAAGTATCTTTTCCTTAGACCATGAGATCGTGTAACTCCCGGATATCGTAGGAGTGCTTTGGGTGTACCAAACGTCACAACGTAACTGGGTGACTATAAAGGTATACTACGGGTATCTCCGAAAGTGTATGTTGGGTTGACACGGATCAAGACTGGGATTTGTCACTCCGTATGACAGAGAGGTATCACTGGGCCCACTCGGTAATGCATCATCATAATGAGCTCAAAGTGACCAAGTGTCTGGTCACGGGATCATGCATTACGGTACGAGTAAAGTGACTTGCCGGTAACGAGATTGAACGAGGTATTGGGATACCGACGATCGAATCTCGGGCAAGTAATATATCGATTGACAAAGGGAATTGCATACGGGGTTGATTGAATCCTCGACATCGTGGTTCATCCGATGAGATCATCGTGGAGCATGTGGGAGCCAACATGGGTATCCAGATCCCGTTGTTGGTTATTGACCAGAGAGTCGTCTCGGTCATGTCTACATGTCTCCCGAACCCGTAGGGTCTACACACTTAAGGTTCGGTGACGCTAGGGTTGTGAAGATATGTATATGCAGTAACCCGAATGTTGTTCGGAGTCCCGGATGAGATCCCGGACGTCACGAGGAGTTCCGGAATGGTCCGGAGGTAAAGAATTATATATAGGAAGTGCTGTTTCGGCCATCGGGACAAGTTTCGGGGTTACCGGTATTGTACCGGGACCACCGGAAGGGTCCCGGGGGTCCACCGGGTGGGGCCACCTATCCCGGAGGGCCCCATGGGCTGAAGTGGCAAGGGACCCAGCCCTTAGTGGGCTGGTGCGCCACCCCTAAGGGGCCCATGCGCCTAGGGTTAGGGGAAACCCTAAAGGGAGGGCGCCCCTTGCCTTGGGGGGCAAGCCCCCCACCCTTGGCCGCCCCCCCCCTAGGAGATCCATCTCCTAGGGCCGGTGCCCCCCCCTGGCACCCCTATATATAGTGGGGGAGAGGAGGGAATTGAGGCTACGCTTTTGGTGCTTCCCTCTCTCCCTGTTACATCTCTCTCTTGCGTAGTATAGGCGAAGCCCTGCTACTGTGACGCCCTGCATCCACCACCACGCCGTCGTGCTGCTGGATCATCATCAACCTCTCGTCCCCCCTTGCTGGATCAAGAAGGAGGAGACGTCTCCCGTGCCGTACGTGTGTTGAACGCGGAGGTGCCGTCCATTCGGCACTCGGTCATCGGTGATTTGGATCACGTCGTGTTCGACTACATCATCCCCGTTCGTTGAACGCTTCCGCACGCGATCTACAAAGGTATGTAGATGCATCTCATGACTCGTTGCTAGATGAACTCCTAGATGGATCTTGGTGAAACGAGTAGGAAAATTTTTGTTTTCTGCAACGTTCTCCGACAATACTAGCATCCTATACTAAGCATTTAGGATTGCAGGTAAAGGTAATAACAATAATAGCAAAGACAGGCTATGCATCAGGATAGGATTAACGGAAAGCAGTAACATGCTACACTACTCTAATGCAAGCAGTAGAGAGAAGAATAGGCGATATCTGGTGATCAAGGGGAGGGCTTGCCTGGTTGCTCTGGCAAGAAGGAGGGGTCATCTTCGATGCAGTCCAACACACGGACATCGGCAGCGGTCTCGGAGTCTACCGGAAAGGAGTAACGGAGGGGGAACACAATAAATAACAGATCAATCAAATGTAACACAAAGCAAGACGCGGCAATACGTTGTGCTAGGGGTGACCTAACGTAGGGATAGGCGATACCGGCGAATGGGGAAAACGTCTGGGAAAGTATTCCCGGTGTTTCGCGTTTTTGGGCAGATGAAACGGAGGGGGAAAGTTGCGTGTTCGCTATGCTAGGGACGGGTGGCGGACGAACGGGCTGCGTATTCGGATTCGTCTCGTCGTTCTGAGCAACTTTCATGTACAAAGTATTTTCATTCAAACTATGGATTATTTAATATTAATTTTTAAAGTTTTAATTCATTTCTTTTAATTAACAGAATTAATTTAAATCAAAAAGCATTTATGACGTCAGCCTGATGTCAGCAGTCAACTCTGACCGTTGACCGGTCAAACTGACAAATGGGTCCCACTGTCATTGACCTAGATTAATTAAACATGTTCATTAGTTTAATTAGTCATTAGGTTAAACTAATTAGGATTAATTAAGATAATTAATTACTAAATAGAATTAATTAATTTTTTATGTATTTTTTATTTCTTTTCTTTTTTTGGACGTGGGGCCCGTTGGCCAGTGGCACAGGCCTAACGGGGCGGGGGCTTTAGCGGGCACGGGCGTGCGGGCGCCGGGCACACGCATAGACCAACCGCGGTTGGACGAGCAGCACCGGCGAAGCGGCCTAGGGACGGCACAGGCTCGCGCGTGGGGAGAGAGCGGCGAGCGCGCAGGGCGGCATGGCGGTGGGCGCGCACCGCAGCGGAGAGGAGGCAGGCTGGGCGCAGCAAGGCAGCATGCGGCAGGGGCGAGCGGGAGTAGCAGCCGAGTGAGCGAGGCGCGTCGAGACCGGGCGTCGCAGCGCAGTCGTAGGCGAGCAATAGCAGTCGGCGTGAGCGGCTCGTGCGTCAGCTAGCAGCGATCAGCAGCAGAGCAGGGGAGCGGGCAGCGGTCGGAGCTAGCCTCCAATGGCAACGGCGTCGAGTAGAGGCGGCCGCCGGAGCTCGAACTCGGTGGGTTCGCAGCCACGGCCTTGCGCGTGAAGAGTTGATGGGCTGGGCGACTTCTACGCGATGCCATGAGCATGATGGCGTGCTCGGCTGGTCCGAGAACTGACAATGGCAGCGGTGACAAGCATCGGCAGCGCCGGCGAGATCAACGACAATGGCGGCAGCAGCTACGAGCGTGGAAACGGCCGGTAAGGAGAGGGGTTTCGAGCGGGAGCTCACCTTGGAGCGCAAGAAAGGCTCGTCGGGGTTCGGGACCAGCAGTGACGGTCGGGATCGATGAGGTTCGCCGGTGAGGCAGAGGAAGAAGACGCCGTCGTGGGCGACGCAGCGGCGGTCTCCCAGCTCTGATCTGGTGTTGTGGCCGAAGAAGAAGAACCCTCCTGGCCTCCTGGACATCCTTCGGTGGCGCGGGGAGCACGGTGGCTGCGGGATCGAGCATGGCCATGGCGATGGTGCTACGGGTGTGTGCTCGGGGAAGAGAAGTGGCGTGATGGAGAAGAGAGGGAGAGGAGCTAGGGTTTGTTGCGAGGGCCTGGGGTTCGATCTTATCTTCTCTGAAGCTCAGATGGATGCCGATGCATGTGCATCGCCGGCCATGGCGCTCGGGGATGAACACCACGGCCCCTGCCTTTTGTAGCAAGAGGTGGAGGAAAGTGGGGTTGGGCTGGGCCACTGCATTGTTCAATGGGCTGGTTAAGTGCACATTACATATTTTCGCTCTTTTTTCTGTCAAACCTTTTGTCTCAATTTTCTATTTATTTTAGGCACTAAATGATATTAATTCTACAAGACAGTGCACATATAATTCAAATAAAATGTTTTGGGGGCTATACACAAGGTTCCATTTAATTTGGGAAAGTTTATATCTTTGTTTACTTTGAAAAGGCCATTTTATTTTCTGTTAGACCACTTATTAATTTTCCTAGGAATTATTTGTGAGTCCAATAAAGTTGGTTTCAACAAGAAGATGATCAGTGGAATTTCTAGAGTATTCGAACATTTTTGTTTTACTATTTGAAGAGATAATTATTTTGACTTTATTTTAAATTTGAATTTTGAATCAGTTTTGAATAAATGCGAGTTTAACAGAAGTAATCGAGCTGGCGTGGCATCATTAGCAGGGAATTACTGTAGCTTAATTATCCGGGCGTCACAATTCTCCTCCACTACAAGAAATCCCGTCCCGAGATTTAAGAGGGGGAGTAAGGGGGAAGGGATTTGGTTACGAAATTCTAACGAATTTTCTCGGTCTTAGTTGCTCTTCTCGAATAGGTCGGTTCATAGAGTTGATGTCTTCATTCCTATGCATCAATGCATCACGATGAAGTTGTCGTCCTTCCTTCAGGATCTTCACCGTACTTACGAAAGGATAAGAGGAGGAAAACTCTATAAGGACGGATTCTAACGAAATTGAGCATCAGACAGTTAACTCAGGGGAAGAAGCATAAGTAACGCTTGAATTGAAACTTAAGAAGGTACCATGAGAAGTTTCAAATGGATAGGCAATCATTCGATGTCTGAAACAAAGTGCAAAAGGGGTCCAGAGCAACGAGATTAAGTATTGCATCTGTTACCAGAATAGAGCACTAGGAAGGTGGCCCATGAATTACATACGAGGCCACGTGCGAGGAATAACTTTGGAAACCAGGGGATGTACAGGAGGTGTGGGTTATGGGCCCACCATGTGGGTTAATGGTAGGAGGGCGATGTCATCTTGCACGATCATGATAGCAAGGCATTTAGAGAATAACAAGTCAGTTATGTCGGTAACGACGTTGGTACCAAGGGCGAGGGATGAAGAGAACCGTTTTCCTGCTCGTTGAACGAGGCGGACCAGTAGGCAAAGTTCCTGTCCATCGGTGGTTACCGAAATGTCATCAACAATAGTAACATGGTCGTACTAACAGCGTGGTACAATAAGGTGCTTACCTAAGCAAGGAATTATCACTGCTTAGTTAAGTCAGATTACCAGAAAGTTTAAACAAAACAATGGAAAGGAAAATGTGCTTAAACACATATTTCAGGGGTATATTGTCAGGACCCCGATTCCAAGTCACATCGATCTAGCCGGTAACACCTCATATCACTTTGCGGCCTCACGCACGGTATTCCCACGGGTGTCGCCTTACCATGGCCCGGGACCGTTTGCGCCTTTTGGCTCACGTATATGATAGTGTCGCTAGCATCCATATGACAGAGAACCCGGGCCGACATGGCTAGTCGTGAACCCAAAGCGGCACTAACCTATGGGGACAGGCATACATGAATCACATCGAGCATGTCGGTCAACAGCGTGCGAATCCGGACTGTAGCACTTGGCTAACAGGACTCCGGGAACCCGGGCTGTAGCAGGCTAGGCAGGGCTCCGAATGTCACCGCGTGACATTTCCCCGAAGGGACAGACACAGGAACGAAGTGAAACACATGCCGGCCAGTCAAGTGTCCTGAGCAGTAGTGCTGGGCTAACAGGACTCCGATGAACCGGGCTGTAGCGGACTACTATGGCTCATGGAAGCACTTAGACTACATTTCCCCATAAGAGAGGCTGCCAAGGCTAAACAACTAGATTGTCGGATCCCACACATACCAAGCATTTCAGTCATACACACAATATGCTCGATATGTGTAAATACAACATGGCATCACAACATAACTCTACAACTCAAGTATTTATTCATTAGGCTCCGAGGAGCGAGATGTTACAAACATGGGTCTCATGACCCAACAATCACAGCATACAAATCAAGCACATGCGGAAGCTTAACATGTCTGAGTACAGACATCTACAAATGGAAAAAGGCTAAGAAGCCTGACTATCTACCAGATCCTGCCGAGGGCACAAGATCGTAGCTGAGGTATCAAGCTAAACGTCGAAGTCCACGCGGATCTACTAGCAAGACTGAAATCTCTCTGCAAAACATAAATTAAGCAAACATGAGTACAAAGGTACTCAGCAAGACTTACATCAGAACTAAACTACATATGCATCGGTATCAACAAGGGGGGTGGTGGAGTTTAACTGCAGCAAGCCAGCTTTGACTCGGTGGCTATCTTAAACTACGACTTCGAGTAACTCTTTTGAGGTGGCGCACACGAGTCCACATATTCACCATATCAATACACCACTATGGATCCGCTCCCGTCTCCCTACGAGAACGCCATCCATAGCACTCACACTTATCTTGCGAGTTTTAGAGTATCCACTTTCACTTGTCTATGAACTATTATAGGCAACCCAGAAGTCCACTACCGCGGACACGGCTATTCGAATAGATGATGTTAACCCTGCAGGGGTGTACTTCTTCACACACGCTCTCACCACTTACTGCCGTTTACACGACATGTACTCGGCAACCTTCAAGCGGAAGCCCAATGAGGGTGTCGGCCACGGCCTACCTAAACACACAAGTCTCTAGTCCAGGTTTATCGCCTATCCAGGTTCCATCCGCAGGGAGTCCGGTCGAGGTTTCCACATACGGCCCCGAACGATGTGAACAGGGTTCCCGAGACACCAAACGGGCGCCCGGTACACCGTGCCACGGTGTATCTACCGCATCATAGCCCACCCCTAGGGTCAGCGCTACGCACGGCCGCCAACACATATCCTATAAACACCAGAAACTAGTTGCCAGAGGACAAGGGTGATCAAGAAGCCGAGAGGGTCCATTGGTTTCGGGCCCAATGCGTGGTAGTAACTGTTTCATGGATCACAAACACAGAACTCAGTTCCTGAGGACGGTTTCAATGAGACAACCGACCATGTACTCCTACATGGCCTCTCATCGCTACCTTTACCAAATCGTGTTCACACACTTAGCTCACACAAAGTAGGACATGTTTACACACCTCCGATCCATCCCCGATGAATCAGACCTGACTCAACTCTAAGCAGTAGGAGGCATGACAAACAAGCATGAATGAGTAGGCACATCAGGGCTCAAACAACTCCTACTCATGCTAGTGGGTTTCATCTATTTACTGTGGCAATGACAGGTCATGCAGAGGATAAGGGGTTCAACTACCGCAACAAGTAACAGATGAATCGTTGTTGTCCTAATGCAGTAAAAGAGAGCAGGAGCGAGAGAGTGGGCTTGTATCGGGATGAACAAGGGGGTTGTGCTTGCCTGGCACTTCTGAAGATAACATTGAGTCTTCATCAGTGTCAACGATCACAGCGTCGGAGCAGCGTCTACCGAGAGGGGACAATTACCGGCAAACAAGGAAGAACACAATCAATGCAATGCACAACATGATGCATGATAATGACATGGCAATATGTTGTTGATTGAGCTAATGCAACTAGCAACCATATTAAATGAAGTTGGTTTGAACCAAGGGTTCAAATTCAAACTCCATATGTGCTTATTTAAATGTCATTTATGCAAATTGCCCTGTACAGCAACCCTAGGTTGTTCAAACATGCATGCAATTGCCATAAACAGATTCCTTGAATTCTTCTGATAATTTTTCATATATAATTTATCTCATTTGGAGTTACGGTTTAATTTCTATGAATTTTAGAAGTTTTGGGCATTTTCTGGAATTTTCTGAATTATTTTTAAAAAACCAGAAAATCATTAATTGCGTCAGCATGACGTAAGAGTGACGTCATCAGGTCAACTGGGTCGGCCAGGTCAAACCTGACCTATGGGACCCATACGTCAGTGTCTCAGGCTGGTTTAGGTGGATGACAGGTGGGACCAGCCAACGTTGACTTGACCAAAGTCAAAGCTGACACGTGGGGTCCACACATATTAGTACTAATCTTAACAGAGAATTAGACTAACCTAATTATGCTTGGGGGCCCATGTGTCATTGACACACGCACTAACTAAACGAGTTTAGCGCCTAAGCTAATGGCGCCACGTCAGCTACCGGCGTTTAACCGCCGGCAACCTCAGATCGCGGCGGCGTCCGCGTCGGGATTGCGCTACAGGCCATGGTTTGGGGCGTGGTTGGGTTCTATGGAGAGCTGGGGCTGAGCCGCGTCTGTGGGTGGTGGAGTTGGGCCGGATGGTCGCCGGAATCGACGCTGACGATGAGGTTTGCGGCGGCCGTGGTTCGGGTTAGTTTGGGCTCGGCGTTAGGATGCTCGGGAGGAGGAGCTGGTGGGAGTTGCGTGCTCCTGGGAAGGCACCGAACGCGTTGACACGATCAGGCACGAGCTATGGTGGCTAAAACGACGGCGGCACCATGGACGGCGGCGATGAGCTCTCGGCTCCGGCGGAATTGAGCTAGCGGAGAGAAACGGAGAGGGGGCGAGCATAGGGAAGGTGCAGGAGCTCACAAGGGGTCGGGAGAGAAACTCAGCGGGCTCGGGGAAGCGTCTGCGACGGCGAATTGACGGCGGCGATCTCGGTCGGCCGTGGTTGGAGATGATGTTGAGGGCGTCGCTTCGGGGCTCTCCTGGTGGCGTGAGTCGGTGAGGGGGTTGGCGACGAGGTGCAGGAGCTCGGGAACAGCTCCGGGCATCGTCGGGATGGCGGTGGTCGCGGCAAATTGCGTCGGCGACGACGAGCTCCGCTCGGGTGTGCTCGGGAGAGGGAGCAGAGGGCGAGGGAGAGAGCAGAGAGGTCAGGGGAGGTCTCTGGGGGGGTGTCGTGGCGCTCGTAGCGGCGTCGGGGAGGCAGCAGGTAGGCAGGAGGTGGCGGTGCGCGTGCATGCACGCGGCGACCACGCGCTGCATCCTTCTGGCAGGAGGAGGAAGAAGACCCCCTTGCCCCTAGTGGGCTGGGCCAGGACAGAGGTTGGGCCGGGTGCTGCAGTAACGGACCACAGAGGTGAGCTACAGGTAACTTTCTGTTCTATTTTATTTCCTTCTGTTTTTCTTTTATTTAATCTTTTGCCACTGTTTTGAATTCAAACAAAATTCAACAATGCCAAAACATCCTTTGAGTATTTTTATGTTGCTTCATGGACTTTTCCAAAGCACATAAATCATCACAGAGCATTTGAAAATATATCTCATATATATTTGAACATATTTTCAAATTCAAATAGAATATTGTTTTAAATTCAGAGACCAAATTATTCCTGAAAAATGTTCCAAAATTTTGGTTAGGTATATAACCCTTGCCAAAATTCTCAAAACTATTTCTAGGACAAGTTGGAATCATTGAATGCAATTTAAAGGGTTCTTGCCCTTCTTTTAACTAAAGTTTTGAGGCTTCAACAATCCTCAATTCAAGTTTCAGAAATTTAAACATGATGCAAGCAAGATGCAAACACTAGGCAACACCAGAAGCTAGGGGTGTGACATATATCCTCCCAAGGACAAGTAGAGCATGATATCCATGACAGTATATAAAGTAGAAAACCCTTTAGGTAAGGGGAGAGAAACTTCATGATGTTACCCATACAACGGTGTTTGGATAATTGATAAGGAAATTTTAGCATTGTGCTTGAAATGTTTTTATTGAAAATCGGAGTACCATAGACATGCTTCAAGATAGCATTGACATGGTCTTCAAGCAAAGGTCAGTCTTTGAATATACAAAGGGTCCATCAGGAACAACTTATAGAATAAGTCTTAGAATTTCCTCAGGGGAGAATGGTTAACCTTGCTAAAAAGGAAACTATAACAATAGGGCCTCCGGCCAGGTGTGCTAGGCCTGACATCACCTTACTGGGTTATATAAAGACCAATGTTATAACTCTTGGAAATATGTTCCAACCATCATATCTGACCGAGATTCAGATCTGATCCATGTCTGGATACCTCAAACATCGAATGCTTGAGAAGAAAAAGGTGCAACACAACATGACGGGATGACATTGTAAGATTATCAGGGAATGAACTGTGGAAGCAAGTTCTGAAACAAGAGTTCGTCATTAAAACCAAGGAGAGGATGAAGAGGTGGCTAATGGACTCAGCGACCATTCCTCTAGATTCCCAAAAAGATGGGTTTCCACAATCATGTGAACAAGGAGATAACATTTGTCAGATCAAATGATATAATGGTGTATGCTCGAGGAATGCATACACAATTAAACATTGATTGAAAGGTGCACCCGAAATATGGGCTTAGGTAGCATGATCGGTGTTAGAATGGTGATTCAATAACCAATAGTCTAAGAATGAACGGTCGGCCATTAACTTCAAAGCAATAGGGTTGCTAGAAGTTTTGAATCCACACATCATAGTTCAATTGTTGGTATTCCGGTTACAAACAACACGGGGACCAAGAAATGAACGGAAATGGTGAGAAGTATTACTTGTATCAGGAATTCTTAACCGGTGATGAAATTCCCACGACATTCTTGACGTAAAATATGGTAATACTCCAAGGTAGAACATAACATAAGGTAGATAGAAGGGAACTCAAGGTACTACACAAAACATGAACAAGTTTGTGTCGGAGAGAGGGCAATAACATTGTCGATGGTAATGCAAACCATCGGGGGGCAAGGATGGTATTCCTCATCAAGAATTCGATAGATATCTTGGAAGAGCTCAGAATGTTGATGATGATCACGACACATTTGTCGAGAGAGTTCACGAAGATGTAATCGATCGGTGATGACATCAAGTCAAATGAATGATGAAGAGAAAGGTTATCGGAACCAAGGGCATGACACAAACTCAAACTCAAGCTTGTTGTTCAAGTTGAAACGATATGACGAGGATGATCGACGTAAGGTTAGCTCATCGTCGAAAATTGTGCTTCATGAAGGACCAGGGAGCACAGTTCAAAATTAGTACAATAATGATATAGTCAATCAGGCTAGGAATGAAGTGATCAGGTACAAACTCATAAGCAAAGAAGATTGCTAAGAATAGTTGAATCGTAGAATGGACGCGATTCAGTTATCGATGTACTCGAATGACTAACCACTCAGAACCCAGGAAAAAATTGGAATCGGTGAGAATGTAGTACATGATGAAGAACTCATAAGAAGTTATGCGGTTTCGTGATAATCTCGAGATACCAGGGGGTAATACTCGACGACAGATCAAAGTATAGGTTGGACTGGGTATTGCTCTATAGAAGACAAGTGCTTAAACTTGCATAGGAAATGGTATTTAAAGGAGAACATGGTCGGAACCATGATTGCAAAAGGCCAGATCCCAGTTATAAAATGAACTTATATCGAGGGAATAATTAATTTAAGAGAAGCTTTAATGATAAGATCTACCTCGTGTCCATGGGCATGAAGTCAAAGTTCAAGGTCGACTCCTACTTCTCAAATGCTTGACCTTTCATTCACTTCTCGTCCTCGAAGAAGTTGTATGGTAGAAAAATATCTGGTAAAACACCTGAAGGGTATGACTTATGAAAACCTTCGGGTTAATATGGTTTTTAGGGAAGGTATAGGTTCAACCCATCGGGGCATCTTAGGAACATATACCTCAAGCTTCAAGAGTAAATATCACCAGCTCAAAAGCAGAGCATGGTTGGCCAAATCAGGGAATAGGATTTACCAATGGCATTATGTATCAAGGAAAGAGCTCCAGGTTTTGAGAATATGCAGGAAAGGTTGGACAATAATCCACCAAAGGATCTAGCGGACCGCAAAGGACGGTACTCAACCAGAAGAAGAACGAATGCAAGGGATCAGATTATAGAAACAACTGACTAATTCAAAGCTCAAATGTAAAGGAATTATGATTTACAAATAAAGGGATCAAAAGAAAACGCTCTGATTAAGGATGGATAAGTTGAGTAAGCTGAGGGGCACAATCGACAACAATTTGATTGTCCGAGATCTAGCTCATGTTTAATGTGACGTCTGAGCCGGAAGGATGAATTCTAGGATCTGATTGAGGATTGCGAGGATTCGCAAAATATTGAATCAATGGACTCAAAGTTTGTGACAAAGGTTGCCAATAAGGTTACTATACTTATGGGATTAGCCATAATGCAAGCAAGCAAGAATTTCAAGAGCAATAGGCTGCTCAGGATTTTTGGAAGATCGAATGGTATTTTGAAGACTTTTGGGAAATACATGAATCAAGTGGGGATGAGCGGATACTCGATAAGTGCGAGAAATTATCCATAGGGGCATTCAGGTGGCAAAGAACTGCAAGGCAGTAGGCACAAAGTATTCTTGGAATAATAGAGAGAATTTCGAGGTATCTTGTAATAACAAGATCAACTGGGAATAAAAGTAAGGACGGCAGGTGTATCTATTATCCATAGGGATATTTCGGTGGTAGGGAATTGCAAAGGCGACGGGCACAAAGTCTCAAGAGAACATCGGAGATTATCTTCGGAATCTTCTGGTGCACCAAGCAATCATCTGGAGTGAGGGTCTCTCCGGGAGGAAGTAATTACAAGAACCTGGTGTTAGAGTTAGAAAAATCATTTAACACGAATAGAAGAGATATCATAGACCCAGAGTATAGACGAGGAATGAAAGATTATAATACCACCCAATGGCGACCTGGGCCCGTAAGCCACACAGCCATGTTACTAAAAGTTTTACAATGACTAGACTCGACTTCGGCCAAGGAGTGTGGAAGGGGATTCCTACAGGCAGTCGGCTCTGATACCAACTTGTGACGCTCTCGATTTGACCGTACACTAATCATACACGCAAATGTGTACGATCAAGATCAAGAACTCATGGGAAGATATCACAACCCAACTCTAGACACAAATTAAAATAATACAAGCTTTATATTACAAGCCAAGGGCCTCGAGGGCTCAAATACATAAGATCGAATACACAAGAGTCAGCGGAAGCAATAATATCTGAGTACAAACATAAGTTAAACAAAATTGCCTTAAAAGGCTAGCACAAACTGGGATACATATCGAAAGAGGCGCAGGCCTCCTGCCTGGGATCCTCCTAAACTACTCCTGGTCGTCGTGAGCGGCCTGCACATAGTAGTAGGTACCTCCACTGTAGTAGGAGTCATCGTCGACAGTGGTGTCTAGCTCCTGGGTTCCAACGTCTGGTCGCAACAACCGGGTATAGAAAGGGGAAAAGGGGGAGCAAAGCAACCGTGAGTACTCATCCAAAGTACTCGCAGGCAAGGAGCTACACTACATATGTATGCATTGGTATCAAATGGAAAAGGGTAGCATATGTGGACTGAACTGCAGAATGCCAGAATAAGAGGGGGATAGCTAGTCCTATCAAAGACTACGCTTCTGGCAGCCTCCATCTTGAAGCATATAGAAGAGAGTAGATGGTAAGTTCACCAAGTATCATCGCATAGCATAATCCTACCCGGCGATCCTCTCCTCGTCGCCCTATGAGAGAGCGATCACCGGGTTGTATCTGGCACTTGGAAGGGTGTATTTTATTAAGTATCTGGTTCTAGTTGTCATAAGGTCAATGTACAACTCTGGGTCATCCTTTTACCGAGGGACACGGCTACTCGAATAGATAAACTTCCCTACAGGGGTGCACCACATTTCCCAACACGCTCGATCCCCTTTGGTCAGACACACTTTCCTAGGTCATGCCCGGCCTTAGAAGATCAACACATCGCAGCCCCACCTAGGCACAACAGAGAGGTCAGCACGCCGGTCTAAATCCTATGGCGCAGGGGTCTGGGTCCATCGCCCATTGCACACCTGCACGTTGCGAGGGCGGCCGGAAACAGCCCTAGCCTCCCTAATGCAAGAGCACGCGTTCTAGTCCAATCCGGCGCGCGCCGTTCAGTCGGTGACGTCACAAAGGCTTCGGCTGATACCACGATGTCGAGTGCCCATAATTGTTCCCGCGTAGTTGGTTAGTGCGTATAGGCCAATGTCCAGACTCAGATCAAATACCAAGATCTCGTTAAGCATGTTATTTAGAAGTAACCCCGGACGCCGACCAGGGCCAGGCCCACCTCTCTCCTAGGTGGTCTCAACCTGCCATGTCGCTCCGCCACAAAGTAACAGTCGGGGGCCGTCGTGAATCCAGGCCCACCACTACCTGGATGGAACCACCCGCCCCTTCAGCCCCCACATCGGAATCACTTGCGGGTACTCTACGAGCCAACCCGACTTTAGTCACCACATGTATCACATATTATGTATATAAGTATATACCCGTGATCATCTCCCAAGTGATCACGGCCCGATAGTATAGCATGGCATAAGGACAAGAATGTAGGGCCACTGATGGAATACTAGCATCCTATACTAAGCATTTAGGATTGCAGGTAAAGGTAACAACAGTAGTAGCAAAGACAGGCTATGCATCAACGTAGGATTAACGGAAAGCAGTAGCATGCTACACTACTCTAATGCAAGCAGTAGAGAGAAGAATAGGCGATATCTGGTGATCAAGGGGAGGGCTTGCCTGGTTGCTCTGGCAAGAAGGAGGGGCCATATTCGATGTAGTCCAACATACGGACATCGGCAGCGGTGTCGGAGTCTACCGGAAGGGAGTAACGAAGGAGGGACACAATAAATAACAGAGCAATCAAATATAACACAAAGCAAGACACGGCAATACGTTGTGCTAGGGCTGACCTAACATAGGGATATGCGATACCGGGGAAGGGGGGAAACATTCGGGAAAGTATTCCCGGTGTTTCGCGTTTTCGGGCAGATGAACCGGGGAGGGAAAGTTGTGTGTTCGCTATGCTAGGGACGGGTGGTGGACGAACGGGCTGTGTATTCTGATTCGTCTCGTCGTTCTGAGCAACTTTCATGTACAAAGTATTTTCATCCGAGTTACGGATTATTTAATATTAATTTTAAAAGTTTTATTACATTTCTTTTAATTAACAGAATTAATTTAAATCAAAAAGCATTTATGATGTCAGCATGATGTCAGCGTGATGCCAGTGGTCAACTCTGACCGTTGACCGGTCAAACTGACAAGTGGGTCCCACTGTCATTGACCTAGATTAACTAAGCATGTTCATTAGTTTAATTATTCATTAGGTTAAACTAATTAGGATTAATTAAGTTAATTAATTACTAAATATAATTAATTATTTGTTTATATTTTTTTGATTCCTTTTCTTTTCTTTTTCTTTTTTTTGACGTGGGGCCCATTGGCCAGTGGCACGGGCCTAACGAGGCGTGGGCTTTAGCGGGCGCGGGCGTGCGGGCGCCGGGCGCACGCCCAGACCAACCGCGGTTGGACGAGCGACGCCGGCGAAGCGGCCCAGGGACGGCGCAGGCTCGTGGGTGGGGAGGGAGCGGCGAGCGCGCAGGGCGGCACTACGGCGGGCGTGCAGGGCGGCGCGGCAGGCGCGCATCGCAGCGGGCAGGAGGCAGGCGGGGTGTAGCGCGGCAGCAAGCGGCAGGGGCGAGCGGGAGTAGCGGCTGGGCGAGCGAGGTGCGTCGGGAACGGGCGCCGCAGCGCAGTCGTAGGCAAGCAATAGCAGTCGGCGTGAGCGGCTCATGCGTCAGCTAGCAGCGATCAGCAGCAGAGCAGGGGAGCGGGCAGCGGCCGGAGCCGGCCTCCAATGGCGACGACATCGAGTAGAGGCGGCCGCCGAAGCTCGGACTCGGTGGGTTCGCGGCCACGGCCTTGTGCGTGAACAGTTAACGGGCTGGGCGACTTCTACGCGATGCCACGAGCATGACGGCGTGCTCGGCTGGTCCGAGAACAGACGACGGCAGCGGTGACAAGCATCGGCAGCGCCGGTGAGAGCAACGACAATGGCGGCAGCAGCTACGAGCATGGAAACGACCGGTAAGGAGAGGGGTTTCGAGCGGGAGCTCACCTTGAAGCGCAAGAAAGGCTCGTCGGGGTTCGGGAACAGCAGTGACGGCCGGGATCAATGAGGTTCACCGGCGAGGCAGAGGAAGAAGACGACGTCGTGGGCGACGCAGCGGCGGTCTCCCAGCTCCGATCCGGTGGTGTGGCCGAAGAAGAAGAAGAAGAAGAAGAACCCTCCGGGGCTCCTGGACATCCTTCGGTGGCGCGGGGAGCACGGTGGCCGCGGGATCGAGCATGGCCATGGCGATGGTGCTACGGGTGTGTGCTCGGGGAAGAGAAGTGGCAAGATGGAGAAGAGAGGGAGAGGAGCTAGGGTTTGTTGCGGGGGGGGGGGGGGGGGGGCTCGATCTTATCTTCTCCGGAGCTCGGATGGATGCCCGACGCGTGTGGATCGCCGGCCATGGCGCTGGGGGATGAATGCCACGGCCCCTGCCTTCTGTAGCAAGAGGTGGAGGAAAGTGGGGTTGGGCTGGGCCAGTGCATTCTTCAATGGGCTGGTTAAGTGCACATTACATATTTTCGCTCTTTTTTTGTCAAAGCTTTTGTCTCAATTTTCTATTTATTTTAGGCACTAAATGATATTAGTTCTACAAGACAGTGCACATATAATTCAAATAAAATGTTTTGGGGGCTACACACAAGGTTACATTTTATTTGGGAAAGTTTATACATTTGTTTACTTTGAAAAGGCCATTTTATTTTCTGTTAGACCACTTATTAATTTTCCTAGGAATTATTTGTGAGTCCAATAAAGTTGGTTTCAACAAGAAGATGATCAGGGGAATTTATAGAGTTATTCGAACATTTTTGTTTTACTATTTGAAGAGATAATTATTTTGACTTTATTTTAAATTTGAATTTTGAATCGGTTTTGAATAAATGTGAGTTTAACAGAAGTAATCGAGGCATCATTAGCAGGGAATTGCTATAGCTTAATTATACGGGCGTCACAATGACGCTCCAATCAAAACTCATATCATGTGATGAATACAAATATAGTAATATTACCGATGGTCGGTTGAAGAAAGAGGGGATAACTTCCGCGGCATCCCCAAGCTTAGTTGCTTGGGAGTCCTTGAATATTACCTTGGGGTGTCTTGGGCATCCCTAAGCTTAGACTCTTGCCACTCCTTATTCCTTCATCCATTATGATCTCACTCAAAACTTGAAAACTTCAGCACAGAAAACTCCACAAAACCTTTGTGGTATTCGTTAGTATAATAAAGCAAATTACTACTTTAGGTACTATTGTCAACCCATTCATAGTTTATTATCGTATTATACCTAATGTATTATAACTTTACCATGGCTTATACCCCCCGATACAATTCATAGATTCATCAAAACAAGCGAACAACGCAACAAAAACATAATATGTCAAAAATGAAACAGTATGTAGCAATTTGAACAATGACCATACTTCTGTAACTCCAAATATTCTGACAAATTGGGAAAACATGGGAAATTTGTATATCAATCATGTGGAAAAATTTAGAATTTTATCATGCTCAAGCAAATTTAGATAATTCTTCTACTGGATACAAAAGTTTCTATTTTTGCATAGAATCAAAGCAACTATTATCCAAATCATCCCAAAGGATTTACTTGGCACAAACACTAACTAAAACACACACAAAAAACATAATTGTGTGCACACAAAAAAACTAAAACGATAACTATTGGGTTGTCTCCCAACAAGCTCTTTCTTTATAGCCATTAGAGAGGTTTGCGATTTTATTGATGCTCACATGAAAGATAATAATTGAAGCAAAAAGAGAGCATAATAATACATGTGACCAACACGTTTGTTTCTAACATACTTCCTATCCATAGGCATTTTATATGCAAACAAATTATCTAGACAAGAAATATCTAGCATATGCAAGGAAGAAGAATAAAACATTGACAAGCTCAACATAACGAGAGGTAATTTAGTAACATGAAAATTTATAGAACCATATTTTCCTCTCTCATAATAATTACATGTAGGATCATAATCAAATTCAACAATATAGCTATCATATAAAATTTTCTTTTCATGATCTAAATGCATAAAGGTTTTATAATCTTCCAAGATAGTGGGATTAACATCAAATAAAGTCATGACCTCTCCAAATCCACATTTATCAAAAAAATTCATAAGATTGAACACTCTCCAAATATGTGGGATTGCTTTTACCTAAAGTTGACACTCTTCCAAATTCACTTTCAATATTATTGTAAACATTATTAGCAATATCATATTCATCATGAGGCTTAAATAAAATTTGAAAATCATAAGAAGCATCACCTCAATCATGATCATTACAATAAGCAGTGGACATAACACAATTAACATCCCCAAGCTTGTAGCTTTGCAAATTATTACAAGGTTTATGACTAGATTATTCATGAATATTAATTGAGTCTTTTTTGGACTTTATTATGCATGATTGTTATAGCTTTGTATTTCTCTCTGATCTATCTATTTAGTTTGGCCAATTAGATTGATTTATCTTCAGTGCATGAGGTGCATTGTGATGGGTTCAGTCTTGTTGTACTCTATCCCAGTGACAAAGTAGGGGACAAGATACGTATTTGTATCGTTGCCATTAAGGGTAAAACAACAGGGTTTATTCATATTGATTGGGTTTACTTTGTCTACATCATGACATCTTATTTAAGGCGTTACTCTGTTGTATATTTAATACCTTAGATGTATGCTGGATAGCGGTCGATGGATGGACTAATAATAGTAGATGCACGTAGGAATTGGTTTATTTGTCTCCCATGTGATGCCTATACGCATGATCATTGCATTGAATATCGTCATAACTATGCGCTTTTCTATCAATTGCCCAACAATAATTTGTTGACGCATTGTATGCTATGTATTTGAGAGAGAAGCTTACATGCCAATCCTACTCCACTAGTACTAATAGGCGGCATAGGAGAAAAAGCACAACACCTAGGAATAGGAATCAACAACACAAAAACTTTCTGAGAAATTACCTAGCAAGAAAACGTATGCGCGTGGGCGCAACGGATTTCGCTCCGGTGCGCTCATCCCTTGCTTGTTCTTTCGGACTAGCACTCTTTCCCTCTCTTTGAAGTAGATTTCTCTTTGTCCCTAAAATTCTTACTTTTTGTCAGATAGTTCCTCTACAATACATGTTTTTCCTTCTTCACAACCTATCGCCGAACTATTGCACTCCTTCGTTGCGAACCCCCTCTTCTATCACTATCCTTTTATTGGAAAAAAATAGAAGGGTGCAGCAACTCGCGCCATCAATAATAGTTATCATAAAAGTTTGACGATGTTCATAAAAAAATATATCAACATTCACAATACGAATATAAGTAATGTTTCATGAATTTAATTGTTTTTGTATAATTTTAGTATTGTATGTTGATATTTTTTTCATATAAATATGGTCAAACTTTAGAAAGTTTGACTTCAAACAAATCTTATATGCGGAGGAAAAATAACCAGGGGGAGATATGAAACTTACAATTTGTTGGGTCAAATCATGTATGCGGAGGAAAAAGAACCGAAGGAAGATATGAAACTTACATTTTGTTGGGTCAAATCATGTAGAAAAGGAAGCCATGGGGGTATCATAAGCAGACTCGGCCTAAATCATGCAACAAAAACAACACCACAACACCATGCGCCATCAATAATAGTTATCATAAAAGTTTGACGATGTTCATAAAAAAATATATCAACATTCACAATACGAATATAAGTAATGTTTCATGAATTTAATTGTTTTTGTATAATTTTAGTATTGTATGTTGATATTTTTTTCATATAAATATGGTCAAACTTTAGAAAGTTTGACTTCAAACAAATCTTATATGCGGAGGAAAAATAACCAGGGGGAGATATGAAACTTACAATTTGTTGGGTCAAATCATGTATGCGGAGGAAAAAGAACCGAAGGAAGATATGAAACTTACATTTTGTTGGGTCAAATCATGTAGAAAAGGAAGCCATGGGGGTATCATAAGCAGACTCGGCCTAAATCATGCAACAAAAACAACACCACAACACCATGCGAAGCAACGGTTTCAGTTATCAGAGGGTTGAGATTATGAAATTATTCCCACTAACGGTTTCAGATGAGATTAATTAGTGAAACATAAATTGTTTCACTTAACAAACACATATATTGATTATATTCAAAACAATATCAATGCCTAAGGCATGTTAACAAGTATCACAATAAGTCTAATATGCGAGCTTAAACAAGAATATGTTTTAACTAAGATGACATTCATGTTACAATATCATGGGGAAATTGCAGGATTACAATGGAACGGTGGAATTCTTTTTGAGTCTGTCTTGCAGCTTGAAACCAAGCAAAATCAAACTTGACCAGCTCCCGACTATGCTTCAACAACTGATGGAGGCAGATTTTTCTCATATTCAACACCGGCAAGCTCAGGGCGTAAGTCCCACATATATTTCATCATATTTTAACTACTTTTCCAACGCCTAGCTGATCATTTGACTTCTGTTGGGACCACCTAAAGAGAAACGGAATGCATAGTCGAGGTGGGTAGATCAATAGACTAAACCTTCTTCGGAAGGGTCTCACCTGAGAACAGAAGATACATTTCTGCCAACTAAGAAAAACTTGTGCAATAATGCAGCACAAACTGGTGCTACAATCAAAACATCTCCGATAACAAATGAAACAATCATTCCATGGTCCCCGAAAAGTATGATATCTAGCATCAACATTTGTGGAATAAATGGAAAAAACTTCCATTTTCTACACTGGCGGAAGAGGGTAAAATCATAGAAATCCAAATCACCAAGGAGTAATTCTCACAACAAATCACACCCTCAACAAGAATACTTGCCACAAACAATACACTCAACAGACGCACGTATGGAAACTGCACAAAAAAATGATGCCGATGAAAGGAAATCAACAAAATATCCAAACTTACCCAGGACATTGTCAAAAGTAAAAAAAGTTCTTTAGAACCTGCAAAAATATTACAACCCTACCAAGCAGACATGTCGATATCACTCATACATATAAACAGTCCACAGATAAACAAGCAAATTTTCACCATACATGACCATAAGTAACTTGGTATCACAAGACAATACACAAGAATGTAACAATGATAATTCAGGTATTTAAATAGACAGACTGCAAAGCAGTCATAAGAAGTACATGTCTAGTGAAAGAGTTCACATAAAACACTAATCTAGCTTGATTTATCTCTTAACAACGAAAACTCAGAGCAAAACTGATTTCCAGATCAGAGGTAGCCAGAATATGCAAGACATCCATGTATGCAGACAACACTTCTGAATTCAGCACAACCATTCAAAGCATATGCTCCCAAGAGTTGTCAACAACCTGAGTCACACATTCACTAGAATTCAATCAATAGTTCAGCTGAGCAGAAATATACAGACAAAATACAGGTAATATGACACTAAAAACAAGGGTTAGAAATACAATGCTTATAGTTCATCAAGTTCCAAATACCGCACCTAATACTTACTTATATAGATGATACAATGCAGGAATAAAAAAGTATAATCAGTTAAAACTACATTTGGCAAACTTTAGAGTAAATACTGCAAAATTAATCAGAACAGAGCAAAATGATGCAAAAACAAAATCAACAAGAGCATAAAAAGAATATTGACGAACAGCAAACCTAGTGTTCATGTTCAAGTGACAAAAAAACTAAATATGGTACAACCAAGATAAAATAGTAATCTTGAAGAGTAATATTTCTACTAACTATAAGATAACACTTTATGTTATCTTTATGTTATATTACGCTTTCAATGATACATAACCAGTTCAATTAATCGCAGGATGTGTATAGTTATGTTTTGAATTCACCAATGAACTGAAAGAGTGGCCAATAAAAATGAAAATAAAGCTATTCAAATACAAGATGAGATCCATTCTATGCATAAGCACATGATGTGCAACCGCAAACTAATGGCAGAAACATTAGAAGCAGAGATTTCCCATGGGTGTAATTATGTAGTCCAGATGTATATACAATACAACATACTAGGACAGAAGCATTAGACAAACATGGCATAACCAAAACTTCAACATTGGAGAAATCTAACTAATCAAACATAAGGAAGCATTATATAACCGCAATCCATGAATCAAAATCTGGAACAGGAAACTACAGACTGTATGTTTTTGTGATGTGGAACGTGGAAATGTCTAGTTTCAGGTTCTACGAAATGTGCTAATGTTCTGGCATTATGAACTAAATAAGAAACCCAAGGGTGTCGCATCTGAGGAAGAAACTGAATTAGCGACCCAATAAATGTAAAACCTCAACACATCAATCAACATATTTCAGACATTAACAAACATCTAAAAAATGGTCAAGCATATCAGCATGGGCCCATTACAATACTCTGTACATGACAGAAATTGCTCAGATTGTTTGCCAACTGCTGTCACTCCACAACAGAAACACTATAATCAACTACAAACCAGCATAGTTAGATCAGGGCAACAACACACAGACACATATGATCTGTTAGCATAACCAAAATCAACAACGGCAAAGCTCAATCGTCCAAAAACAACAGCTTGGTCACAAATCATGTACCAACTTTTCACAATGGCATGTCATGTAGGAAGACAGAAAGAAAAAACATGCAACACACAAACACAATACCATTTAGTGCAAGGGATGCATCAGATTATCATGCCAACATAAACATGGCAATGCCACAAAAATTGAAGTATCGACCCACAAAAAACCACAGAATAAGAAGCAAATAGCACACTAACAGGAAAAGTATGGAACATGTCACACGATACACCATTAACCTAGCAACCCCATACCGACCAATCAACTTTTGCAGCACCACATCGCTAAGTCGTCTTACATATTTTGCTAGTTCAAACCAGGCAGCAATCATCCATTCCAGTTACATCACATATTCACATAAAACGCAAACGCAGCATGACGACAATGCAACAATCAGAATTTGCAAACAGGCATAACACACCATAATATTTCAGGCATAACACATAGTATTTCATCATCATCATTAAGAAAATAGCGGAAGACATCTATGATGCACGACTTGTTTTGCTACAATATGCCACTTCAAAACAAGCACACTCACCTGGTAAAAGCAAGTAACAACAGAAGGGTGTGAAATTACCTTAGAAATAAGGTGGCACATTGGGGTACATAGGAGGAGCCCTGCCACCTGGTCCTGGTGACATCCCTTGAGGGTCCTGACCCCGGAACCCAGACCCTGGAAGAGGGTAGTTTCCACCCTCGCCATAGCCTGAGGGCAGCCCACCTGAGCCCTGTTGCATACGGTATAGTGACGAAGGTCCCCCCATGCCTAGACCACCATAAGGCCCCATACCAGCAGCACCAAATTGAGACGAGCCCCCAAATGAACCACCACCCAGCCCACCCGCGCCAAATCCACCAGCCCCAGCAGAACCCATCCCGGAATGCATCGGATTTCCCATTGAGCCCAAACCAGCTCCACCGCCGCCGCCCATGGACGATGGCATGTTCGCATATGGGTTGGGACCACCAAATGCGCCGAACGATGGCATACCATTCCCAGGGCCACCATACTGCCCACCCATCTGCGGTCCACCTAGCCCAAGCCCAGAACCCGTCATGTCCGGCGGGCCACCCTGGAGCATCTGTGGTTGCTGTTGCCCGGCAGGCCCGGATTGTTGTGGTTGCTGCTTCCCCTTCTTCCCCTCGATGGCTAGCTTGCACAAGAGCTGTTGCCCATCGATTACCTTAGTTGAGTCCACTAGTGAGGCCTGCGCCCCCTCAGGTGTCTTGTACACAAAGAGCGCAAAGCCCCTGAACTTGCCCGTCAGCTTGTCGAACCCAAGCGGCCCCTCTTCAATCTCTCCATAGGAAGCAAAGTGCGCGAGGAGGCGCTCTGATGGCATGTCAGCGGGAACGTTCCCAACAAAGATCTTGCGCAGTGAGACGTCTGCTGAAGGGACACCACCTGCGCCGGTAGTCCCACCGGACGGCCCACCGGCCGCGCCAGCGGCCGCGAGTTGAGTGACGGTCACGCGGGCGTCGATCTTCTTGGATGGTTCCTTAAGAGCGAGGAGGGCGGAGTCTGCGTGGCGGAAGGTGACGAATCCGTAGCCCTTGGAGCGGCCGGTGGTCTTGTCGCTGATGACCACGGCCTCCTCGAGGTCGCCGTAGGCGGAGAAGATGGCGCGGAGCGAGTCGGAGTTGGTCTCCCAGCCGAGGCCCCGGACGAAGAGCTTGCGCAAGGCCGGGTCGCGGTCGGCGGCGGCGCGCACGGCATCGAGCGCGACCCCGGAGGCGAGCGCCGCGGCGGCGGCGATGTCGGCGAGCTGGTCGCGGGACAGCGGGTCGAGGAGACGCAGGACGTCATCGCGCGTGAGCCCGAGCGCGGCAGCACCGGCGGCGGGGGAGGCGGCGACCGCGCCGTTCTCGTCCGGCTTGCGCTTCTTCGAGAAGGGATCCATGGGCGGGGGCGGCGGGGGAGGAAAAGGGCAAAACCCTAGCTAGGGCTTGGCGGCGTAGCGGCGCGGGGGGGTGGGTGGGTAGGAAGGGTTCGACGCGACTTGTTGGGTAGGATCAATCGGGGGCTTTTATCGAGCTGGCGGCCGCATGAATTCTCGATCAGGGGATCTCAGTATATATGTGCTTGTGACAAAAAAAAGTGCTAACGTGCGTAAGCTGGACACGTTCACGAGTTGTCTAAAAATTGACGTCCGTTTCAATAAAAAATGTACATATGTCTTTTTTTTTCATGGTAATATGTGTCTCATTCATATCTTTTTCCTAATAATCTCTTTCTAATATATATATATAATAAAAATAATAAAGCACGGATTGACTTTGTCACAATACGCTTCTTTCCGTGAATTTACGCTTTCAGTTTGTTTTCATCTATATTATTTTCTACATCTGAGGTGGTACTATTCATGGTGCAAAACGATTCGAGGGTTACATCCGCTGCTGTAACACCCACAAATGCGGCTATATCTTCCACGTGTTAGGGCATGACTTAGAGGCATAGCCGCATGGTAGGTTTGTCGCAAGAGGGTAATCTTCACACAATCCCATGTACTGAATAAGAAAGGGATAAAGAGTTGGCTTACAATCGCCACTTCACATAAATACAAGTTAAACATACATCATCCAGAATACAATCAAATGTCCGACTACGAAACAAAAATAAAAGAAGACAACCCCAAAAGCTAGATCCCCGATCGTCCCAACTGGGTTCCACTACTAATCAACATGAAACGAAACAAAACAACAATCAAAATCTTCATCGAGCTCCCACTTGAGCTTGGTTGCGTCATCTGTACTGGTATCATCGGCACCTGCAACTGTTTGGAAGTATCTGTGAGTCAGGAGGACTCAGCAATCTCACACCCGCGAGATCAAGACTATTTAAACTTATGGGTAGGATAGGGCGATGAGGTGGAGCTGCAGCAGGCACTAAGCAAAAATGGTGGCTAACATACGCAAATAAAAGCGAGAAAAGAAGCAACGCAACGGTCGTGAAGCTAGAAGTGATCCTGAAACTACCTACGTTCAAGCATAACATAAGAACCGTGTTCACTTCCCGGACTCCGCCGATAAGAGACCATCACGGCCACACACGCGGTTGATGCATTTTAATTAAGTTAAGTGTCAAGTTATCTACAACCGGACATTAACAAATTCCCATCTGCCACATAACCGCGGGCACGGCTTTCGAAAGTTCAAACCCTGCAGGGGTGTCCCAACTTAGCACATCACAAGCTCTCACGGTCAACGAAGGATATTCCTTCTCCCAGGAAGACCCGATCAGTCTTGGAACCCCGGTTACAAGACATTTCGACAATGGTAAAACAAGACCAGCAAGACCGCCCGATGCGCCGACATCCCGATAGGAGCTGTACATATCTCGTTCTCAGGGCAACACCGGATGAACACTACGTACAGCTAAAACCAGCCCTCAAGTTTCCCCGAGGTGGCGCCGCAAGTGGCTCTGGTTCGGACCAACACTTTGAGAAGCACTGGCCCGGGGGGTTAAAATAAAGATGACCCTCGGGTTAATTACTGCCAAGGGAAAGGTATAGGTTGTTAGGCAAATGTAAAACAAAGGTTGGGTCTTGCTGGAGGATTTTTATTCAAAGCGAACTGTCAAGGGGTTCCCATAACACCCAACCGCGTAAGGGACGCAAAAATTAAGAAACATAACACCGGTATGAAGGAAACTAGGGCGGCAAAAGTGGAACAAAACACCAGGCATAAGGCCAAGCCTTCCACCCGCTACCAAGTATATAGATGCATTAATTAAATAAGATATATTGTGATATCCCAACATATCCATGTTCTAACATGGAACAAACTTCAGCTTCGCCTGTAACTAACAACGCTATAAGAGGGGCTGAGCAAAGCGGTAACTTAGCCAAACAACGGTTTGTAGGAAGGTGGGTTAGAGACTTGACATGGCAATATGGGAGGCATGATAAACAAGTGATAGGTAGCACGACATAGCAATAGAACAAACAACTAGCAAGCAAAGATAGAAGTGATTTCGAGGGTATGGTCATCTTGCCTGAGATCCCGCAAGGAAGAAGAATGAGTCCATGAAGAAGATAAACGGACGTAGTCGAACAGATCATCACAAACGCGACATTATCGGAACTAACACGAAGAAGCACAACCGGAAATGAGCAAACAACATGGTAAACCAACAAGCATAAACATGGCATGATGCACAATCAAATATGATGCATGTCCGGTTTAAAGAGGCATGGCATGGCAGTATGCACAAACAATACTAACAATTAAGTGGAGCTCAATATGTAACAAGTTGCATATTGAAGAAACACCACATTTAATTATTTAGTTCTCTCCCATTTAGGTACTCAACAATATTAGATGTTGGTTAACATGGCAAGAGGTGAAGCATAACAGAACTATACTATCTAAACAATTTAAATGGGGCCGGAAACATCAAACAACAATTTCGGTAAATCCCCATATGCATTTAGCAATTTAATGCAACAACAATTTAAAACATTTTAAATGTTATTGTTATTATGCGGATGACATGTGCAAGTTTATGCAATTTTGTAAAAGCTTGACATGATAAGATATGAGACATTTGTCATCATGGCGGAAACGAAAGGGGTGCCACAACAACGACAAATGAAATGGTGTCACGGCAACATTCCGGTTCCGGTAACTCAATTGAGATGCCGGTGCAAAAGGAAGTGTGCGTATGTGGAACATGCTAAAGATGGTGGGGTGATCCCGACTACCGTGTTCCCACGGGTCAACGGCATGGCAAACGGGGATGTGCACTGTAACGCCCCAGATATAACTTTCCCAATTTGTACTCCAACTCTTGCCGTTTCCGGTGTTAAGTTATATTTATTTCTCGGTTTCGGGTATTTGTCTCCGTGTGTTGTTTTCGTTTTCATGCATCTCATATCATGTCTTCACGTGCATTACATTTGCATACATGTTCATCTCATGCATTCGAGCATTTTCCCCGTTGTCCGTTTTGCATTCCGGCGCTTCGTTCTTCTCCGGTGGCCATTTATAGCTTTCTTTCGTGTGTGGGGATTAAACATTTCTGGATTGGACCGAGACTTGCCATGCGGCCTTGGTTTACTACCGGTAGACCGCCTGTCAAGTTTCGTACCATTTGGACTTCGTTTGATACTCCAACGGTTAACCGAGGGACCGAAAAGGCCTCGTGTGTGTTGCAGCCCAGCACCCCTCTATTTTGGCCCAAAACCCATCAAACTCTGCTCCATGTCCTAGAGCGTTCGATCACGATCGCGTGGCCGAAAACCGCACCTCATTTGGACTCTCCTAGTCCCCTCTATGCCTATTTATACCCCCCTCCATTTTTGGATCTCCCCTCTCCTCCGAAACCCTAAAATTCATCTCTCTCCGCGCCGGACATGTCCGCCCGCCGCCGGATGAAATCACCATCGCGCCCGGGCCAATCAGAGCGCGCCGCATGTCCCGCCGGCCGCCTCCCGCGCCGCGGCCCGCCTGGGCCCGAGGAGGGCCCCCGAGAGCCCATCCGGTGCCCCGCGCCGCCCGGTCGTCTCCCCGCCGCCTGACGACCCGCGCCGCCCTCCGCCTCGTCGCCGTTCGCCTGCTCCGCCGTCAGCCACCGCGGCAACCTTGCCGGCGAGCGCCCAGCGCCGCCCGCCCTTTGCCGCCCCGTCGCCAGTGGTCGCCGCGCCGCCCCGCGTCGCCCTCCGTCGCCGCCTCGCCGGTCGGTCGTCTCCGGCGAGCTCCGCCTCCACTCCGTCTCCGGCAAGCACAGCTGCGGCCGGCCATCCTCATCGCGCGCGCCCAGCTACAATGCGATCCGATCTGAAACCAGACGAACCCTAGATCTGGTGTTGACTTTTCCCTCTCCGCCTTATTTTTTTATGCTATCTTTGACTGATGATATCTCTGCATCCGTAGCTTCGTTTTGGGCATATTATATATCAAAATCTTCGTCTCGACATGTACATCATTTCATTCCATTGCATCATTTGCATTTGAGTTCATCTTGATGCCCAAAATGCTTCTAGAAGGAGGCTTCGTGAGTTAAATTGCAGATCTGTTAGTTCATCATAGACTTTTGTCATTTTTGCCATGATTATTGTGTGCATGATATGCCTGTGAGTCTTTGGGATGAATTGTTAAGCATTTTGTCTTCTTTCCAGAGGTGCCACCCATACATTTTTAGGATGTGTGTGGTGACTTGTGCAAGCTTGCAAAGAGAGGCACCTGAGAATTCTGTTTTCAGGGACTTAGTGGATTTCACTAAGTCTGGGATATTTTAGTTCATGATGCCATATGTTCAGCTTGTTTCCTAGTGATCCGTGCCTCTTTTGAGGATGATCAGTAAGGGAGTTTTGATATTCATGTTATGCTCTATCCATCCATGTCTTTGTTTGCATATGTGGAGTGCTATAGCTTGAGTCAATCGAGCTCTACTTTTGCTTCATGGTAAATCTGGGCAGATCGTCAACTTGTTTGCGATTTTGCCGATGCTATTGTTAGTGATCCGTGCATGCTATGCCATTGTTCTTGCCATGTCTAGCTAGCATTTTGTGCCTTCTTTATGGATATATGCTTGCCTTGCTATGACTTGCACCATGGTGAGTGCATCGAGCTCGTTTACATGCCTTCGTGAGTTAAATTTCAGCATGTCTCAATTTTCACTAAGTCTGAAAACTGATTGTGCGTGAGCTATGTTCGTGTGCTCGTTAGAGTATTTTGTGATCCCTTTTGGCCCCAGGTCACTTTGGGACTTTTGATAATCTTGTTGAGTAGCTCCATGCCATGTTCTTACTTGTCATAATCAGGTCATGTATTATGTTGTTTTGCTGCTCCGAAGAGAGCATCGTGGTCTGAAATTTCAGACTAGTGTTAATTTCACTAAGCCTGGAATCTGTTTTGCATTTGCGTTTTTGCCATGCTTGTTTGAACCTCATAATGGATGAATTTGGCCGTGGCTCAGTGCTAGTGTTTTGTTAAGCATCTTGTGTTCATCCCTGCCATGTATTTTCTTCTCATGTTCGGTGGCTGTAGCATGTTCATTTCGTTGCATTTAGGAGCCTACTTGCTGTAAATCGCAGGCCGGTACATTTCTTAAAACGCTTGCCATTTCCAAACCGTAGCTCCGATTCCTATGATCTTTATATCATTTTCAAGTGATTTCATCCTCTCTATCCAGTGGCACACTTGGTTTGCCAAGTTGAGGCCAGGTTCATGCATTTCCTGTCACGTCTTGCATTTTGCATCCCGCATCGCATCCCGCATAGCATATCATCATTGCATATTATTGATGGAGTTTGCACGTGGTTAATTGTATCCTTGTTGCTTATTTGTGTTGTTGGGTAGAGCCGGGAGACGAGTTCGCTAACGAGGAGCCCGTTGAGTTTGCTTTTGAGGATCCAATCAACTCTGACAACTGTGCAGGCAAGATGATCAGACCCTCGAAATCACTACTATCTTTGCTATGCTAGTTTGCTCGCTCTTTTGCTATGCCAATGCTACGATGCCTACCACTTGCTTGTCAGCCTCCCAATTTCCATGTTGAGCCTCTAACCCACCATTGTCCTAGCAAACCTTTGATTGGCTATGTTACCGCTTTGCTCAGCCCTTCTTATAGCGTTGTTAGTTGCAGGTGATGATTGGAGCCGTTCCTTGTTGAAACCTTTATTTACTTGTTGGGATATCATTATATTGCCATGTTATCTTAATGCATCTATATACTTGGTAAAGGGTGGAAGGCTCGGCCTCTCGCCTAGTGTTTTGTTCCACTCTTGCCGCCCTAGTTTCCGTCATATCGGTGTTATGTTCCCGGATTTTGCGTCCCTTACGCGGTTGGGCTATAATGGGAACCCCTTGATAGTTCGCCTTGATTAAAGCTTTTCCAGCAATGCCCAACATTGGTTTTACCATTTGCCACCTACCCGATAGGAGCTGCACATATCTCTTTCTCAGGGCACACTCAGATGAGACTAGCTACGAATAAAACCAACCCTCAAGTTTCCCCGAGGTGGCCCCGCAGGCAGCTTAGTTCGGACCAACACTCAGAGGAGCACTGGCCCGGGGGGGGGGGGGGGTTAAAATAAAGATGACCCTTGAGTCTGCAGAACCCAAGGGAAAGAAAAGGCTAGGTGGCAAATGGTAAAACCAATGTTGGGCATTGCTGGAGAAGCTTTACTTAAGGCGAACTGTCAAGGGGTTCCCATTATAGCCCAACCGCGTAAGGGACGCAAAATCCGGGAACATAACACCGATATGACGGAAACTAGGGCGGCAAGAGTGGAACAAAACACCGGGCATAAGGCCGAGCCTTCCACCCTTTACCAAGTATATAGATGCATTAATTAAATAAGATATATAGTAATATCCCAACAAGTAAACATGTTCCAACAAGGAACAACATCTCCATGTTCCAATAAGGAACACACTTCAATCTTCACCTGCAACTAACAACGCTATAAGAGGGGCTGAGCAAAGCGGTAACATAGCCAATCAACGGTTTGCTAGGACAAGGTGGGTTAGAGGCTGAACATGGCAATTTGGGAGGCTGACAAGCAAATGGTAGGCATCGTAGCATTGGCATAGCAAAAGAGCGAGCATCTAGCAAAGCAAAGATAGTAGTGATTTCGAGGGTATGATCATCTTGCCTGAAATCCCGCAAGGAAGAAGAACGAGTCCATGAAGAAGATAAACAGACGTAGACGAACGGGTCCTCACAAACGCGACGTTATCGGAACTCACCCAAGAAGCACACCGGAAAGAAAGCAAACAAAATAGTAAAAAACCATGACAACAACATGGCACGATGCGCAAACAAGTATGATGCATGTCCGGTTTAATGATACATGGCATGCCAAAGTGCACAAACAATCCTACAAATTAAGTGGAGCTCATTATGCAACGGAGTTGCATATTGAAGAAACACCACAACAAGTTATTTAGTTCGATCTTGTTTAGGTACCCAACAATATTAAATGTTGATTAACATGGCAAGAGGTGAAGCACAACAAAACTACCTATCTAGGCAAGTTTAAATGAGGCCGGAAGCAACGAACAACAATTCCGGAAAATCCTCATATGCATAAATTAAGGTTTGGTACTGTTCTGCCCTAAACACAATTTTAGAGTTGTTAAACATGCAAGATGAGTGCACCATGTTAAACTAGGCAAAATTCTACCCCATTTACATATAAAGTTTATTTAATTCGGAGCTACGGTTAAATAGTTATGAATTAAATCATTTTAACATGGCATAGGAGCAAATTAATGCAAACAACATTTTGAACATTTTAAACATGGATGAAAATGACATATCATGAAACTAGACACAATTCTAAGCAAGTTTCATATATAACTTATTTTAATCCGATGCACGATTAATTAGTTAGGACATGCATGAAGTGCAAGGGTTTTTCTGTAAAACTGTAAAACACTGGATAATGCTAAATTCGCAGACTGGAAAAAAAACAGGAACTAGGCCACATCTCAAGCGGACTGGGCTACAGGAACTTGAGGCTCACCATGGGCTTAACCCAGTCGGTGAGGAGGAGGCCGGGCAGGGAGTGTTGGGCCTTGGAGGCTTGGCTGGAAGCGATCGAGGCCTCATGGTCAACGCGGGCGCGGTCAACGCACGCGGGCGAGCGCTCGTTCGTCTCTGACGAGAGGAAGCAGGCGGCAGCAGGACTTGCGGCGTCGGACCTCCGGGAAGAAGATGGCCACGGCTGGGCGGAGCTGGGCCTTGGCTGGATCGAACGAGGAGGGAGGCGCTGACGATGCGCGGTCAACGGGCGTTGAACGAGGCATCATCCTCCTCTGCTCGAAGCAGAGGCTGGACAGGCGCGGCGCGGTGGGACTTGGGCATCAGCAGGTTCAGGAGGCCGTCGGCCACGGCGTGGAGATCCTCTGTACGTGGCGGTCGTGCACGTACAGGCACGAGGAGGGCCTCGCCGGGTTCGTGCGGGAGAAGTGCAGGAGGCGCGCGAGGCTGGGGTGCTGCAGATGAGGACCGGCATCGGGGATGGCTTGCGGGAGCTCCGGCGTCGAAGGAGAACGGCAGGACGCCGGTGCTTGCTGGAACCGGGCGGAGGAGGAGTGAATCCGGGGCCGGGGTGCCAGATCCGGGCTCCAAGGGAACTTCGAACGCCGGTGGAGACAGATCAGCGCGGCGACGAGCTCCTGTCCATGGCAACAGAACAGACAGAGGATTGAGAGGGAGAATCCAGAGGAAGGAGAAGAATGGAGGGAGGGGTGGGCGCTCATCTTGCTAGCTCCAGGTTCGGGACGGAACGGAGGAGGTCGGCGGCGGCCGTCCTGCTGGGCTCCGGGGCGAACACGGGGACGAGGAGGAGCTCGGGGCTTGGGCGAGGAGTGGATAGAGGGGGCCTGGGGTTGGTTCTATGCTGAAAACGAGGGAGGCGGTCGGTGCGATCTGGTTGGGTGAATGGATCGGGAGGGATCCCGAGGAAGGGGGAGACCAGGTGGAGCTAGTGGCGGCGAAGAGGAGGGTGGATGGGACAAGCCCTAGAATCTAGGGTTAGGCGTCTATTTATACAGTAAGGGGATTAGGATAGGGGTTAATTCGGTCTGTCCGATCGCAATCGGGCGGTCAGAAATAAATAGGTTGGGCAGCCCGAATAAGAAAACGGAGGTGTTTTGTAGACGTTTGGGGATGATCCGGATCCAACGGTAACGACAGTCCGGGTCGGGTCCGGGACAGCTTTCGGACGCGCGCGAGGGGGGCTGCGGGCTGACGATAGGGATTAGGTTGGGCCTGGCGGTAGGTAGTGAGCTGTGTAGACGGTCTCGAGTTGAGAGAAGAGAAGAGAGGGAGGCCCGGCGACTGTTTCCGGAGACCGAAAACGTCCGACGTAAATACCGGCTATAATGCCGCTATAGTTTAACGGTTAGGCTATCAAACGAACTCCGAACGCGATGATATTTGGCAGGCGGACTGCCTACACTATAATAAGACCACACGCCAACTCTCATCCCATTCCGAGAACATTTTCCGGCCACTTATAAAATACTATTTTGGACATGCCGCGGGCGCGTGCAAGTGTGGTTGGGCTCAGAACGGACAACGGACGGAACGAGGAGACCGGGACGGATGCAAGTTTTGAAAACATGATGATGCAATGCACATGATGACATGATAAGATGCACATGCAAGCAAATGACTGAAGGAAATATGCCGTAGAGGCAATAATAAAGTTATTATTTATTTCCTTATATCATGATAAATGTTTATTATTCATGCTAGAATTGTATTAGCCGGAAACATAATACATGTGTGAATACATAGACCAACAGAGTGTCACTAGTATGCCTCTACTTGACTAGCTCGTTAATCAAAGATGGTTATGTTTCCTAACAATGGACAAAGAGTTGTTATTTGATTAACGAGGTCACATCATTAGTTGAATGATCTGATTGACATGACCCATTCCATTAGCTTAGCACCCGATCGTTTAGTATGTTGCTATTGCTTTCTTCATGACTTATACATGTTCCTATAACTATGAGATTATGCAACTCCCGTTTACCGGAGGAATACTTTGGGTACTACCAAACGTCACAACGTAACTGGGTGATTATAAAGGAGTACTACAGGTGTCTCCAATGGTAGATGTTGGGTTGGCGTATTTCGAGATTAGGGTTTGTCACTCCGAGTGTCGGAGAGGTATCTCTGGGCCCTCTCGGTAATGCACATCACATAAGCCTTGCAAGCACTGCAACTAATATGTTAGTTGTGATATGATGTATTACGGAACGAGTAAAGAGACTTGCCGATAACGAGATTGAACTAGGTATTGGATACCGACGATCGAATCTCGGGCAAGTAACATACCGATGACAAAGGGAACAACGTATGTTGTTATGCGGTCTGACCGATAAAGATCTTCGTAGAATATGTAGGAGCCAATATGGGCATCCAGGTCCCGCTATTGGTTATTGACCGGAGACGTGTCTCGGTCATGTCTACATTGTTCTCAAACCGTAGGGTCCGCACGCTTAACGTTACGATGACAGTTATTATGAGTTTATGCATTTTGATGTACTGAAGGTTGTTCGGAGTCCCGGATGTGATCACGGACATGACGAGGAGTCTCGAAATGGTCGAGACGTAAAGATTGATATATTGGAAGCCTATGTTTGGACACCGGAAGTGTTCCGGGTGAAATCGGGATTTTACCGGAATACCGGGAGGGTTACCGGAACCCCCCGGGAGGCAAATGGGCCTATTGGGCCTTAGTGGAAAAGTGAAAAGGGGCTGCCCACAAGGGCTGCGCGCCTCCCCCCCTTCCCTAGTCCTATTAGGACTAGGAGAAGGGGCCGGCCCCCCTCTCTTCTCTCTTCTCTTTGAAGAGTCCTATTAGGAATAGGATTGGGGGGGAGTCCTACTCCCGGTAGGAGTGGGACTCCCCCTGCGCCTCTCTCCCAAGCCGGCCGAACCCCTCCCCCTGCTCCTTTATATACGGGGGCAGGGGGCACCCCATATACACACAAGTTGATCATTGTTGATCATTCCTTAGCCGTGTGCGGTGCCCCCTGCCACCAAATTCCACCTCGGTCATATCGTTGTAGAGCTTAGGCGAAGCCCTGCGTCGGTAGTACATCAAGATCGTCACCACGCCGTTGTGCTGACGGAACTCTTCCTCGACGCTTTGCTGGATCGGAGCCCGAGGATCGTCATCGAGCTGAACGTGTGCTAAGAACTCGGAGGTGCCGGAGTAACGGTGCTTGGATCGGTCGGATCGGGAAGAAGACGTACGACTACTTCCTCTATGTTGTGAGATCGCTTCCGCAGTCGGTCTGCGTTGGTACGTAGACAATACTCTCCCCCTCGTTGCTATGCATCACCATGATCTTGCGTGTGCGTAGGAAAATTTTCGAAATTACTACGTTCCCCAACAGTGGCATCCGAGCCTAGGTTTTATGGTTTGATGTTATTTGCACGAGTAGAACACAAGTGAGTTGTGGGCGATACAAGTCATACTGCCTACCAGCATGTCATACTTTGGTTCGGCGGTATTGTTGGGTGAGACGATCCGGACCAACCTTACGCGTACTCTTACGCGAGACCGGTTCCCTCGACGTGCTTTGCACATAGATGGCTTGCGGAAGAATGTCTCTCCAACTTTAGTTGAACCAAGTGTGACTACGCCCGGTCCTTGAGAAGGTTAAAACGGAGTCTATTTGACGAACTATCGTTGTGGTTTTGATGCGTAGGTGAGATGAGTTCTTATTTAAGCCCGTAGCAGCCACGTAAAACTTGCAACAACAAAGTAGAGGACGTCTAACTTGTTTTTGCAGGGCATGTTGTGATGTGATATGGTCAAGGCATGATGCTGATTTTATTGTATGAGATGATCATGTTTTGTAACCGAGTTATCGGCAACTGGCAGGAGCCATATGGTTGTCGCTTTATTGTATGCAATGCAATCGCGATGTAATGCTTTACTTTATTACTAAGCGGTAGTGATAGTCGTGGAAGCATAAGATTGGCGAGACGACAACGATGCTACGATGGAGATCAAGGTGTCGCGCCGGTGACGATGGTGATCATGACGGTGCTTCCGAGATGGAGATCACAAGCACAAGATGATGATGGCCATATCATATCACTTATATTGATTGCATGTGATGTTTATCCTTTTATGCATCTTATCTTGCTTTGATTGACGGTAGCATTATAAGATGATCTCTCACTAAATTATCAAGAAGTGTTCTCCCTGAGTATGCACCGTTGCCAAAGTTCGTCGTGCCCAGACACCACGTGATGATCGGGTGTGATAAGCTCTACGTCCATCTACAACGGGTGCAAGCCAGTTTTGCACACGCAGAATACTCAGGTTAAACTTGACGAGCCTAGCATATGCAGATATGGCCTCGGAACACAGAGACCGAAAGGTCGAGCGTGAATCATATAGTAGATATGATCAACATAATGATGTTCACCATTGAAAACTACTCCATCTCACGTGATGATCGGTTATGGTTTAGTTGATTTGGATCACGTGATCACTTAGAGGATTAGAGGGATGTCTATCTAAGTGGGAGTTCTTAAGTAATATGATTAATTGAACTTTAATTTATCATGAACTTAGTCCTGGTAGTATTAGCATATCTATGTTGTAGATCAATAGCTCGCGTTGTTGCTTTCATATGTTTATTTTTGATATGCTCCTAGAGAAAATTGTGTTGAAAGATGTTAGTAGCAATGATGCGGATTGGATCCGTGACCTGAGGTTTATCCTCATTGCTGCACAGAAGAATTATGTCCTTGATGCACCGCTAGGTGACAGACCTATTACAGGAGCAGATGCAGACGTTATGAACGTTTGGCTAGCTCAATATGATGAGTACTTGATAGTTTAGTGCACCATGCTTAATGGCTTAGAATCGGGACTTCAAAGATGTTTTGAACGTCATGGAGCATATGAGATGTTCCAGGAGTTGAAGTTAATATTTCAAGCAAATACCCGAGTTGAGAGATATGAAGTCTCCAACAAGTTCTATAGCTAAAAGATGGAGGAGAATCGCTCAACTAGTGAGCATGTGCCCAGATTGTCTGAGTACTACAATCACTTGAATCAAGTGGGAGTTAATCTTCCAGATAAGATAGTGATTGACGGAATTCTCTAGTCACCATCACCAAGTTAGTAGAACTTTGTGATGAACTATGATATGCAAGGGATAACGGAAACGACTCCCAAGCTCTTCGTAATGCGGCAATTGACGAAGGTAGAAATCAAGAAAAACATCAAGTGTTGATGGTAGACAAGACCACTAGTTTCAAGAAAAGGGCAGAGGGAAGAAGGGGAACTTCAAGAAGAACGGCAAGCGAGTTGCTGCTCAAGTGAAGAAGCCCAAGTCTGGTCCTAAGCCTGAGACTAAGTGCTTCTACTGCAAAGGGACTGGTCACTGGAAGCGGAACTACCCCAAGTGATTGGCGGATAAGAAGGATGGCAAAGTGAACATAAGTATATTTGATATACATGTTATTGATGTGTACTTTACTAGTGTTTATAGCAAACCCTCAGTATTTGATACTAGTTCAGTTGCTAAGATTAGTAACTCGAAACGGGAGTTGCAGAATAAACAGAGACTAGTTAAGGGTGAAGTGACGATGTGTGTTGGAAGTGGTTCCAAGATTGATATGATCATCATCGCACACTCCCTATAATTTCGGGATTAGTGTTGAACCTAAATATGTGTTATTTGGTGTTTGCGTTGAACATGAATATGATTTGATCATGTTTATTGTAATACGGTTATTCATTTAAGTAAGAGAATAAATTGTTGTTCTGTTTACATGAATAAAACCTTATATGGTTACACACCCAATGAAAATAGTTCGTTGGATCTCGATCATAGTGATACACATAATCATAATGTTGAAACCAAAAGATGCAAAGTTAATAATGATAATGCAACTTATTTGTAGCACTGCCGTTTATGTCATATTGGTGTAAAGCGCATGAAGAAACTCCATGCTGATGGGCTTTTGGAATCACTTGGTTATGAATCAGTTGATGCTTGCGAACCATGCCTCATGGGCAAGATGACTAAGACTCTGTTCTTCGGAACAATGGAGCGAGCAAAAATATTTGTTGAAAATCATACATACTGATGTATGTGGTCCGATGAATATTGAGACTCGCGACAGGTATCATTATTTTTTGATCTTCACAGATGAGTTGAGCAGATATGAGTATATCTACTTGATGAAACATAAGTCTGAAACATTTGAAAAGTTCAAAGAATTTCAGAGTGAAGTGAAAAATCATCGTGACAAGAAAGTAAAAGTTTTTACGATCTGATCGCGGAGACAAGTATTTGAGTTACGAGTTTGGTCTTCAGTTAAAACAATGTGAAATAGTTTCACTACTCACGCCACCTGGAACACCACAGCATAATGGTGTGTCCGAACGTCATAACTGGACTGTATTGGATATAGTGCAATCTATGATGTTTCTTACCGATTTACCACTATCGTTTTTGGGGTTATGCATTAGAGACATCCGCATTCACGTTAAATAGGGCACCATCTAAATCCGTTGAGACGACACCGTGTGAACGATGGTTTGGCAAGAAACCTAAGCTGTCGTTTCTTAAAGTTTGGGGTTGTGATGCTTATATGAAAAAGTTTCATCCTAGTAAGCTCAAACCCAAATCGGAGAAATATGTCTTCATAGGATACCCAAAGGAGACTATTGGGTACACCTTCTATCATAAATCCGAAGGCAAGACTTTTGTTGCTAAATTCGGAGTTTTTCTAGAGAAGGAGTTTCTCTCGAAAGAAGTGAGTGGGAGGAAAGTAGAACTTGACGAGGTAACTGTACCTACTCCTTTATTGGAAAGTAGTACATCACAGAAAAACTGTTTCTGCGACACCTACACCAATAAGTGAGGAAGCTAATGATGATGATCATGTAACTTCAGATCAAGTTACTACCGAATCTCGTAGGTAAACCAGAGTGAGATCCGCACCAGAGTGGTATGGTAATCCTGTTCTGGAGATCATGTTACTTGACCATGACGAACCTACGAACTATGAGGAAGCGATGATGAGCCCAGATTCCGCGAAATGGTTTGAGGCCATGAAATCTGAGATATGATCCATGTATGAGAACAAAGTTTGGACTTTGGTTGACTTGCCCGATGATCGGCAAGCAATTGAGAATAAATGGATCTTCAAGAGGAAGACGGACGCTGATAGTAGTGTTACTATCTACAAAGCTAGAATTGTCGCAAAAGGTTTTCGACAAGTTCAAGGTGTTGACTACGATGAGAGCTTCTCACTCGTATCTATGCTTGAGTCTGTCCGAATCATGTTAGTAATTGCCGCATTTAGGAAATCTGGCAAATGGATAAACAAAACTGCATTCCTTAATGGATTTATTAAAGAAGAGTTGTATATGATGCAATAGAAGGTTTTGTCAATCCGAAAGGTGCTAACAAAATGTGCAAGCTCCAGCGATCCATCTGTGGACTGGTGCAAGCATCTCGGAGTTGGAATATACGCTTTGATGAGTTGATCAAAGCATATAGTTTTATACAGACTTGCGGTGAAGCCTGTATTTACAAGAAAGTGAGTGGGAGCACTACAGCATTTCTGATAAGTATATGTGAATGACATATTGTTGATCAGAAATAATGTAGAATTATTCTGTAAAGCATAAAGGAGTGTTTGAAAGGAGTTTTCAAAGAAAGACTTCGGTGAAGCTGCTTACATATTGAGCTTCAAGATCTATAGAGATAGATCAAGACGCTTGATAAGTTTTTTCAATAAGTACATACCTTGACAAGATTTTGAAGTAGTTCAAAATGGAACAGTCAAAGAAAGAGTTCTTGCCTGTATTACAAGGTGTGAAGTTGAGTAAGACTCAAAGCCCGACCACGGCAGAAGATAGAAAGAGAATGAAAGTCATTCCCTATGCCTTGGCCATAGGTTCTATAAAGTATGTCATGCTGTAAACTAGATCTATTGTATACCCTGCACTGATTTGGCAAGGGAGTACAATAGTGATCTAGGAGTAGACCACTGGACAGCGGTCAGAATTATCCTTAGTGAAATAAGGATATGTTTCTCGATTATGGACGTGACAAAAAGGTTCGTCGTAAAGGGTTACGTCGATGCAAGTTTTTGACACTGATCCAGATGATTCTAAGTCTCAATCTGGATACATATTGAAAGTGGGAGCAATTAGCTAGAGTAGCTCCATGTAGAGCATTGTAGACATAGAACTTGCAAAATACTTACGGATCTGAATGTGACAGACCCGTTGACTAAAATTATCTCACAAGCAAAACATGATCACACCTTAGTACTCTTTGGGTGTTAATCACATAGATATGTGAACTAGATTACTGACTCTAGCAAACCCTTTGAGTGTTGGTCACATGACGATGTGAACTATGGGTGTTAATCACATGGTGATGTGAACTATTGATGTTAAATCACATGGCGATGTGAACTAGATTATTGACTCTAGTGCAAGTGGGACACTGAAGGAAATATGCCCTAGAGGCAATAATAAAGTTATTATTTATTTCCTTATATCATGATAAATGTTTATTATTCATGCTAGAATTGTATTAGCCGGAAACATAATACATGTGTGAATACATAGACCAACAGAGTGTCACTAGTATGCCTCTACTTGACTAGCTCGTTAATCAAAGATGGTTATGTTTCCTAACCATGAACAAAGAGTTGTTATTTGATTAACGAGGTCACATCATTAGTTGAATGATCTGATTGACATGACCCATTCCATTAGCTTAGCACCCGATCGTTTAGTATGTTGCTATTGCTTTCTTCATGACTTATACATGTTCCTATAACTATGAGATTATGCAACTCCCGTTTACCGGAGGAATACTTTGGGTACTACCAAACGTCACAACGTAACTGGGTGATTATAAAGGAGTACTACAGGTGTCTCCAATGGTAGATGTTGGGTTGGCGTATTTCGAGATTAGGGTTTGTCACTCCGAGTGTCGGAGAGGTATCTCTGGGCCCTCTCGGTAATGCACATCACATAAGCCTTGCAAGCACTGCAACTAATATGTTAGTTGTGAGATGATGTATTACGGAATGAGTAAAGAGACTTGCCGGTAACGAGATTGAACTAGGTATTGGATACCGACGATCGAATCTCGGGCAAGTAACATACCGATGACAAAGGGAACAACGTATGTTGTTATGCGGTCTGACCGATAAAGATCTTCGTAGAATATGTAGGAGCCAATATGGGCATCCAGGTCCCGCTATTGGTTATTGACCGGAGACGTGTCTCGGTCATGTCTACATTGTTCTCGAACTGTAGGGTCCGCACGCTTAACGTTACGATGACAGTTATTATGAGTTTATGCATTTTGATGTACCGAAGGTTGTTCGGAGTCCCGGATGTGATCACGGACATGACGAGGAGTCTCGAAATGGTCGAGACGTAAAGATTGATATATTGGAAGCCTATGTTTGGACACCGGAAGTGTTCCGGGTGAAATCGGGATTTTACCGGAATACCGGGAGGGTTACCGGAACCCCCCGGGAGGCAAATGGGCCTATTGGGCCTTAGTGGAAAAGTGAAAAGGGGCTGCCCACAAGGGCTGCGCGCCTCCCCCCTTCCCTAGTCCTATTAGGACTAGGAGAAGGGGCCGGCCCCCCTCTCTTCTCTCTTCTCTTTGAAGAGTCCTATTAGGAATAGGATTGGGGGGGAGTCCTACTCCCGGTAGGAGTGGGACTCCCCCTGCGCCTCTCTCCCAAGCCGGCCGAACCCCTCCCCCTGCTCCTTTATATACGGGGGCAGGGGGCACCCCATATACACACAAGTTGATCATTGTTGATTGTTCCTTAGCCGTGTGCGGTGCCCCCTACCACCAAATTCCACCTCGGTCATATCGTTGTAGAGCTTAGGCGAAGCCCTGCGTCGGTAGTACATCAAGATCGTCACCACGCCGTTGTGCCGACGGAACTCTTCCTCGACGCTTTGCTGGATCGGAGCCCGAGGATCGTCATCGAGCTGAACGTGTGCTAAGAACTCGGAGGTGCCGGAGTAACGATGCTTGGATCGGTCGGATCGGGAAGAAGACGTACGACTACTTCCTCTACGTTGTGAGATCGCTTCCGCAGTCGGTCTGCGTTGGTACGTAGACAATACTCTCCCCCTCGTTGCTATGCATCACCATGATCTTGCGTGTGCGTAGGAAAATTTTCGAAATTACTACGTTCCCCAACAATGACATGGCGACAACGGCGAATAACTGGACGACACCTGGCACATCGGTCTCGGGGCGTTACAACACTCCACCACTATGAGAGGATCTCGTCCCGAGATCTAGAATGGCACCGGAGGGAAAATGGAAGAGAAAAGAGAAGAGGTAAAACTAAGTTGCTTCTTTGACAAACGAGTGAAACCACGAACCTTGAAGAGGTTGAACAAATTCGAGTAAAGGATACAACGAAGGTGAACAAGGTCGAAAACACTCCGTTAGAAATGAGGGACAAAGAGCATTGCGAAACCTTGAGGTTGAAGGGATGATATATATAGAAAAACACTCCGGTTAAGGAAGGGGATCAAGGAAAAACCAAAATTCGGGCAGCACTCCGGTTGAGAAGAAAAGGAATTGAATAAGAACTTGACAAGATGAGAAGATGTTTGATGAAATCACAACACATTGCCTCCATAACTATTGAATGGATGGAACAAAGGGTAAGAAATATCTCGGACAGCACTCCGGTTGAGAAGGGAGTCAAAATTTGATAAGAAGAGAGAGCTCCAACGAGAACACGACACTCCGGTTGAGAAAGGGATGCAAGACTTGATAAGGCGACAAGAACTTGAACAAAGGGGCACCATACTCCAGTTAAGCAAGATAGGGAAGGAATAAGAGTGATATAATTTGGACAGCACTTCGTTTGTAAATGGAAGGAATTGAACTTGACAAGATGAGAGGATACTTGAAAAGAGGATACAACACTCAGATAAAAGTATAGGCATGGAAAGATCATGATCTTTGACAAAACGAGATGATGGGTTGAAAAGATGAACATCACAATGCCTCCGGAACAAAAGTAAGAATGGAATGGAGTGAACGAAGGAAAACAATATCTTGAGAGAGCACGGTTACAACAGAAGCTAGAATGGAGTTGTTGGAAAACCCACAACGAAAAATAATAAGCTTGATATGGTCTTATGGAATACCTCTCAAATTAAGAGATGAAAAACCTGCCACTCACGAGAAAAGAATTGGATTGATAAGAACAAAGAGACGAGAAACTTATTTCACCGGGAGGATAAAAGAAGAACTTGGGTCATTTATAAACACCATAGATAGCAACAATCCTTAGGGAAGTCTTTAGGTGAAACATAACCCAAGACAATACCAACGAATAGGTTGATGGATTTAAAATATCCCAATCTTGACAGCATGTGAATCATGAAAACATGAACTCAAATTATCAAGAATGACATAATACCACCTGCAATGATACGGAAGAAAGAAAACACTCCGGATTACGATAAGAAGAAAGTTTGAGCTCTTAGAAAAGAATCTCAACGAACTCTTGGAGAAGGGATATAAATCGTTGATGGACCACCATGTATAGCCTCCATGAAGAAACTCCGGTAATCAAAAGAATAACGAAAATAGAGAGAAGTTGGAAACACAAGGTGAGACCTTATAATGATTTAGATGGATCTCCGTGATAATATAATTGAGAAAACTTGGAACTCCAGGAAAAGAATAGATAAAGCATCTCGAACCGAGAATGTGATATGATGCACCTCCGGAATAAGGAATTAAATCACTTGGATGAAACCAGAATAAGAATTACATTATGCATATCCTTCACCAATTGAAATTGATGACAAACAACGGATTTGGCATACTACTTATTCTCGAAGAAAGGATTAAGATAGATATCGCGCCAACTTGAGAAGGTCTTCAACTAAATACCGGTAAAATAGAAGACTGGTAACTGACAGCTGAGAATGAATAAACCTGAATTGACGGACTCCGGATAACAAACTGAGAAGACTCTTAAATTGCTCCGGAAGGGTGAAAAGAATTCTCACGAACAGAACGATTATGAGAGGATGGCAACAAGCTAGAATCACGAATCTTGAAGAGAACGGATAAGATATGGAGGTAAAACTCTTCTTCGGTCTTCAAATGACAACGAGAAACACCAACAAGAATTATTGAGGCACACCCGAATGAAGAATTTGAAAAGTTGAGCCAACGATGAAAAGAATTGAAAGATCTTGGAGAAACACATATGACTGATGCTGAATCATTCTTACGTCAAACTTTGAAAAGAATTTGAGAATACCTCCGGGAAAATAAGAAGAGTCAGGTAAGATCCTGGGAAAAACCTGTGGTTTAGGGCCCACTCAAAAGAAACACCGTTGAAGTGATTGCTTGAAAAGAGAGATTCCACCGGTTGAATTAAATGGCTTGAATGAGATAACATCCTCAAAATAGCTTGAACGGATTAAGAGTGGAAACACGAATCTTCTGAGATATCTTCAGCACTCCGGAATAATAAATAGCGAGAAGTGAATGAATATGAGGTGCACCGGCATGAGAAGTATAAAATGAGGAAAGGGTATGATCAAACACCAAAAGCTTGATTTGAATCCCCCGGGGAAGAAAAGAATGACGAATGACGAACTTGAGGCTCCGTTAGAATCTTCATGAGAATCACCGGATAAGAATATTGACGGGAAAAGAATGGAGAGATTTCCATCAATAAAATGGATAGTGATTAAGAAATCTGAATCCTTGAAGAAAAAGCGTGGGTGGGAGGGAAAAACAAAGGCAACTTGGAGACGGATGAAACAAACAACGTTGAGAAGAAACTGATACTTGATCTTACGGATGTTGAAATGAACGGATCCACTTGAAGAGAAGCACACCGGTTAAAAGGATTGACAAAAACCATCTTGATGATCAAGAAGGATTGGTATTCACATCGGAGTATGAGAACACCATTTGGGGAAGGTATGGAATCAACACTTGACATTGAAGCAACTCGAATACCACAACTCAAAACAAAAACAAAGGATTGGCTTGCAGAATAAGCCGGAACAAACATATGATAGAGATTTCGTCCGAAGTTTTCGTGGTGGGACCTACACGGGCTCGATCGTACAGCACCATCATGTACAAGGCAGTGCACATGACATACGAAGCGTCCCCGAGTCAGCATAGCCAAGGACTCTTTAAGACACAACGAGACCACTGTAAAATCGACCGTGAATAGGCGAACCACTAGACGTCGAACCCCAATTTCATATCATGCATCTGTCGGAAGGATATCCTAAGAGCTACTTGAATTCCCACCTATGAAACTCCCGAAACTTTCCGGTTATGCAATCAGGTGTTGGGGATACAGGGGAAGCATAATATCTCACCCAAACTAGCAAATCCTACATCTAGCTGTATCCATCCTTCAACACATAATCAAGAAACCTTCGGAAACCATCTACCTCAACCTTCGAAAATCATCCGTTATACAAGTTATGGCGATACTCCCGAACTCCCGCCCCAGTACTGGGTGGCGTCGAGGTTATCTCACCAACGAACTGCATAAAGGAGATTTTCGATGTCGGCGAACATATCTCAAGTATACCAGAATTGCAACGATAAAATTATGATGACAACACCTCAGAGCTCAACTTCCCGGGACACTTCCACAAAACCCCTGACATGAGGCACCAAGACAATGTTCTCATCATAAAACCATCGGAACGATTCCAAGATACCCGCGTGATCCTAAATTTTTTTTAGTGAAATTTTAGAAGAGAAGAGTCAAAACTCTACGTCAGGATGCCTTACCAGAGCGATGAAGGGACTGGGGAGTAAAAAGAATTCCTAAGCTCTCCGATATATAATTCCTAATTGACTCAAAACATTTTTCTAGACACAACTCGGCCGCTAAAAACGATCAAGCAATGGGGGCTCCTAAGGTCGGGGAAGGCTCTGATTACCAACTTGTAACACCCTCGATGCAACTATATCTCCCACGTGTCGAGGCACGACTTAGAGGCATAATCGCATTGAAGGCATATGTCGCAAGTGAGGTAATCTTCACACAACCCATGTAATATAATAAGGGAAAGAGATACATAGTTGGCTTACAATCGCCACTTCACACAAATACATGAATAAAGCATTACATCAACCAAATACACTCATGGTCCGACTACAGAACCAAAATAAAAGAAGAACCCCAAATGCGACAAAGGTCCCCGGTCGACCCCAACTGGGCTCCACTACTGATCAACTAGAACGAAACAATACAAAGGACAAGATCTTCAACGAGCTCCTCCTGAGCTTGGTTGCATCATCTGCACGGACTCATCGGCACCTGCAAACTGGTTTTGGAAGTAATCTGTGATCCACAGGGACTCAGCAATCTCGCACCCTCGCGATCAAGACTATTTAAGCTTATGGGTAAGGTAAAAGGTATGAGGTGGAGCTGCAGCAAGCGACTAGCATATATGGTGGCTAACATACGCAAATGAGAGCGAGAAGAGAAGGCAAAGCACGGTCGATAAAAGTATGATCAAGAAGTGATCCTGGACTACCTACGTCAAGCATAACTCCAACAACCGTGTTCACTTCCCGGACTCCGCCGGAAAGAGACCATCACGTTTACACACGCGGTTGATTCATTTTAATTAAGGTCAACTTCAGGTTTTCTACAACCGGACGTTCACAAATTCCCATCTGCCCATAACCGCGGGCACGGCTTTCGAAAGTTCAAATCCCTGCAGGGGTGTCCCAACTTAGCCCATCACAAGCTCTCACGGTCAACGAAGGAATAGACCTCCACCCGAGACATTCCGATCAGACTCGGTATCCCGGTACAACAAGACATTTCGACAGGGTAAAACTAAGCCAGCAACACCGCCCGAATGTGCCGACAAATCCCGATAGGAGCTGCACATATCTTTTTCTCAGGGCACACTCAGATGAGACTAGCTACAAGTAAAACCAACCCTCAAGTTTCCCCGAGGTGGCCCCGCAGGCAGCTCAGTTTGGACCAACACTCAGAGGAGCACTGGCCCGGGGGGGTTAAAATAAAGATGACCCTTGAGTCTGCAGAAGCCAAGGGAAAGAAAAGGCCAGGTGGCAAATGGTAAAACCAATGTTGGGCATTGCTGGAGAAGCTTTACTTAAGGCGAACTGTCAAGGGGTTCCCATTATAGCCCAACCGCGTAAGGGACGCAAAATCCGGGAACATAACACCGATATGACGGAAACTAGGGCGGCAAGAGTGGAACAAAACACCAGGCATAAGGCCGAGCCTTCCACCCTTTACCAAGTATATAGATGCATTAATTAAATAAGATATATAGTGATATCCCAACAAGTAAACATGTTCCAACAAGGAACAACATCTCCATGTTCCAACAAGGAACACACTTCAATCTTCACCTGCAACTAACAACGCTATAAGAGGGGCTGAGCAAAGCGGTAACATAGCCAATCAACGGTTTGCTAGGACAAGGTGGGTTAGAGGCTGAACATGGCAATTTGGGAGGATGACAAGCAAATGGTAGGCATCGTAGCATTGGCATAGCAAAAGAGCGAGCATCTAGCAAAGCAAAGATAGTAGTGATTTCGAGGGTATGATCATCTTGCCTGAAATCCCGCAAGGAAGAAGAACGAGTCCATGAAGAAGATAAACGGACGTAGACGAACGGGTCCTCACAAACCCGACGTTATCGGAACTCACCCAAGAAGCACACCGGAAAGAAAGCAAACAAAATAGTAAACAACCATGACAACAACATGGCACGATGCGCAAACAAGTATGATGCATGTCCGGTTTAATGATACATGGCATGACAAAGTGCACAAACAATCCTACAAATTAAGTGGAGCTCATTATGCAACGGAGTTGCATATTGAAGAAACACCACAACAAGTTATTTAGTTCGATCTCGTTTAGGTACCCAACAATATTAAATGTTGATTAACATGGCAAGAGGTGAAGCACAACAAAACTACCTATCTAGGCAAGTTTAAATGAGGCCGGAAGCAACGAACAACAATTCCGGAAAATCCTCATATGCATAAATTAAGGTTTGGTACTGTTCTGCCCTAAACACAATTTTAGAGTTGTTAAACATGCAAGATGAGTGCACCATGTTAAACTAGGCAAAATTCTACCCCATTTACATATAAAGTTTATTTAATTCGGAGCTACGGTTAAATAGTTATGAATTAAATCATTTTAACATGGCATAGGAGCAAATTAATGCAAACAACATTTTGAACATTTTAAACATGGATGAAAATGACATATCATGAAACTAGACACAATTCTAAGCAAGTTTCATATATAACTTATTTTAATCTGATGCATGATTAATTAGTTAGGACATGCATGAAGTGCAAGGGTTTTTCTGTAAAACTGTAAAACACTGGATAATGCTAAATTCGCAGACTGGAAAAAAAACAGGAACTAGGCCACATCTCAAGTGGACTGGGCTACAGGAACTTGAGGCTCACCATGGGCTTAACCCAGTCGGTGAGGAGGAGGCCGGGCAGGGAGTGCGGGGCCTTGGAGGCTTGGCTGGAAGCGATCGAGGCCTCATGGTCCACGCGGGCGCGGTCAACGCACGCGGGCGAGCGCTCGTTCGTCTCTGATGAGAGGAAGCAGGCGGCAGCGGGACTTGCGGCGTCGGACCTCCGGGAAGAAGATGGCCGCGGCTGGGCGGAGCTGGGCCTTGGCTGGATCGAACGAGGAGGGAGGCGCTGACGATGCGCGGTCAACGGGCGTTGAACGAGGCATCATCCTCCTCTGCTCGAAGTAGAGGCTGGACAGGCGCGGCGCGATGGGACTTGGGCATCAGCAGGTTCAGGAGGCCGTCGGCCACGGCGTGGAGATCCTCTGTTCGTGGCGGTCGTGCACGTACAGGCACGAGGAGGGCCTCGCCGGGTTCGTGCGGGAGAAGTGCAGGAGGCGCGCGAGGCTGGGGTGCTGCAGATGAGGACCGGCGTCGGGGATGGCTTGCGGGAGCTCTGGCGTCGAAGGAGAACGGCAGGATGCCGGTGCTTGCTGGAACCGGGCGGAGGAGGAGCGAATCCGGGGCCGGGGTGCCAGATCCGGGCTCCAAGGGAACTTCGAACGCCGGTGGAGACAGATCAGCGCAGCGACTAGCTCCTGTCCATGGCAACAGAACAGACAGAGGATTGAGAGGGAGAATCCAGAGGAAGGAGAAGAACGGAGGGAGGGGTGGGCGCTCATCTTGCTAGCTGCAGGTTCGGGACGGAACGGAGGAGGTCGGCGGCGGCCGTCCTGCTGGGCTCCGGGGCGAACACGGGGACGAGGAGGAGCTCGGGGCTTGGGCGAGGAGTGGATAGAGGGGGCCTGGGGTTGGTTCTATGCTGAAAACGAGGGAGGCAGTCGGTGCGATCTGGTTGGGTGAATGGATCGGGAGGGATCCCGAGGAAGGGGGAGACCTGGTGGAGCTAGTGGCGGCGAAGAGGAGGGTGGATGGGACAAGCCCTAGAATCTAGGGTTAGGCGTCTATTTATACAGTAAGGGGATTAGGATAGGGGTTAATTCGGTCCGTCCGATCGCAATCGGGTGGTCGGAAATAAATAGGTTGGGCAGCCCGAATAAGAAAACGGAGATGTTTTGTAGACGTTTGGGGATGATCCGGATCCAACGGTAACGACAGTCCGGGTCGGGTCCGGGACAGCTTTCGGACGCGCGTGAGGGGGGGCTGCGGGCTGACGATAGGGAATAGGTTGGGCCTGGCGGTAGGTAGTGAGCTATGTAGACGGTCTCGAGCTGAGAGAAGAGAAGAGAGGGAGGCCCGGCGACTGTTTCCGGAGACCGAAAATGTCCGACGTAAATACCGGCTATAATGCCGCTATAGTTTAACGGTTAGGCTATCAAACGAACTCCGAACGCGATGAAATTTGGCAGGCGGTTTGTCTACACTATAATAAGACCACACGTCAACTCTCATCCCATTCCGAGAACATTTTCCGGCCACTTATAAAATACTATTTCGGACATGCCGCGGGCGCGTGCAAGTGTGGTTGGGCTCAGAACGGACAACGGACGGAACGAGGAGACCGGGACGGATGCAAGTTTTGAAAACATGATGATGCAATTCACATGATGACATGATAAGATGCACATGCAAGCAAATGACATGGCGACAACGGCGAATAACTGGACGACACCTGACACATCGGTCTCGGGGCGTTACAGGGACCTATGTCGCTTGTTGGGTTGTCTTTTATTTTGGCGCCGTAGTCGGGCCATGAGTGTTTGGATGATGTATGTTATTTATGTACTTTGATGTGACGTGGCGAGTGTAAGCCAACTATGTACCCCCCTTTATATTATTTATGTACATGGGATGTGTGATGATTTCCTAACTTGCGACATTGCTTTCAATGCGGTTATGCCTCTAAGTCGTGCCTCGACACGTGGGAGATATAGCCGCATCAAGGGCGTTATATGCACGAAACAAACAGGCACGGTGAAAACACGAGGTTCATCTCATACATCACACAACATTCGTCCACAGCGGTCGCTCCGGCGGTTATACCTTCGAAGCGTGTAAACGGGACGGTTCTCGTTCGGTGCAAAGTAGAGGAAGTAGACGTTCGTAGTGGAGGTAGTCGTACACGACGACAGTAGTTGTACACGAGTCTTCGACCACGGAAGTAGTCGTACAACGTTTTCGTAGAGGTTCGGGGTCACGACATGGAACTTGACGTCCACGGGGTCTTCGAGGGTCGACGGTAGTGGTACTCGGTCGTTTCAAAGATGTACTTGGGGTCTTCAAACTTGCCGGTCTCGTCAACTCGAAGGGGTACTTGGCGTTCTTAGTGATTCCGAAGACGGTGGTAGAGGTACACTTGTTGTAGGGGTACTTGTCGGATCCACGGCGATGGTAGTCGTTCACGTTCGCTCGGAGAGGTAAATGGTGACTCCAAGTACTTCGCGGTCGATGGTGGTGGTACTTGGCGCAACACCTTGTAGTCGTTCGGGTGTCGGTATCCAACAGAAGAAAACGAACTGGCTGCAACCGAAGGCAACAGGGCTTGCGAATGTTGTGCTCGCAGCAGTGGTGGATGCATGGGGCAAAGGCAACAGCAGCATGCGCACGGGGCCATGGTGATGGTGTAGGGGAGGCAGCGGCGGCCTGCCTGAGCGAGGCCAGCAGGGGCAGCGACGGAGCTAGCAGAGCCGCGGGAGTAGAGAGACGAGGCAGAGGCGCAACGACATCCCTGATGAGCGACACAAGGTGTCGCTGAGCAGAGGAGGCACCCAACAGCTAGGGGAGGCCGGCGGACGACGGTTAGCAGCGGAGGTTACCGACGTTCGCCCTACGAACTCGAGGAGGAGGCGCCGGGCAGCGCGCGGGCACGGAGGAGAGGGGAGGCGCGACGGCCGTGGTCCATGAAACAACCGAGGCGCGGGCTCCAGACCATGGCAACGACTAGGCGGGTCGAGGGCGCCGGCACTTCTGGTCCCAACGGGAGGAAGAACAACCCAGGAGCTCGCGAGCTCGACCTTCAGGCACAAGGAGCTGGGGATCGGGATCCCTCTCTCTGGTGCATGCGTGTGGGAGGAGGGAATCGAGGAGAGGGCGAGGGGAAGGAGATGGGGATCATGCACGAGCTCCTACGTGCGGAGGACGAGGGGAGAGAAGGGATCGATGGGGATGGGGTTCTGGCGGCGCAAGGGGATACGAGGTTGAGATCGAGAGGAGGGGAACGAGCAGAGTGCGGACTAGGGTTAGGCAGGGGAGGTTTGACTAGGCCTTGGCCTAAGAGGTTTGGCTGGGCTCTTCCTCTCTCCCTTATTCCCTTTAGATGAAGAAAAAAATAGACAGAGAGGTCAAAATAATTAAGAGAAAAGACCATGAATAAGAATTAGATGGTGGGACATATTTTGTAGGGCTAAATGAAATATTTCCAACCCAACAAAAATGGTTCCGGCAAAATCAAGGAAGTTAAATCCAAAATTATTTAACTTGCACCAAAGGAGTTTGAATGGAGTGTAGGATTTTGGAGTGTCCAAAAATGTTCGGAATTTTTGTGGAGATCGGGAAAGCGATGAAAGAAAATATGGGCAAAGTTTGGGGACCAAACTTGAAGCGGGAAAAGGCATGTGATTATATGCAAGTGTGTTTATGGGTGATTCCGAAAATGGAATATTTAATATAGCTCCCTAATATCGAGAGGATATGTTATAAAGAGAATCACCATGTGAAGTCCCTCGGTTTAAATGGACTGAAGATCCATACGGTTTACTTATTTGAGTTGCAAATATTAATGACATAATGGCATGATGATATGATGCAATGCAAAAATAAAAGAGCAAGCACAAATAAAACACACGGCGATCACGAAAATATGGAAGTCTTCTGAAGCGTCGGTCTCGGGGTGTCACAGCTGCGACCTATCCCAGGCGTGGAGATGTGGGTCCAAGATCCTCGTCCCAGAGTTGGAGATGCCAAGATATGTTTCGTCTCTGCTGGCTCTGACCCACAGCCTGTTGCGATAGGGTAGGCGTCGGGCTAGAGGGAGATGAAGGGCCCGCCGACAGCGACGGCCGGGTCACCGGAGAGTAGCCGCGGAGCAAGAGGCAGCAGCTAGCAGCAATGTCCATGGCGGTATGAGCAGCGAGAGAAGGGAGAGATGTGCGGGAGCTCGAGGGCGAGAGGAAGACTAAGACGGCGCGGGCAGCGGCCTGCAGGTGTGGAGAGCTGGAGGCACGCTGGCCCAGGCGTGGTCAACACGAGGCGAGCGAGCCGCTCTGCTTGTGGCTGAAGAACAAAGGCAGCAGCAGGTTCATGACAATATACAAGACGGCAACACAAGAGGTTCTGGTGAGGGGGCGGCGGGAACCGGCCGGAACGGCGCGGATCCAGTTGGCCGGCGTCAGTTCCGGGCAACGGCGGCGGTGGACAAAGCTCGGGCACGGAGCTCAGCCATCCATGGCGTACTGCCCATGGTGCAAATAGAGAGAGGTTAGAGAGAGAGGAAAACGCAGGCTTTCATCCAATCTATCCCCATACGGTAAGACTCTCAGTCATCAATTCCTGCTTAGGACAACGAATTGTTGATGAGGTGCCTGTGCAAGGCGCTGAACTGTAGCACCATGGTATATATCTTTTTAAGTAAGTGATTTGTGCATAATACAATGAGTTTATATGTACTTAATTGGAAGCAGTGTCTTCTTTTTTCCTGAACGGTACAGTACACTGCATGTACAACAATAGTGGCTGGCTGAGAGGGTTATTTGCATTGTTGGTCCTCATGGAATCAATAGACCTCAGCTATTTATTTGTATACTCTCTTGCTTTTTGCAGTGTGGTATTGGTTGCTAGACACAAATGCATACACAAATCTTTGCTCGTGCCATTATTTATCCAGGAAGCACCTAGCAGTGTAATCTTATGCATGAAGTAAGATCTTGCTATTTGATGCAAAGAGTTGCCTGATATGTTTCTTTTTTTTTTTGATATAATCATCCAGTGATATATTTTTCCCCTTTGATATTTTACTGGATGTTTATTATTTTTGACATAAGTATAGTCTCTTTTGGTCTAATTAGACTATGGTATCAATTTTTTAATAACAATGGTAGGAGTGAATATGGACTCTGGACTCTTGTGCTTTTAATGTGTTTGGTCTTCCTAGACTAAGTAGAGTAAGACTACCCACAATGGGAGTAACATAGATAGTAACATCACATATTTTTAGCTAAAATAGATGATGTGGCAAACAATAAATGAAGAAAGAGAGGAAAATAGTAACATAGTTAGTTACTACTAGTATGAGTAACATCACATATATCAAAGCAAGATGAGTCTATAGTGTAATAAATGAAGTATTGCATGCTATCACACATATGTTACTCCTCACTGTAGAGGTAGTAACATAAAGAGGTAATATCACCAGAAGTCACATAACTTGTTCTGCATGTTTAGTTTGGTGCTAGAATTTTTAAAATACGGGTTTGTGGTCATCCAACTTGCGTTCTCGTGCAAATACGGTCACATCGCCCGTATCCGGCACTTAAGTGGCATGCCAACATGACTATGGCCCACTGTCAGTGACAGGAGCAAGTGTGCACATGTTTTTTTGGAAACACCTCTGCTCTATATTTAGTTGTGCAGTAGCACGTGTGGGTCCCACTTGACAGTTTGTTAGATGAATAAAGGCCAACGGACTGTCGCTGCCGCTGCGTTGTGTTTTTTCCTTGTAGTCTAATTCGTCCAATTTCACGTCGTCATGTACAAACATGCCCTGTGCCAACCACTGCACCGAGCACATTTTCATGTCTATGAAGAGATGCATCATCTTTTATTTTATAGAGAAAGCATGGATCTTCATGTTGATTCCGATGGTCTCCACCACTAAACTTTTGCAATTTTAGCTGATATTTACAGTGCAGTACCTACCAATTATACATATTTTTAGTGCAATTTCAAAATCCGTTCCAATAAATTCGAGCGAAAAAAATCTGCTCACCCTCGAGTAGTCGTCATTGCCTTATTTGTTTGAATTCAAATAATTTAAAATGTAAAAATCTAGATAAAAAATATGGGCCAGTTGCTAGCTATATTTTTTATCTAGATTTTTACATTTTAAATTCAAATAATTTAAAATGTAAAAATTTAGATAAAAAAGTATAGCTAGCAAATGGCCCATTAATTAGGTAGCAACTGGACCAGGTTCAAATCTTGTGTAGGTTATATATTTGCCAAAACACATATTCGATACAAAAATAATCAAAATGACCTACCACAGCAGTATAAAATTGCCTTTCTCTGCGATATACAAAATTGGCTAATTGCCTCATGATTTGAACTCTAGGCCTAGATGTGTGAAGAAAACTGACCTACCGCTACAGTACAAAATTGGATTTTAATTTTAAGTGATCCAAGTCCACTTTGAAATAGGAATTCAAACCAACCGAGATCTTTTGAGAGGAATGGAAATAAATTCGCTCACCCTCTGAATTCGTTTATATAACTCGATATTAGAGCAAGCTTATTGCTGACATCGGTGGCGTCTTTGTATACGGTTGCCCCGACTGAAATAAGGAATTTATTTGTCAGTTGACCAATATAATAGCATATGCATCTCTGTATTAGACATCAAAGGACGTTCATTCTGGTGGTTAGCACGCGCGGCGGGAATTGAAGAGGACAGAGGCAATTGCAGTAGTACTTATTACGTGTGAATCATTTATACAGATGTAATTGTGTGAATCATTTGAACAAGCTGAGGGTGTTTCTGAAAAAAAGAACATCATACCTAGCGCCTGCGCCACTAACCGACGCTGACAGTGGGGAGATGCACACGTGGCACGCCATGCAAGCAGCGGATATGCCGGCGTACATGCTTTGTGACCGTATTTGCATGAGATTGCAAGTTAGGTGACCATAAACCCGTATTTTTAAAGTTTTAGCACCAAACTGAACGTCCAGAGCAAGTTCTATGACTCCCGTTGATATTACCTCTAACATAAACTAGTAACATACGCATGTTACTACTCTATGTTACTACCATTGTGTCTAGTCTAAGGAGGTTTTTATTCCCGGTTAAGAAATCTGAATCTCTGTTTGGCGAAAAAATCCCTTAATTTTGGGCTGTTTTTTTATCTCTTGTGTGTTTAATTATTGTTTGGGTGATCTTTTTTATCTGGTTGCGAAATTTATCCGTGAATGATGAATGTCGTGCAGGTCGAAGGGGGTTGTCTGAGCCCGGCGTTAATGTCAAAAATCACCTCATCTCCACTGCCCCTTCGTGCTGCGCCATAGTGGGGTAATTTAGGTAGTAACTTAACACATCCCAAGACAATTTTACTTATATGGCAAGTATTTAATGAGGAAAGAGGTACTTGTGATAACATAATATGTTACTGTAACATAGCGCTTCCCGAGGCAAAATGAGTCTATAATAAATTAAACAATCTATGATACTACCACTATGTTACTTAGCACTATGGAGGTAGTAACTTACACTAGTGTCATATGCATGATACTAGCCTAAGTTACTCCCCACTATGACCAGCCTCACGCCGGCGCCGCTACAGGGGATCTCTGTTCCTGAACTCGACATCTTCATCTATGCCGTGCAGTACCTCGGAGGAGGTTGTCGACGTTCTGGGAATGGGGGTCCCCAGACTTGCCTGCCTGCAGCCTGCGGCGTGGCTCAAAAGGAGGCCCAACACGGCCCATCTTCATCAACACAGACTCAAGACCCTCGCGAGGGGCCAAGCCTCGTGGGGCGGACGACACGGAGCTTCCTCAGGCACGGCCTCATCAGGCTGGCTTACGAGGAGGCGGAGAGATCAAGGCGGGGGACCTCACGAGGTGCCGGTGACGCAAGCCATGACGACCAAAGACGCCAGGCGGGCGCCAGCCGCGCAGTGTCCTTCTTTCCTCTTTGGTGCAAAGAGGGCAAGCGCAGCCGCGGAGTATCGAGGCATCAAGCAAAGGTTGCCATTTCGGTGCAACAAGACCAAGACCAGGAGGACTGCAAGACGGAGGTCATCGTGGGGCCCAAGACGGCGTCACCACCAGAGCTTTGTGCAGGCGAAGACTACTTTTGTCAGGATAGCTGGTGCTAGCTGTCCCCCTTCAAATTAGCCCGCCATTGTTGGCTCCCTTCCCGCTTGATATTTGGAAAGAGGACCAGGGCCTCTATAAATAGGACCAGCCACCCACAGGGTAGGGGTGTGGCAGGTGGAGGACGAAGAAGAGAAGATCGAATCAGGGAGAAGATCGATCAGAGAGAGAGAGAGAGAGAGAGAGAGAGAGAGAGAGAGAAGGGTGATTGAACTCCTCCCAGCAGTTCATCCCTCTAGCCAAGAACAGACCCTCGCGAGGCTGTTCTTTCTTATATTGTTTCATCATCATCAGTCCAAGAGGCAATCCACCACACCACATACTGGAGTAGGGTATTACACCACAACGTGGCCCGAACCAGTATAAACCCTGTGTCTCTTGTGTTGTTCTTTCCATAGCTTAGATCTTAGCGAGGCGGAGGGGTGCAGGTAGATAGAAGGCGAAATCTCCGCGCGCACTCTAGTGTTCGAACCTCAAGGGTCTGTCGGAACCCGAAATCCGACATTTGGTGCGCCAGGTAGGGGTGCGCCGGAATTCGTCTTCCACCACCCCGTTCTCCTCCGACCATCACGCCCATGTCTGACGCTCGTCGGGCCCACGCCGAGCGCCGAGCCGCTCTCGCTTCCCGCGTCGCCCAGACGGCTCCTGTCGGCGGGCGTCCACGCCGTTCCCCGTCACCTGCCATCAACGCCGCCACCGGCCCGGTGGGGGACGAGCAGCAAGCATCGTCTCAACATCCGTCCGTGCGGCAAGACGGTCGCACCGCTACTCCCTCGCTCACCCCAGCTGGTTCTTCGTCCTGCGCGCTCCACGCACCCATGGAGGCTCGAGCTGCGTTCATCGCGGCAAACAAGCTCCTGCGCTACCGTCCCGTCGACGACGTCTACGAAGAATGGCTCGACTGCGTCGCCGAGCTCGTCCGCGCCACAGGGGGCTCTCCTGCGCCGTCCATTCCGCTGCACCGCACCCCGCCCCGCGCGGGCGACGAGGCTCCGGCGGCGCCCCGGCCGCCTCCTCCTCAAGAAGGCACCATGGCTCCAAGGCACGTGGCCCCTGGGCGAAACCCGCTCCGTCAGGTGCCAGCGCGGCAAGAGCACAGCTGCCAAGAAGTCCCTCGCCCGCAAGAAGCTGCTCGGGCGCTCCCTGCTCTAGCACGTCGCGACCATGCTCCTGCTCCCGCACGTCAAGACCCCGCGCTGCTCCCAGCTGCAGCGCGTGGGGATGTGCAAGACCAAGCTCCCCGTCACCCAAGGCCTCCCGTGGCCACAGCAGGCTGCCGTGCCTTCACCACTGAGCTACGCAGTGTCACGTGGCTCGGCAAGTTCAAGCCATACCTGCCTCCACGTTACGACGGCACGGCTGACCCTGCGGAGTTCCTCCAGCTCTATGAGCTGGGCATCGAAGCTGCCAACGGAGACGAGAAGGTCATGGCGAACTGGTTTCTCATGGCGCTCAAGGATGGGGCCCACACCTGGCTCCTGAACCTGGCTCCAGGCACGATCTCCTCCTGGGACGAGATGCGCGCCCGCTTCATCGCCAACTTCCAAGGTACTCACGATCGGCCACCCGCCGTGAGCGACATGCGCCGCATCAAGCAACAACCCGGGGAGACCCTGCAGAAGTACATCCAGCGCTTCAACAACGCACGCCTCAAGATTCCCAAGGTGACTGAGGAGGCCATCATCTCGGCCTTCTCCGACGGCGTGCGCGATGTCAAGATGAAGGAGGAGCTGGCGATGCATGAAGACCTGTGCACTTCCTTGGAGCTGTTCAACTTGGCAACCAAGTGCGCCAGGGCTGAGGAAGGGCGTCTCTCCCTCCTCGAGCTGCCTGCCGCAGACCCAGAAGAGAAGAAGCCCAAGGCCAAGGATGTGAAGCGCAAGGGGGCTGTCGTGCTCGCGGTAGAACCAGACACCAAGCGGGGCAGAGATCAGCCCGAACCTTCCAAGGGCAGTCGATACTGTGTGTACCACGACCTCCACACCCACAACACCAACGAATGTCAAGAGCTCCGAGCCGTGCGAGAAGAAAGGATCGGTCGTCGCCCCGACCGCGGTGACCGGGGCTACGGTCAAGGAGGAGGAAGGAACGCAGGACGCTGGGAAGATCGTGGCCCACGCCAAGGGTGGCGCGATCAACCTCGCGAGGATCGCCCGCAAGGCAACGCAGGCCTCCCTCCACTGCCGCTGCAGCCAAGGAGAAACGAGGACCACCACCAGGATGAGGGGGCTGGGGGCTTCCAGGAGCCGTGCGCGATCGCCTGCATCCTGGGCAGGGCTCAAGCCCCAGCCTCTCAACGCATTTTCAAGCAGTTCGCCCGCTAAGTGAATGCAGTCCTCCCCAAGCTCGAAGCCACGCGCCCTCTCAGGTGGTCGGCGTGCGCCATAACGTTCAGCTCAGCAGATCAACTCAAGTGTGCGGCTACAGCCGGAGTACTCCCGATGCTTTGTTCCCCAATCATCAGCAACGTGGTAGTCACCAGGACCCTCATCGACGGCGGGGCAGGGCTCAACGTCCTGTCCGTGGAAACATTCAACAATCTCCAAGTGCCCCACGACCAGTTTCAGCCAACCAAGCCTTTCTCCGGAATCACCGACGGCTCCACGGTCCCGATTGGGCAGGTCTGCCTCCTTGTCACTTTCGGTGCACGCGACAACTACCACACCGAGCTCATCGATTTCAACGTCGCTCACATTCGCATGCCGTACAACGCCATCCTTGGGTACCCAGCGCTGGCCAAGTTCATGGCCGTAACTCACCACGGCTACAATGTCCTCAAGATGCCAGGGAGTGGCGGAGTCATCACGGTGCCCTGTGAAGAGAAGGACGCGGTGTGTTCCCTGGAACGAGCCTTTCAGGCCGCGTCACTGGAAGACCCGGATCGCGGAAGCAGGAGGCTTCCCGAGACCGCCCCCAAGAAGAAGAAGACATCATCCGGCCCGGCCCCTCAGGAGGCAGGCCCCTCTGGGCCCGCGCCTGTCTAGGGGGAACTTCCTTCCATCACATAGGAAAGCGCGCCCAGCGCCCTCCTCAGGCAGGGCTCGGGGGCTCTCCCCTGGAGGGCCACTGACTTGGCTAGGGTCACGAGGGAGGCGCTTGGGCACCACATGGAGGCGTGTTTCGAAGCACGTTTCCCTTAAGAAGGAGTAAGGCAAGGAGAGCCAGACCCTCAGGAGTTCGTCAGAAAGGCCATTCAGGAGCTACAGGAGTCAAGAGTCATGAAAGGCGGCCGCCGCCTACCAGCAGTGGCTCCCCATCCAGGCGAGGATGGTGGGTTGCGCGTCTGCATCGACATATCAGTGCTCAATCGAGTCGCCTCTCTGGAGCGCCTCTGGCCCTCGCGAGTGGGGCGCTGCAGAGGTCCACCCCACAGCTACGTTCGCATGCCTTACGGCTTGCCGAACGCGGCAGCCACGTACCAGTGCCTCATGAGGGGCATCATGGAGGCTCAAGCGGCCAGGCATTCCGCAGCCCTGGCGGAGATGGAGATGGTCCGCGAGGAGCCACCAGCGCCTCCGGAGCCTCCCGATGCCCCTGGGCCTGGGGGCTCGTGAGGATCGGCTTCCGCAGCCCACCGAGTCTGCTACACCAACACCCCTTCGTCCTCAATATCGTCAGGTGACATCTTTCAAGTTTCATTTCCAGCTGGGAGCGCCCCCCTAGGGCTGCATTATTCCCAGGCCGCGTGGGTCCGTCCCTGCGGCATGCATCCCTTTTATTTCATGTTGTTAGCTTACCTTGTTGGGGGCGCCCCTCGGCTGCATCATCCCCAAGTCGCTCGAGCCAGACCCAGCGGCATGTATCCCTTTTGCATTTATTTCCGGTTATGCGTTCGACCCACCATGCTTGATTATTTGATGCCGGTCCACGGCACCTCTTCTTTTTCATGCCGACCACTTGCACGTTAAAGGGGGGTACCTGAGCATCGCGACTCAGGGCTCTTACTGGCTCTCCAGCCCTCACCCTCTGGCCTTGTCCACGGCATCGCGACCTGGCATACCAGCGATGGCTGAGACCAGCTCGAGGGTCAGGACCCGAGGATGTAGAGTGCCGGCATCTAACCAAATTTGCAGGGACACATCACAAGATAAGGCCCAGTGCCAGGCGCAACCCGCCTAGAGGTAGGGCCCCGTGAGTCCCGCGCTGGCTCACGGGTGCCCAGATACACCTCGCCAGGCCCTATCGTGTCAGCCACGTGTCAGGGCGGGGCTGTACACGCCACGGGGGCTCCTCCCGGAGGGGGCCCCCTCCCATGTACCAATGGAAGCACCATGCTCCGCGCTGGCTGACGACACTGCCGAGGAGCGGCTATGCCCGTACACATACGGAAGCGCTATGCTCCGCGCTGGTGATAAACAACTGAGGGTGGCCCCCGGGCCGCATCAACCTCAGGGAGCCCAGAGCTCAGTGTCTAGCCTCATCATAACGCCTCCCCTCGGGAGTGCCGCGCGAGGGGGCTGGGCACGGGGGCTGCGCCTGGGTCACGCCCAGATGCATGCCGCCCAGCCAGGCCCCCCGGGCCTGGTTCGTCGCGCGTCTCTCCCCGAGCGGAGCCAAGGTACGAAGGCCGTTTGAGCGTCAAGGGGGACTCCTGAGCATCGCGACTCAGGAGCCTAACTGGTCACGTAGCCCCTCACTCCTTAGTTCCGAAAGGCTAACGGCGGTTGAGGTATGCGCGCGGCCGGGCTCTGCAGACGTAGAACGGTAGATCCACCCACATCATACCTCCCTACTTGCTGTTCGTGCGCCAAGGGGGACTCCCGAGCATCGCGACTCAGGAGCCTAACTTGTCACGTAGCCCCTCACTCCTTGGTCCCGTCCTGGTTTTCGGTCGGGGCTAACGACGGCTGAGGTATGCGCGGGGCCGGGCTCTGTCGGCGTAGAACATAAGCAAGTAGGAAGGAAAAGCGTAAATCTTAAGGAATTCAAAAGCAAATGTTACAGTCCACACTGTTATCTCAATGCCAAACACAAGTTTAAATGCCTCCCCGAGGCATGATACATGTGCAGGAATTAAAGGCGGGACAGGAGCCACAACGGAGTCACTTGTCGGCGGTGGAGCAGCGCGGAGTGGGTTCGCCTCATGGAGCAGTGGTGTCGGCAGCGCCTTGTTTCGGCTTGGTGCGGAAGGCCCGGAACTTCCCCAGTAGAGCCTCCGCGCGACCCTTCACGGCCTCGGCAGCGGCAGCGGCACGCTCGCTGCTTACTGGCTCCAGCAGGCTGTCGAGGTCGACACCGGGATCGCGAAGGTAGATGTGGATGAGGACCCGCGTCAGCGCTGTAGAAGACAGGACACGCGCCTCGGCCTCGGTCGTGGGGCCAAGACCAAGGGCGACATCTTCAAGAGCGCGAACCAGGAAGGGAAGCAGCTTGGCGGGGCCGTCCTCGGCGCTAGCCAGCGGGCTCTCCAGGCCGCTGTAGTAAAGCGTCCTCAGCGAGGAGCGAGCCTTCGCCTCCATCTCTGTGAAGGCCACGAGGTCCTCGGCAAGAACCAGGGCCTTGTCGTCCAGCTCGGCCCTCCTCGCCCCCAACTCCTGCTCCAGCGCGCCTAGGCGGTCGCGGCGCTTCCTGAGCTTGACCTCCCTATCCTTGACGGCCGCCTCGTGAGCCTTCACGCCTTCTTCCTGCTCTTGGCGAAGGCGGACCTCTTTCGCGAGCTGGTCCCGCAGGCCTTGCAGCTTGTCCTCCAGCGCCTTGCAGTGGCCACAGACATCGACCACCTCCCCCAGGGCTGCGTCACGAGCAGCCTTCGCCTCAAGGACGGCCTGCCTCTCCTCATCACAAGCCATCGAGGCCTAGACCAGCGTCGCCCGAATCGAAGCGTCGGAGCGTATCCATCCTGAAGCCAGCTCCAAGCGCCCCGCCACCAAGCGAGGGTCGGTGCCAAGAAGATCCTGCTATAGCCGGTCCAGCTCAGCAGCAGCATAATCCAGAACGACAGGAGGAGTCGGAGAGACAACAGTCGGTGGAGTAGAAGGAGAAGGCGGCAGCGCGGCCACAACATCCTGAAGCGGAGTTTGCTGCGCCCCAACGGCTGTAGTGGCGGCAGTAGGCAAAGGCACCTCGGGAGTCACTTGGGCCATGGGGGCTGAGCTCGCCCCAGCCGGCTCAGCCAGGCCTCGCGAGGACGACCGGGCAGGAGAAGCCCGTGCGTCGCGGTCACCCTCCTTCGCGGGCAGAGGCGCTGCCACGGATGGAACCTCAGGAGCTCCCTTCGGCTTCTTTGCCGCGGGCACCAGCCTATCCAAGAGATGCGGACGTCAATCCTCAGAAGCAGAACAAGAAATAAAGACAAGAATCAAGCGCTTACGGGTCGTCGCCAGTGAGCTCAAGCGGCCTCCGGCCAAATTTGAAGCCTGAAAGCCGGCTGGAAGAGTCAACCAAGGGAAGCTTGGAAGCGGAAGGCGCGTCTGCGGTCCGCCTCGGGGCCGGGGCAGACCCGCGGGAGATCAGCCCGGTCCTGTCCTTCTTTGAGATCGGGGGCAAGCTCCCGCCGTCCTGCTCGTCATCATCCTCATCGTCATCGCTCGGAGAGAGGCGGAGAACGCGGGACCTGCGCCGGGGGAGGGGAGCCCTCGACTCTCCGTCAGTCGCCTCGGAGTCAGGCCCTTTTTCCCGCTCCCCTCCTTCCTCCTCTTCGCTGGAGTCGTCGGAGGACACGTCCACCGATTCCTCAGGAATTTCCATGGGCACGGGCCCGTCCCCGTTGAAGACGGGCATGGACTCCACTACCTGCTCCCAGTCGTCGCGGAGGAACAAGGGCGTAGGAGCGCCCTCCAACCTCGCCACATCGCCCCCGACCAGAGATTGGAGGACCGCAGCCAGATCTCCGTCGGTCAAGGCCGCGGGGCTCGGATGGGGCCTCCACATCGAAAGTGAGTACTGCCAAAGAGGAGCCAGCTGGTGCTCCAGGAATTCCCTCAGAAGCGACGCGCCAGTCAGCTTCGCCGCCGCCATGTTGGCCGGCCTCAGATCCGCGTCCATCTTCTCCAACACCAGCTTCGCGCGGGGGTCCGCGAGCTCCGCTCGACCCCAATCGCTGGAGCTCGTGGGTTGCTCCGTGGGCAAGATCAGCCGAGGGTGGATGCGCCGAGCATCCGCCAAGACCCACTTGCTCCTGAAGCCCTTAATCCTTTTCCCGGGGTTCGAAATGGCAATGGCGCCGCCGTACACGATGAAACTCGCACACGCAGAAGCAGGACCGCGAGAGGTCCGGAGGTAGAAGTAGTGGCGCAGCAAGGCCACTAAGGGCTGCACCCCCACGTGAGCCTCGCAGTAATAGGCGAAGATTGCCAGGAGAAGGACGGAGTTGGGGTGGAGATGCAGAGCCTGGAGCTTATAATGGCGGAGGACAGAGAAGAAGAACTCGGAGAAGGGAGGCACCAGGCCAGCAGCAATGGCGCTTACGAAGAACGGATAGAAGGTGCTCCCTTGACCCTCAGGGGTGGTGGAGCCGGCCTTGAACACCTTCGCCCCGTTGATGCCCCACGCCGCCGCCATCCAACGCAACCGGGCGAGGCTCGCCTCCGACACGTTCGGCAAGTCCAGGGCAGACGAGTACCAAGCTACGGCCGGGGACTGACGAGGCGCCATGGCTTCCTAGGTCATGCGGTCGGAGTAGATCTGGAAATTTTGGAGGAAGGAAGAAGAGGCGCAAGAAAGGGGATCTGAGCAGCAACCGGAGAAAGCAAAAAGCAAAGCCTAGGCGGATGCCGCTCCTGTATCAACTCGCGCGGTTGCTAAGGCGCTCACGTCCAATCAACCGCCATGCGGCGCCCAAGGCCGCAGGCTGTTAGGGCCCGCGGCGCTTCGCTCTTGCCCTTCCGCCTCCCTGCACGGCCAAGTCCGGGCACGCCTGTAACGCCCCAGATATTACTTTCCCAATTTGTACTCCAACTCTTGCCGTTTCCGACGTTAAGTTATATTTATTCCTCGGGTTTGGGTCTTTGTCTCCGTGTGTTGTTTCGTTTTTTGTGCATCTCATATCATGTCATCACGTGCATTGCATTTGCATACATGTTCATCTCATGCATTCGAGCATTTTCCCCGTTGTCCGTTTTGCATTCCGGCGCTTCGTTCTCCTCCGGTGGCTATTTCTAGCTTTTTTTCGTGTGTGGGGATTAAACATTTCCGGATTGGACCGAGACTTGCCATGCGGCCTTGGTTTACTACCGGTAGACCGCCTGTCAAGTTTCGGGTCATTTGGACTTCGTTTGATACTCCAACGGTTAACCGAGAGACCGAAAAGGCCTCATGTGTGTTGCAGCCCAACACCCCTCCAATTTGGCCCAAAACCCACCAAACTCTGCTCCATCGTCTCGGTCGTTCGATCACGATCGCGTGGGCGAAAACCGCACCTCATTTGGACTCTCCTAGCTCCCTCTACCTCTTTAAATAGCCCCCCCGTTTTTGGATCTCGGATCTCTCCCCGTCCTTCCCAAAAAAAAACACTCCCGCCGCCGACGGACATGTCCGAACCCTAGTCGGACACGTCCGCCGCCGCCCGCGCCCAACCGGGTCACGCCACGTGGCGCCGCCGGGTCGCCGTCCGCCGCCGGCCCGCTTGGCCCGGGGAGAGCCCCCGAGGCCCATCGCCCCGCCGCCCCGCTCGTCTCCTCTCGCCGCCGCCTTCTCCGGCTCCGGCAGCCGCGCCGCCCGATGCCGGCCGGCCGCTCCGCCGGTGCCGCCCTTCGCTCGACGCCGACCGGTCGCTCCGCCGCCGCCGCATCTCCCCGCGGCGAGCTCCGCCGTCCTCCGCCGGCCGGGGCAAGATCCGACCCCCCCGGCCTCTTCCCCGAGCTCCGGCGAGCTCTCCGGCCGGCCATCCTCGATCCCCGTGCCCCGGCGTGAACAGTGCTCCCGGGCCAGATCTAGATCCGGTTGACTTTTCATCCCCGAAACCCTAATTTTCGTGCTATGTTTGACTGCTCATATCTCCGCATCCGTAGCTCCGTTTTAGACATATGATATATCAAAATCTTCGTCTCGACGAGTACATCATTTCATTCCATTGCATCATTTGCATTTGAGTTCATCTTGATGCCCAAAATGCTGTTAGAAGGAGGCATCCTGAGTTAAATTGCAGATCCATTAGCTCATCATTGACTTTTGTCATTTTTGCCATGATTATTGTGTGCATGATATGCCTGTGCCCCTTTGGGATGAATTGTTAAGCATTTTGTCTTCTTTCCAGAGGTGCCGCCCATGCATTTTTAGGATGTGTGTGGTGTCTTGTGCAAGCTTGCAAAGAGGGGTACCTGAGATTGCTGATTTCAGGGACTTTGTGATTTTCACTAAGTCTGGGATGTTTTAGTTCATGATGCCATATGTCCAGCTTGTTTCCTAGTGATCCGTGCCTCTTTTGAGGATGATCAGTTATAGTGATTTGTTAATATTGTTGTGCTCTATCCATCAATGTCTTTACTTGTTATGTTGGAGCACCCTAGGTTGACTCAATCGAGCTCAACTTTTGCATCGTTGTGTATTTGGGCAGATCGTGAACTCTTTTGCGATTTTGCCGATGCTATTGCTAGTGATCCGTGCATGTTATGCCATTGTTCTTGCCATGTCTAGCTAGCATTTTGTGCCTTCTTTATGGATATATGCTTGCCTTGCCATGACTTGCACCGTAGTGAGTGCATCGAGCTCGTTTACATGCCTCCGTGAGTTATAATTTCAGCATGTCTCAGTTTTCACTAAGTCTGAAAACTGATTGTGTTTCATCTATGTTCGTGTGCTCGGTAGAGTATTTTGTGAACCCTTTTGGCCCCAGGTCATTTTGGGTGTTTTGTTAAGCTTGTTGGGTAGCTCCATGCCATGCTCTTACTTGCCATGTTCAGGTTATGTTTCATGTTGTTTTGCTGCTCCGAAGAGAGCATCGTGGTCTGAAATTCCAGACTAGCGTTAATTTCGCTAAGTCTGAAATCTGTTTTGCTTATTCAGTTTTGCCATGCTTGTTTGAACCCCTTAATGGATGAATTTGCCTATGGCTCACTCCTAGTGATTTGTTAATCATCTTGTGTACATCTATGCCATGCATTTTGTTTTCATGTTTGGTGGCTGTAGCATGTTCATTTCGTTGCATTTAGGAGCCTACTTGCTGTAAATCGCAGATCGGTTCGTTTCGTAAAACGCTTGCCATTTCCAAACCGTAACTCCGATTCCTATGATCTTTATATCGTTTTCAGGGGATTTCTTCCCCTCTATCCAGTGGCACACTTGGTTTTCCAAGTTGAGGCCAGGTTCATGCATTTCCTGTCACGTCTTGCTTTTTGCATCCCGCATCGCATCCCGCATAGCATACCATCTTTGCATATTATTGGTTGCCCTTGCACGTGGTTGATTGTATCCTTGTTGCTTGTTTGTGTTGTTGGGTAGAGCCGGGAGACGAGTTCGCTAGCGAGGAGCCCGTTGAGTTTGCTTTTGAGGATCCAATCAACTCTGACAACTGTGCAGGCAAGATGATCATACCCTCGAAATCAGTACTATCTTTGCTATGCTAGTTTGCTCGCTCTTTTGCTTTGCCAATGCTACGATGCCTAACACTTGCTTGTCAGCCTCCCAATTGCCATGATTGAGCCTCTAACCCACCTTTGTCCTAGCAAACCGTTGACTGGCTATGTTACCGCTTTGCTCAGCCCCTTCTTATAGCGTTGTTAGTTGCAGGTGAAGATTGGAGCCGTTCCTTGTTGGAACATTTATTTACTTGTTGGGATATCATTATATTGCTACGTTATCTTAATTCATCTATATACTTGGTAAAGGGTGGAAGGTTCAGCCTCTCGCCTAGTGTTTTGTTCCACTCTTGCCGCCCTAGTTTCCGTCATATCGATATTATGTTCCCGGATTGTTGCGTCCCTTACGCGGTTGGGCTATAATGGGAACCCCTTGATAGTTCGCCTTGATTAAAACTTTTCCAGCAATGCCCAACATTGGTTTTACCATTTGCCACCTAGCCTCTTTTTCCCTTGGGTTTCCGGAGCCCGAGGGTCATCTTATTTTAACCCCCCGGGCCAGTGCTCCTCTGAGTGTTGGTCCAAACCGTCAGCCGCCGGTGGCTACCAGGGGCAACTCTGGGCTGGCCTACCGGAAGTTTAGACAATCTGAGTGTGCCCTGAGAAAGAGGTATGTGCAGCTCCTATCGGGATTTGTCGGCACGTTCGGACGGTGTTGCTGGACTTGTTTTGACCTGTCGAATCATCTTGTTGTACCGGGATACCGAGTCTGATCGGTGTGTCTTGGGTGGAGGTCTATTCCTTCGTTGACCGTGAGAGCTTGTTATGGGCTAAGTTGGGACCCCTCTGCAGGGATTGATCTTTCGAAAGCCGTGCCTGCGGTTATGCAGATGAGAATTTGTTAATGTCCGGTTGTAGATAACTTGAACCTTAATTAATTAAAATGAATCAACTAAGTGTGTTGCCATGATGGCCTCTTCTCGGCGGAGTCCGGGAAGTGGACACGGTGTTGGAGTTATGTTTGCGCAGGTTGCTCTCTAGTTTCTCGCTCGTGCTTTGCCTCCTCTTCTCGCTCTCTTTTGCGAATAAGTTAGCCACCATATATGCTAGTCGCTTGCTGCAGCTCCACTTATACATTACCCCTTCCTACCTATTAAGCTTAAATAGTCTTGATCGCGAGGGTGCGAGATTGTTGAGTCCCTGTGGCTCACAGATTCCTATTACACCAGATGCAGGGACAGATGATACAGCTCCAGATGGCGCGCTCGAGCTCAAGTGGGAGTATGACGAGGACTCTCAGCGTTACTATGTGTCTTTTCCTGATGATCAGTAGTGGTGCCTATTCGGGGTTAGATTCAGGGCCTTGTCGCATGTTGGGGGTCTTTTCTATTTTGGCGCCGTAGTCGGGCCATGAGTGAATTGTATGATGGATGTTATTTATGTACTTTGATGTGACGTGGCGAGTGTAAGCCAACTATGTTATCCCTCTTTATTGTTTATGTACATGGGATGTGTAATGATTTCCTGACTTGCGACATATGCCTTCAATGCGATTATGCCTCTAAGTCGTGCCTCGACACGTGGGAGATATAGTCGCATCGAGGGTGTTACAGCGCCTTGGGCCCCGGGGCTACTGTCGGCGTTCTGGGAATGGGGGTCCCCAGACTTGCCTGCCTGCGGCCTGCGGCGTGGCTCAAAAGAGGGCCCAGCACGGCCCATCTTCATCAACACAGACTCAAGACCCTCGCGAGGGGCCAAGCCTCGCGGGGCGGACGACACGGAGCTTCCTCAGGCACGGCCTCATCAGGCTGGCTCGCGAGGAGGCGGAGAGATCAAGGCGGGGGACCTCGCGAGGTGCCCGTGACGCAAGCCATGATGACCAAAGGCACCAGGCGGGCGCCAGCCGCGCAGTGTCCTCCTTTCCTCTTTGGTGCAAAGGGGGCAAGCGCAGCCGCGGAGTACCGAGGCATCAGGCAAAGGTTGCCATTTCGGTGCAACAAGACCAAGACCAGGAGGACTGCAAGATGGAGGTCATCGTGGAGCCCAAGACAGCGTCATCACCAGAGCTTTGTGCAGGCGAAGACTACTTTTGTCAGGATAGCTGGTGCTAGCTGTCCCCCTTCAAATTAGCCCGCCATTGTTGGCTCCTTCCCGCTCGATATTTGGAAAGAGGATCAGGGCCTCTATAAATAGGACCAGCCACCCACAGGGTAGGGGTGTGGCAGATGGAGGACGAAGAAGAGAAGATCGAATCAGGGAGAAGATCGATCAGAGAGAGAGAGAGAAGGATGATTGAACTCCTTCCAGCAGTTCATCCCCCAACCAAGAACAGACCCTCGCGAGGCTGTTCTTCCTTATATTGTTCATCATCATCAGTTCAAGAGGCAATTCACCACACCACACACTGGAGTAGGGTATTACATCATAACAGTGGCCCGAACCAGTATAAACCCTGTGTCTCTTGTGTTGTTCTTTCCATAGCTTAGATCTTAGCGAGGCGGAGGGGTGCAGGTAGGTAGAAGGCGAAATCTCCGCGCGCACCTCAGTGTTCGAACCTCAAGGGTCTGCCGGAACCCGAAATCCGACAGAGGTTTCTGGCTCATCAACTCCGCAAACGACGATCGTCGACAACGACAGAGAGATCACCCTGCAGTCATGGCCGTCGATTGCAAAAACCGCATCGACATCACGGCAACGCCCGTCCATCCAAGTGACTCGACAACTAAGAGAGCAGAGAGTGGAGAGGTGGGGAGCCGACCATGGGTGCTGGAGGAGAGCCGACCATGGGTGCATCGGCGTGCGTCAGCGGCTGCGTGGAGAGTTCCTTGATGATCCCGAGCATGGATGTGCCAGAAAAGCCCCCGCTTGACGCCGAGGAGTGCGCCGCTAACTGCTGGTGCGTGGTGTAAAGCTCCCGCTTGACGCCGAGGAGTGCGCCGCTAACTGCTGGTGCGTGGTGTACGTACACAAACCTGTGCAGCAGCAGCGCAAAGGGGACGTGAGTTGGTGCCTGGTGTTGGTAGATGAGTTCGGCAACATGATGATGATCATCACACACTTGGACGCCGCCGGTGAGACGCTCTAGCTCCGTGTTGCTGTCTTTCTGTACGTACCAATCAATGCATGTGTAAAGACAGGTACATCTCCATCTACTGATCGCTTTCCATGACGTTGTGCCTCCTTTTGCTAGCACGTAAGTGACCTCTACTCAATCCTCAATATCCTGTACGAAACAAGATTTTTTTTCTGTGCATCCCTTGAATTTTCTTTTTCTATAAATTAATTTGATTTTCTAAAGGACAGTAACAATTTCATCTGAATCCGTCCAAGCAACGAATCTATGTATTGTAAGTTTTCTCAATTTCTTTTGTTCTTTATCCCTGTTTTAATTTTAATTTTCATCACCTTATTTGAACTTTTTTAGGTCAACGACAATTTCACAAAAAGATCACTAGAAACCGACTAAACTTTCAGTAGTTCACTGGTCTTTGTTTTGCTCACTTATATTTATTTAGAAATATTATAACCGAGCACTTTTCCAGCCCTCTCACGCATCCATCGATTTGGGCCGTCCGATGACATAGACTGGTCGTTTCTGGTCGTGCGATGCACCTCTGGCTATTCTCAAAACAAAATCGGAGGTATCTTGATCATTGATGCAAGTTGACGTCTGATGCCAAACCGACGGTCGCGATACGGCTCTATCCGCCTCCGTCCCTCCGAGCCTCGCTCCCCTTCCCTCCCCGCCCCGCACCGCATCGGCGCATCCCACCCAGATCCCACCTCGCTCCATGCCCCCACAGGGCCACACCCCTCCCTCCCAATCTCGGGTGAGGTCGCCGCCGTACAGAGAAGAGAGAGACGATGGAAAATGGCAACCATGGGCTGGGCGCTGGAGTGAGTCGCCAATTAGCACATCTCCGTCGAGGTTGAGCCGCCCAGATCACTACAAACTCCAAATCTCGCATCCAAAACAAGAGATCATGGCGATAGCGACATCGGATGTCCCCGTGATCAAGGCAAAAAATCTCACCGGCGATGTTAGGTCCATCCTCTAGAGGTATGTGTCTCTCCCCCTTCCGTGCATCCCCTACTTTTGATGGGTTCGCTTATTTCAGAAATTGGGAGAAGAAGGAGGCTTGCCAATTGCAAACTATTGCTCCATATCACGCAGGCATTAAGGCTCCCCTGATCTCGTTCTTGTGGAACTGGAACATCGACCTTGCATGATCTCGACGTAGAGTAATCCAACTGGCCCGCTTGCCGGATACATGCCGGTTCAACAAGTGTATCGGGCACGCTACTGTTCAAGACCATCCTCTGCACTTACGCCCTACATCAACCATAGATGTGTGAGGAGGAGAAAGCAGGAGGACAGGACGAGAACGCCTCTATCATGTAGAGTACTTAGGTATTTTTGCTTTATGATATCCAAAATAGATTGTACTGCAAGGTCAATACTACAGAATGGTTCTAAAAGTTTTTTTTAGCTTGATCTGTTGCATCAGGCATCTAATTGTAGTTCTAAATGTTTTTCTCGATTACAAGTTCAATCATAGCTTCGTTTGATCTATTGTATCAGGTGAAACGAGTTGTGCTCATTTGTGTGTAAACAAGATCAGTGTAAATGTACATGATTAGATGGCCGAGCTATACAGCGTAGGGATAAGATGGGCACAACAAGTTTGAAGATGGCAAAAAGGGGCCTTCAGGAGATGTATCAAGGATTGCAGCGAATCATATCCTGTCGATTGGAGTCCACTTGCTGGATATTGAGAAAATAAGTCGCCGTTGCTACACACCTTTAACAGTGATTGATATGCGCTAACTCACGGACATTATTGCAGGTCCGTTACCATGTTGATATGTGTTCTTACTTCAGTTCACGCGTATCTAAACAGTCTCTGTTGTGTGTTGTCTCGCTGTTTGTTCCCCACTCCCCTCCTGAGCTCCTTATTCCATGGTCTCCGACAGCCATAGTTGATGCTTAGGTCACCACTCCATCTTGTGAGCTATGCCTGTCTCCCCTCCCTCCTACCTACCCATTTTCGTTAATTCTTGCTCCATGGAATTTAGAAACACTTCTACCCTGTAAAAATAATAATTTAGGAACACTTCGACCCCCAATTTTTGATTCCCCTTTTTTTTACTGAGTTCGTCGTGACTTGCTGCTACAGGCTTGTGATTACATATACGAATTGGATGTCCTAAGGCAGATATACCTCGGCTGGTCGCCCTTGATTAGTTCATGATACAGCAACTGTATATATGGAAGTAGCGGCATGTTTAAGTAAAGATGGTTGACTGGAATGACTATGGCTGAACATAGTTTTGTGGTTCAGATTATGTACTATGTTTCCAGAACCCTTCTATTAAGGTGTGACTGTGCACACAGAAGTTTTGGTTTCAGTTGTAGGCATATAGCTGATGTTTATCAACTAAATCACCCATGACATACATGTTATAACTGAAGCAAATATGACATGGTGGCCACCTGTACATACCGAATCAGTGCCTTAGATATTGTTATTATTCATGCTCAGTTCAACTTGGTTGGCTTCTCTCTTGCCTCAGATTCACTGTTCTTCCTATGTACCTATCATCTTCCGCCCAGTTAATTATGGGTTCTAACTTTTGTTATAGTTTCTTCCTAATTTGATGCAGGTGGTGTTAGTGTGCGAAGTGGTGACTGGTTCTACTCGATTGGCTGAAGGAATCCTATATTTTTTTAATCTCCAATAGCAAATGGCCAGGTCACGAAATGTATGTGTACTCCATTGGTGATGTGCTTGCTGCCACTGGTTTGAAGACATAATGGATGTATGCTTAACTATTTTATTCAACTCCATGGATGTGTTTCTTGGGCACGTATATGTTAAAATGTTCATGAAAGAAAAAAAATACATACTTGGAAATTTACTTAGTTAGATATTCAAATTTTATAGTTTAATTTTTGAAATTATTATTTTTCATACCATTGTCAATTTTTATGTTTCAAAAAATTAAAATTATGTGGTGGTTGTGGTGTAGCCAACCAAAGGCATGAATGTTGCATGTGGACACGAGGAGATAGAGCCTATCGGAGGTGCCTCTCTAGGGTCGTCCAGCCACCAATGGTGAAAGCAAGCTACAAGACCAGCCCGCTCCGCCTATGGATGCAGTGGACATCATTGGACAAATTCACACAAGCTCCTATGCTTGGGCCCTGAGTTCTCTCCTGTCACAACTTTCGCTTATGACTGGCCAGGGAATCTACTAGTGCATACATGGTAGGAGATATTGATTCATGGTTGGCCTTCTTTGTTTGTTAATCATGAAATTAATTATTTGCTTATGATTCTTACTTGTTATTGATCTCTCAGGTTTCATCAAAGCCTCCCATGGTTGCACCTTCCATTTCTTCTGGTAATTGAGAGTGATAAATCAATTATGCAGTGAAGAGGGATGAGTAATTAAATTATTTGATTTGTCGAGAAACTCCAGAATAGTTATTTACCGGTACATCTCAATTATCTAAAGAACTAAAGATGTTCTGAACGAATTACTTCTATTCTTTGGAATATTTTTGAGCTATACACGGAAACATTTTTGGTTGTTTCTTGGTTGATTCATATGTGAATCTAAGCTATTCTCATAGGTTTTGAACCTTATGTTCATCTAACCTTTATAATACCTCCAATTTTTGGTAGTAAGATGTGATGTTTGCTTACATTAGCCAATATTGATAGTACAATCCTTTCCTCAAAGCTTATCTAAAATCTGTTTTCTTCATATGCAAAATCTGTGGAGTTTGCTTCAGAAGGTATTGACAATGCCTATTCTAAAACTCATTCCAAGTAAATCTAATGCTTCAATTACATCAACATCTGATTTGAATTTTACATGCTCACTTTTTATTGAAGGCATTTACCCCATTGTATACATGTGGCAGTCCATGTATAATTAATGCTCACTTTTCGCAAATGGCCAGGTGCATCAGGCTCACCTTATTTTCTTCTTGGTTGTCGCGCATTGTGTTCCATTTGGGGGTCTTAGGATTTCATTAATGCACTATGTATAAAATCTACGATGACAATTTAAGTCAACAACTACATGTTTGTTTGTGTTGGTGCTTTTTATTTGTCTTGGCAATACTCTATATTTATTAAGTGTATCTTGTTTCATATAATGTCATACCAAAGCTAGTTTGCACCTGTGATATTTTCCTTGATTACTAACTAATATGCACCTATGTTTTTGCCAAATTTAATATGTTTCATGGGGCTGTATATTTATTGTACAAATAGACGGGCGCGGCAACACGCGCCATCAGTGATCTAGTTTTATGCTTACAGCCGAACTAGATGACTTGATTATGGTGAAGGGTCAGAGCATGCAGTTTTCTAGACTACAGAAGTTATATATGAACGATAAGATATGGTCTCATGCTTAAATTTACTTTTTATTATAGTCAGCATGGTCCAATGTTGTCGTAGTATCCATCAAATATGAAGAGTTAAGTCGATATATATTGCATGAAGTAGCTATATACATACTATAGAACAGGCGCTAGCTACCAATATGCATGTCTATATTTTATGTTTGCCTTCTAAAAAGGAGGAAGTAACTATTGGAAACATCATTTTTAGTGCAATATTCTATACTGATATAACTTATTACAAGCATCTTATATACACGCATGATTATGTTTAACACGAACATAAGAAATATCTTGAATTTTCATGGTTGCAGATAGAACAAAACATACCAAATAAACTATAATATAATTAATCTTTTATTTCGTGCCTAGAATACCTCATTTGTTACTGAAAGATAACAACGGCAGAATCTGTTGTTCTAGCCAGAATTAAAATAAGTAAATAATACATTACAAATATTTCAAATATGATAGTCTTCTTTTTTAAGGAAAAGGAGATTGGGATGGGTGAGGAAGGAGAGCAGATAGATTGGGGATTTTTAAGAGAGAGTGGGGCTCTCTTCATGGTTCATTTATTGTAGAAATTGGATCAGTGCTTGGGGCTGATGTGCTGGTTGATTTACAGATGTGTACAAGCTCCAATGTGGAATGTTGTGAAGAAGTGGACATTGTCACCTGGAGATAGCGGTGGTAGCTGCAATTTTTCCCAAACGTTAATGTCCTTCAACCATTACACTACATGAGTTGTTTTCTGAAAGAGATCCCTTTTTGAATTATTAGTTCAAAAAAAACAAGTACAATTCATCTAGCAGCATACTACCAAATGGACACAACTAAGCAGGTTAATCAAACAATCTTACAGGAATCTGCTACTTTTGAAGATAACTTACATGATTCTGGAGATTGCTACCTTGTTCTCTCCGAGTTCACTGACCTTCTGCATGGGAGGCGTAGTCTTTCATTTTTGGCAACTGGATCAACAACCATGCCGGTGGTATGCAGAAAAGTATGTTAGATCCATAGACTAATATTTTTGTTTGGTCTATGCATTTACTTGTGTCTCGTGTTTGTTAAGAATATTGCCTGATACGTGACTAATAAGTTAAGATATTGCATCTGCAGTGGTCTGTAGCTACATAGAGGATGACTAGCCATTGACAAGCACGATAATGTTTTTATTTCCTCTTCCAGGCAATCAAGGTTAGACAAATATCTTCATATTTATTTGAATGAAATGAAAATTGTGGACAGTGTGACTCCATTCATAAACTAGAGCCCAGTAGCATGTTCACCTAGATGGTTATATTTTCTTCTTAGAATAATTTACCATGTGAGAATTAGTCTATGCATTAGAATTATAATTATTTATGTGGCATTGCCTCATAAAGATTTACTCCCTCCGTCCCAAAATATAAGAACGCTTTTAACATTAGCATAGTGTCAAAAACATTCTTATATTCTGGGACAGAGGGAGTACATTGCAGTCTTGCTAAGTTTCAGTCGACTGAATCTCAGTCGATGCTATATCCGTGAGATCTTACATTGATATTCATGAAAAAAATATATGTTTTTTCTCTCTCTTGCATGTTATGCCACTTGACCAAAACTTGGTTAAATCTCAATCGACTTAGACCTAGCCACACCCTTTTGTTATCTAACAATCGTACACCAACCAATGGCGAGATGGTCGAAATCTGCACACATTCAACACTCATTGTGATAAGTGGTTAAATACACAATTCTTTTACAACGCACGGGTCCTTTTGCTAGTAATAATCTTTCCCTAATAATAAAGCATGGATTGATTTTGTCGGGTTCACCGTCGTGGCTTTTTTTATAAAAAAATCCCTGAAGTTGTTGACAATTCACTACTAGAAAAAGGCCTACTAGTGGCGCACCAGTTTTGCCTACTAATGGCGCACTACTGGTGCGCCACTAGTACCACGCCACTAGTATTTTTTTACTAATGGCGCACCACTGGTGCGCCATTAGTATCTGGTATACTAATGGCCCACCACGCCATGCACCATTAGTATAGACCACCATGCGCCATTAGTATCTGGCATACTAATGGCGCACTCTGGAGTGATGCGCCATTAGTATGAATATTAGTTTTTTTTACTTTTCTGAATTTTGCACAGGTTACAAAATATATTATTGGACAGAATATAGACAGTACCCCACAGCAAGAGTAGATTCATCGAATACAATAGAAGATTAGTCTCCGAATACAATTCATCATATTAGTCTTCGAATTCAAAAGACCGAACAAAGATAGAACATTACAAGTCTCGAGACCGCGAGTAGCGAGTTTGTCGAAAGTAATACTAATCCTAACAAGTCCTACTAATCATCATCATACAACTTCTACTCGTTATTAATAACAAGTCATACGATCATCATCTTGATAGTCATCGAACCAACCCTACTTAATTGTTTTTAGCACATGATTATCAGTATTAGGCAGGACCTAAATACCTTATTTAAGGTAAAATAGCATGAAACAATATAGACTCCGACTCTTCATTATGGAGAATGGAGAACATCTTGTCTCCAATTCTTGCGTTTCGCTTCCTTTTGCTTCCAAGAACCTCCTTACGACTATCCATACATTTTTTTCATCCTTTGATTTTCATGTCTCCACTTCTTTTAGAAATCTCGTATGGACAGTTGAGATTCGTAGGATGATCTGGCTGTATGTTCAAAACATTAAGACTACCTTTTTGATACATCAAATGAGGCACACAATCCTCTGGGATTATTTGTTGAAAAATATAGTAATAACTTCATAGTTAGCAATGATGTACTAGTTTTAGAAGTATGCAAAAGATGCACGGATGTCGTAATAGTAAAAATCTTATCAGGGTATCTCCATGGTAGTTACCGTAGTTGAACACATGCACTAGTGGCACGTATTGACCATAATGTTGAGGAGTTTGATTGTGGATATTGTAATTCTCAATGTCAGTACAAAATCCGACCAGATGATTTTTCTCCTTGTAAGTTGTTAATTCGGAGCCATCGGTGTAGTGGGTTTTGCCTACCATCTCCCGCACATTCTTTGAACAATAAAAATAAGCTGTCAACTATTTTGAAATAAGCAATATAAATTAGCTAATAACTATGTTTGAGAAACTCACATAGCGGTAGAACTGGAGGCGTATCAACAAGGACCCAAATGTCCATATTGTCTTGGTCGATGTCAGGATTACCAAGATCCATGGTGATAAGCATACCCTCATCAAAACCATACATCTTGCAAAATGCTTCTCAATTTTTGCAACCAAAAAGGGTTACGCTCTCAGAATTATACAGATTTACTTCAAAGTCCACATCGTGATGAGTTCTTAGGTGAATTTTCTTTGTTTCAGAAATTTCATGGTCTTTAAAATCCATCCTCTCCAAGACATAGTGTCTTGCATGGCATGGGATAAGCTATACTCGAATTGAAAAAGATGAAAAATACACGTTGAAATAATTGAAGTCATGCTTAATTATGAAAAAAAACAATTGTCGTCGTTGTGTACCGTTTCGACTTCAAAGGTCTCCTCGAGCTTAATGCTGAAGCGCCGATCATCGTCCAGGTGAGGCCTGTCGCACAGACCTCGATCGTCGTGGCACCAGCCACACTCCCCCGGGAGACTTTCGTCGTCCGATGACGACATTTCCTACGTTCATAATTTAAAACTACATCATCTCTTGACATTAGTAATAACTATGAGTTGATATCACACTTTTATATGTATAACACAAGAGGCAGTTGATCCTACTTAATTAAGTACTAAGATACCCAGGCCCATGCATTAGTCGCAAGTACCCCATATGTCCTATTTTTAGCAAAATCATGCTAAAATTCACGGAAAATTTCAGCATGACCTTTGCTGAAAATAGGACATATGGAGTACCCGAATTTGCCGGAACGGAAGTTAATCGACATTCCAGCAAACTCAAGGGCCTCTCGGGGTACCTGCAAAATCATCATGACACGATGGTCGGAGACATGACCTTTGCTGAAAATTGTTTTCTATAAAAGATGATCATGCTAGCCATCCAGGCAGGTGATTGTCACTCAAATTAAGCTGGGCTTCGACTGACTGAAGCATCTGTCTTTCTCCCTTTCTTTTTCTCTCTTCCTTTCACATTAACTTTACTTTCCAAAGGAAATAAAAATACAATGCATACATACATACTAAAGCAGGTAGATAGATAGTTAGATAGATGAGCATGTTTAGTTTGCAAGAATGAATATAAACAAGCAAAGAATGCATGCATGCATATCAAGCCTGCCTTGACAAATCTACCAAGCCTGCCTAAAGCATGTCTGCATGATGGGTATCACACTATCAGTTACTACAAGTTAATTACTAGTCATGCCAAATAAGATACTCCTCCTCCTCATCATATAAAAAAAATGACCAATCAGAATTAGTTAAGCTCAGTCTCAATGTTCTGAAAACATAAGAGCTCATGTCATACATATGCTGGTGTGGTAAAGGAAAATATTGATAAAATAGCTCTAGCTCTCAAGAGTCTAAATGGAAGCATGTGAAAAAATGGCCAAGATTGCACCTTCTATCTACTCTGGCCCTAAGTCCCAATTTAATTTTACAAGCCAAAGCATGAGAAAACAACAGATAGAAGAAAAATCAAGCTTGCAGATTTAAAATATGGTTTGACACAAGGCATGTTTTCTTATTTCAAGATATCGAACAACCTTCATTTGAGCCAAGGCAGGTAACTTTTAAGCTATGCCACTGACCAATTAGGCTCATTTTTCAAACTCCTGAGCTTGCAACTTTGCACCCCCTGCCTAATAGACTAGACATACTGATTAAATCTTACACCCTATCCATCGAGTTTCACACTGACAGAAAGAAAATCACATTTATCATCAAATGCTAAGATAACATCATTCAAGTGCTTCAATTGACAAATTTGCATAGCAGAGGAGCTCACCGTCCGGTGACAAGGCAGAGGCAGGTCGGCAGCGGCCGACGTTGAAGAGGGGGGCATCGTCGAGGAGGGCGGTGAAGAGGGGGGCGTCGGCGTCTCGCCTGGATGCTCTGCACGACAGGGGAGGGGGCGGTGTCCGGAGGCAGAGGATATGGTGGGCACGGCCTTGAACTCGGGGTTGTCGGTGGAGGAGATGGTGCGGGGAGCTGGCGGCGGGCAGAGTCGTCGGTGGCGGGGCTGGATTGGGGGGTGGGGGAGGAGGAAGGCGGCGGCGGCGGGGCTGGATTGGGGGGTGGGGGAGGAGGAAGGCGGCGGCGGGGAGCGATAGAGAGATTTGGGGGCGGCGGCGGTCTGGTGGGGGCGGCGACGGATGGGGCACGAGGCCGAAGGCGATGGACGGGCGGAGGAGGAGGGGGGCTTACGGGCGGAGGAGACCGGGCGGCGGCGCAGTGGGTGGGGCGACGGCGCAGTGGGTCGGCGACAGCGCAGTGGGTCGGCGGCGAGGCCCGAGACGGCGAGGCGGGGTGCGGGGGTCGCGGAGCGGCCGGGTGTGGAGCGAGGAGGGGAAGTGAAGGAAGGGACGAAGGGATCAGGCGAATTAACTAGGGGGAAGATTACTAATGACGCACCCCCCAGCGGTGCGCCATTAGCTAGGGAAAAAAACTTAGTAATGACGCATCTGTGGACACTATCTACATGATGCGTCAATAGTATGTTTGGAAAAATGAAAAAAAATTGTTACTAGTGACGCACCATGTATCTGGTGCGCCATTAGTGTCTTCTATTATATTGTAGTGGCGCATCACATGTCAGATGCGCCATTTTTTTCATTTCCATTAGTTTTTCTTCGTACGTGGCTTGGCTATCGTACGTGCTTAAACAATGTTGTGGCCACTGAACTAGCCCCTGTTGTGTGTAGGAATCAAAGTCGATTGCGTTGTTAAATTATCCCACCTCGCTCTCTTACATACAATATACCCAACTTATATATGTCTCTCAGTTCCTTCGATATCAGGAAGATGATTATGACAGAGAAGAGCTCGTGGAAGGAAGAGAGGCTAAGGAAGGAAATATATATATATATATATATATATATATATATATATATATATATATATATATATATATATAGGACGAGCATTTGGGACACCTAGGTGCTCAGGCTCCTTATCTTTCCACCGTTAGATTTCATTTAGATGCGTGTTGTTATAAGAATTTTGAAGTTAATGGGTATACATATTTGGAAACAATTACAACGCTGATCATCAATGTATATTATTAGCCCATGCTATGTATGGTAACATATTTCTGGCATGCAAAATAAATGACATACATTCAATCCTTCCTTGTATATAATTAGGAGAGAGGAAAACTAAAAATTAATGGATTATAATTAATCCATATATTTGGGTATAACATTTTATTTTTGTACGCGTATGATTTGAGGTATGTCTATATACTTGGATACCTACAACATTTTCCTACATTAACATAGCCGGATATATACAAATACAGAAACATTTGAGGTATGTCGTATATCTCAAAATTTTATCCAGGTATATACATAGATGGGTATATATGTATTATACTTTGGGTATACAGTTCAACTAAATAACTACAACACTTTAGAACCATTTATATAGCGAGGTATATATACAAAACACTGGGTATACTATTCATGAATGTGAAATTAACATCTTCCGGTATGTTGTATATCTCAAATTTTTAGCCGGGTATGTACATAGTTTACTTTGGATATCATATTTTCTGGGATGTCGTATATCCGAATTTTTTAGGAACTAACATTTCTGGTGTCTGAGGTATCTACTAGAGTACATACATGTATCCTATTTCTACAAAATGTAGGTACCTAAAATATATTATGTATTCTCAGGTTTCTGATATAAAAAATATAAACATACTTAAAAGGGTAAATGAGTAAATCATTTGATTGCTAATCATTTTAAGTTTGCTATATGCAGATAAGCTAGTCGCGTGTATGCAATAATAAGTGTTTTTTTCTGCATGGACGTACCAATAAGTCACACATACCCAAAAATATATTCAGTATATGCATACCCGAGAATATCTTGGGTACTAAAAAATATGCATACTCACAAGTACAAACATTTTGTGCATATTCAAAATATTTTCAGGTATCTGCATACTATATTTATAGGTACAAATATATGTTGTACGTATAATAATGCCCATGTCCATATACTAGCCGGGATAAGAGTCAAATTAGCATATACAAGATTGCTTACATGGAATATGTAGCATGCGTCTTTTTAGAAAATGAATCAATTGACAACAAGAAATTAGCGTGTGACTTTTTTTAGAAGGCAGTCAATTGACGTGGAGGTGCTAGTGCATGCATAGAAAATTTGGAAAGTGAACCAAGGTGCCCAGGCACCTAAGTGTCCCATCTATTTTACCTATATATATATATATATATATATATATATGTATATATATATATATATATAGAGGCTAAGAAAGGAAAGAGGTGGCTAAGCTAAGGAAGGAAAGAGACCATAAATATGGGCTGCTGGAAAGAGAGGATAATTAACTTTCTATATATAATATGGGCTGCTATTATATGGGCTATTAAACGATTCATGAGGACGTGAATAATTTAAGGCGGTGGATATGCATGTTGATTCACGTTGCATGTGTTGCCCTGATCAATGGATGAATTGCCCTGATCAATGGATGAAAAATAGCTGGAGGGACTAAGAGAAGAGGATGTGAATAATTCAAACTCTCCATGCACGTACGTGCCAGGTTGAAAGGCTCAAGATGGAAAAACTTGAGTGGTGTTGATCTTTTTTTAATTGACTTGGAAAATAACTAAACATGAAGAGGTTTTGCCGCTGATCGTTGTTAATTGAAGTTGAATTTGGTGCTTGTTTGTGTCCTTCACAGACTGGTAGAGTGGTACTAATTACTACCCGACATAAAAGCCGGAAAGGAAACGAACACCATCCATAGTCCAAATTGGATATGACATTTTTGGACTAACATATTTACACGTGTTAGCACACTCGCGGGAAGCATGTTAATAACTACTACGACATAAAGTTAGAAACAAAGTGAACACCATCCATAGTCCAAATAGGATTGCACATTGCTGGACTAACATTATGTACATAGGTTACCACACACGCGGGAAGCATATATACCTAGATCGCCTGTGAAGTATATGGCGAAGATTTATACATGCAAGCAGAAAACAAGACAATTGTCTTTAGGTATATACAAAATAAATTGTCTTCATAGAAGATGCATGTCTTATATATCCCAAAAGAGTATGGAAGTGTTTGGTAGTGTTTCCCTGCTACTAATTGTTGTCAATCCTTATGAGGGACGATCCTGGACCAGGTGCGAGGAGTAGATTGCGGAGGGCGTTCCTATCACACCCTGCATTTTGTAACTCTTTTTTTTTGCTCTAATAAAGCATGAAAATTTGGACCAACAAAAACTTTTGCATTATTTGGCTTTTATTTGGAGTTGGTTTTCTCTCTGTGCTTTTCAAATGCTCCTTAAAGTCAACACAACTTTACCTTCTATACTTCATCTCCTTGCCCCAAACTTCTGCCCAATAATCATGCCATGTGTATAGTACAATATAGTATTTTCTTACAAAAATAATTTGGTCAAATGGTATTTTCAAAAGCTAGTTTTTCAAAAACCCCTGAATTAAGATTTGTACTGCAAGTACTTAATTCATGGCAGTAAAAATCTTTCAAAAAATATATTTGAAACCTATTAGATATAAGATCCCCATAAACCACAAAAATATAATTTTAAAAGTTATTTTCCTATTTTATTTAAAGACTTTTTTAAGGCCAGAAATGGTCTTTAATAGATTAAAATTATTTTAATATTTCAAAAATATTTGAGAAAATTTAGGGAAACTTAGTGGATATATATTTTTCATATATATGAGTTTAAACACATGGTCATGTTCAAAATATTGGACAAAACCTTCCAAAACCATTTCTGCCCATTTCAAGGATTTGAAATATTTCCATAAAAATCCAAGAAAAATCCAGCAAGTCACAAATGCATATTGTGATGATCTTGCAAAGCCTCACTTCAATCAAGGTCATTTTGGTCCACCAAAATGCCCCATAGCCCTTTCTGTTCAGAACCTAGTTTGAGCAAGTTTGTACTACCAACTTTCTCTCCTTGACCTCAACTTTTGTGAGCATGTTCATATGACCAAATGAGGCCACCACACCAAGTGGTGCATCAAGGAGACGTGATTTGCTCAACTAGATCTACACAAGTCCATTTCTGCTAATTTCTAGGATTTGCCAAAGTTACATTGGCAACTTTTCCCAAATGAGCTCAAATTTGGTGGCACACCCTATTTCTAAGTGTCATTCCATCCTGTTAAGTATCATGGAAATTGGAGTTCATTTGCTTGCCCAAACCATTATCAAACACCTTCTGACATTTTGCAAAAACCACTGTTTTGACCCCTTCCACTATTTTTGGTAAGCTCAACTTTTTACCAGAGCTTAATCTAGTCACCTTATACCTCCAGTAGCAATGGCAAGACCCCAGGTCAATTATTTGGGGGTGAAACCCTCACTTTCTCTCTCTGAACAGCCCCTGTACCCCTCTTCCTCACCTCCCTCCTCACCCCAGTGGCCATCCAGAGCATCCAATGCCCCTCCCCACTTCTTTACTCCCTCCTAGAGCTGCCAGACATCAGTGGCCGCGCCCACAAGGCATATAATATGCCATGGCATGCCATTTGGGCGCTCTGGAGCGCGCTACAGTGCGCTCCCGCACTATAGCCGCCCCCTTCCAACCGCCTCCGGCCACCTCGGGCCTCCCCCGCGCGCCTGCCGATGCGCCTCGGCGTCCGCAGCAAGCTATGCGGTCGGCCCCCTCCTCTCTCCTCCTCCCCGCGCCTCCGCGCTAGCCAACAGAGGCCGCCCGAGCGCGCCAATGGTGCGTCTCACACGCGCGCGCCTCTGGCCCTCCTGCTCCCTCCCTCTCTTCTTTCCCTCGCTCTGGACCGAACCCATGAGCACCCCAGACACGGCGCCAGCCCCTCCCGAGGCCCGTAGCGACGAGCACGGGCTCGCCGGCGCACGAGCCCACGGTGGACCGCCGTTCGCCTATTTAAGGGCCTCCCCGAGCCCTTCTCTCCTCACCACTCGCTCTCTGCACCATCGAACCCTCCCCCTGCACCCCGAGTTCCTCTCCAGAGCCGCCCGAGCTCGAGCTCCGCCGCTTCGGCTCGCCGGAGTTCGCGAGGTATAGGCCTCCCCTTCTCCTCCTCGGCCTTGATCTGGAACCCCTGCATCCCTCTGATCCTTTCCCCCTTGTTTCCCCTCTCTGTAGCTGCCGGAAACGGCCGGAGTCACCACCTCCTGAAGCTCCTCCGCCACAGCCCCTCGTCGCCGGTGAACCAGGCACCCCCGCCGGCCAAGTCCACCACCCACCGACGTGCGGTAGTCCCCTGAAGCCATCCCCGCACTCGCCGGAGCTCGCCGTGGCCTCCATCGTCGCCGGTGAGCACCGCGGCCCCCCTGTCCACGGGTTAGTGATGATAGGTGGGTCTCACCTGTCATCCTCTCCCTCGTTCCCGCGCCCCTCTCTCTCTGACCTGCGGGCCCGGGCCATCAGGTTTAAAATGAGTGGGCTGGCGCGCGCGCTGTGCGCTGGCTCGGCTGGGCCGGCCCGCTGGCTGGGCCTGCTGCGCTGCGGCTGTTCTGGCCCAGTAGGCACAGTGCTTCTTCCCCTTTTTTCTTTTTCTGGAATCTTGCAAAAATTCCACAGGATAAAATATATGTCCAAATAAATTAATTCCAATTCCTAAATTCCCAAAATATTGCAACCTATTTAATGGTGCAACTTTCATTCAAATCCAACAAACTTTGCTTCACTGTAAATATTTAAATGTGATTTTAAGCATTTAAATATGCCTTTGTAAATCCATTTCTCCCATTCTGCTGCACCAAATCCAAAACTAGGAATTTCCCCTTCATAGTTTTCAACCTAGTATTTAACAAAAATGAGTTGAAATTTTTCTGAGCACTTTAGTTTTTCTGTTTTATTTTGCCTTATTGTCTCGATATTATTTTGCGATGATAGATTGCGTTGCTGACGAAGGAGTTGGACCAGAAGACTTTGAAGACCCAAAAGACCTTGTTGAGCCAGGCAAACAGCCCTTTGACCATGTCTATGAAACCCTTTTTATGCATTTCATATGGCACTTTATTATTGTTGCATCGGAATCATGATGAGAGGGTAGCCACTTGGTGGGTTGCCTTCATTCCCTCCTTGTTGATACTTGCATTATGCATGACCCTACCTCCTTATGAGGGTTATGCCGATGGGAATAGATAGAATGCTAAAGTAGTGCTATGCAAGAAGGGACGGGAAAATGCATGGTGATGGAAACAAGTACTTTCAAAGGACTTTTCGAAAACCCCGTCGGGTGCCACTTATGCCCGAGGGAGGCAATGAGATGGGTAACCACTTGATGACAAAGTGGTGTACCGAGGCAAGTGTGTGTGTTGTTTTTCAAAAACGGATTAGATTTAAGATTTGTCGACTGTCCCAACCTTACATGCGCAACCACTCTATCCTTATATGGGAAATGGCATTATTGATTACTTAGGCCAATACTAGCTTGGAGCCCGCATTACTAGTGACGGGGGAGAGTTGGTGCTCTCTCTCGGGACGGGGTCGTGCCAGGTAGGGCGGCCATGACTGTTTTCACAGGGCACCGGATACACCGTTGTGTCCCTTCTCGGATGTCACGATCTCGAGTGAGTATCGTATGATGTGCATCGTGAGGATACGGAACAACGAGTGGACTCCTTGTTAGTGTCGCCTAGGGAAAGATAGTGATCGGGTGCTTACCCCGGGTACTTGAGGTACCGCGGGTCGTGGATGACACGGAAGTTCCCCGAATCTTGTGGGTAAAGTGTGCAACCTCTGCAGAGAGTAAAACTATTCGAATAGCCGTGTCCACGATCAAGGACAGTTGGGCGGTGTTGCTTAAACTATGTCCACATGTTTTCAAACCAGTGTGAGTGTTTGGTTAAGTGGGAAGAACTACTCGGGTCAAATCAAAGGACTTGACATGACTAAGTTGGGTTGGTGCCCACTCCTTTTATATTGATACCATTACTTGGGTCAAGTCAAAGGACTTGACATGATTGAGTTGGGTTGGTGCCCACTCTATTTATGTTGATATCCGTAACCTGTCCTCATGGTTACTTGAATTCTCCTGATGCAAGTCCTACGAGTTGTTGAACATGTCATTGCACTCAAAAACTAGCTTTCCGCAAAATTTACCTATATCATGCATTGTTGTACCTTAAACCAAAACATGGGTTGCTTGCGAGTACATTCAAAGTACTCATTGGCTTGCCACTGGTTATTTAATTGGCCAGGCATGGAAGAACAGGAGTTAGAAGAAAAGTTCTTTGAAAATGATCATGCGAACTAGAACGTTTCCCAGTCAGAATGCCTGTAGGGTTAAGGCAGATGGCATGGGTTCTACTTATCGACAAAGATTTCCGCTACTTATGTTTCATTTGATGTTCAACCCTTAAGGCTTTATCTATGTAAGACTTGACCATAATGGCCATAATTTGTGTAAGACGGTATGTATGGATGTAAGACTCTTGTTATTCAGTTTCTGTGTGTTTAGTGAGCATTGATCTCTGGGATCATTGTACACGTGCATTCGGTGATCTCGACCTATGAGTCGGGGTCCCCACAGTCCCTTACGCCAACTTGATGAGATTATAGATTTTGAAATTTTAAACATCTCCTTGCATTGGTACACTTCAATGACATGTGTGTCGTGCAGTGCCCGAGCTGATCGCCTCAAGATTGACAACTTTCGAAGGACGTGGTATGACCAAGTGGACAATGTGGCAACTATCAATAAGGGCAGAAGAAGTATAAGAGGCGGCAGGGGTGTGGTGCTGTGTTGAAATATATGACGTCACATTTGGAAGTCTTGAGATATGGTTATTGAGTTAAGGGCATGTAAGATTTTTCTCTCCCGTTACAACGCATGGGCATATGTGCTAGTAATAATAATAATAATCTATCCCTAATAATAAAGCACAGATTGATTCCATGGGTTCACCGTCACAATACGTTTCTTCCCGTAAATTTACGCTTTTAGTTTTTTTCACCTATATTATTTTCTACATCTGAGGTGGTACTATTCATATGATAAATATCCGTCCGTAATTTTCGTCGGTACGTCTCAAAAACCTTCATAGGTCCGTTTCTCTTGGGCCTAAAAAATTCTTCCTTGGTGTCTCGGAATCGGGCCCATCTATCCCGACGGGTCAGACCGAGGCAAAAAGTGCATAAGTATAGAATCGAACAGGCAACCTCCTGTTGAGGAGTTAACGCCACGACCAACCGACCCAGCTTATGCTATGTGTTAAAGGAAGGCCAACTCGCCTGTCAAATAATACCACATCGCCCCCTTAACTCTGATCCACCCAATTTATATACGTCAATGATTTTCCTGGGAGTTAAGAAGTCGTTTTGGGAATAAGAAAAGAGAGAAAGAAAGAGAGGCTAAGGAAGGACAGAGAGAGAGGGGCTAAAGAAGGAAAGATAGGCTGATTTCAGAAATAAGGAAGCAAGGAAAAACAGACGTGATTCACGTTCTATCAGAGGGCTAAGTATAAGGACCCTAAAAAGGAAGGGGGGGGGGGGGGGGGGGGAAGGAAATGAGAGAGGCTTGGGGGGGAGGGGGGAGGTTAAGGAAGGAAATGAGAGAGGCTTCTGATGATATCAGAAATATAAGGAAGCAAAGAACGGCCAATTTTTTTAGAATCTCATAGTGTGTCTTGCTAAAATTAGTTTAACGGATTATTACGATGTCATTATGCATTGACATCCGATCTACAACTGAAGTTGGACGGAAAATGTGTGTATGCCATTGCTCTTGCTTCAATGCCATTTTTTTTATTTCCTAAATTGCCTCTAGGAAAAACTGGACGCTCTATCAATACATCCACCAATGTTATATTTATGATGCAAAATCTATTCAGTTTCCTTTTTTAATTAACAATGGTGTATACACAATATAAAAAGCTCTCATGCAGGCAAGCGATTTGGATCACAATCTCGCATCATTGATACCAAGTAACAAAGAAGGAAAATGGATAGAGAACAGTATGCACGGATGACCAATGAAGAAAAATAGAAAAAACTAAAAAAGCATCGTGAAAACTATCGGCAAAATAAAATAAAAACTAAGATTCAACCTAGTTGCGAAATAAAACACAAGGGATGAAGAAATATTCAAACATGGAGCCAACACAAAAGAAAAAAATGCTCACAAAAAAGGCAGAAATATGCAAAAATGCAGCAGATTTTTTATTTTATGTTTTGGTACTTTGAATTTTGTTATCTTTTGTATGTATTTTTATTCCTATGCTTGAGTTTATTTTTTCATCACAATCAGAGATGACTGTCTTTAACCAAACCAGCAAATTGTACAACGCATAAGTTTACTAGCGGTTTGTAAAGATTGGTTGGCTGAAAACAAAATTCTCCTTCATGTTATTCCTCAAAACACATTTCCATAGCCATGGATATTGAGTATAGGGGTGTGCGTTTTTCTTCCGTTGCAACGCACGAGCATGTTTGCTAGTCTATCCCTAATAATAAAGCACGGATTGACTCTGTGGGTTCACTGTCACAATACGCTTTCTTTCCGTGAATTGACACTTATTGGAATAGCCCAACGGATTGATTGGAAAGAATAACTTTGAGGTGGTTTTGTACCCTACCATAATCTCTTCGTTTGTTCTCCACTATTAGTGACTTTGGAGTGACTCTTTGTTGCATGTTGAGGGATAGTTATGTGATCCAATTATGCTATTATTGTTGAGAGGACTTGCACTAGTGAAAGTATGAACCCTAGGCCTTGCTTCAACGCATTGCAATACCGTTTACGCTCACTTTTACCATTAGTTACCTTGCTGTTTTTATAATTTCAGATTACAAATACCTTTATCTACCATCCATAGTGCACTTGTATCACCATTTCTTCGCTGAACTAGTGCACCTATACAATTTACCATTGTATTGGGTGTGTTGGGGACACAAGAGACTCTTTGTTATTTGGTTGCAGGGTTGCTTGAGAGAGACCATCTTCATCCTACGCCTCCTACGGATTGATAAACCTTAGGTCATCCACTTGAGGCTTGGTGGGGGGGGGGGGGAGGTTAAGGAAGGAAATGAGAGAGGCTTCTGATGATATCAGAAATATAAGGAAGCAAAGATCGGCCAATTTTTTTAGAATCTCATAGTGTGTCTCGCTAAAATTAGTTCAACGGATTATTACGATGTCATTATGCATTGACATCCGATCTACAACTGAATTGGACGGAAAATGTGTGTATGCCATTGCTCTTGCTTCAATGCCATTTTTTATTTCCTAAATTGCCTCTAGGAAAAACTGGACGCTCTATCAATACATCCACCAATGTTATATTTATGATGCAAAATCTATTCAGTTTCTTTTTTAATTAACAATGGTGTATATACAATATAAAAAGCTCTCATGCAGGCAAGCGATTTGGATCACAATCTCGCATCATTGATACCAAGTAACAAAGAAGGAAAATGGATAGAGAACAGTATGCATGGATGACCAATGAAGAAAAATAGAAAAAACTAAAAAAGCATCGTGAAAACTATCGGCAAAATAAAATAAAAACTAAGATTCAACCTAGTTGCGAAATAAAACACAAGGGATGAAGAAATATTCAAACATGGAGCCAACACAAAAGAAAAAAAATGCTCACAAAAAAGGCAGAAATATGCAAAAATGCAGAAGATTTTTTATTTTATGTTTTGGTACTTTGAATTTTGTTATCTTTTGTATGTCTTTTTATTCCTATGCTTGAGTTTATTTTTTCATCACAATCAGAGATGACTGTCTTTAACCAAACCAGCAAATTGTACAACGCATAAGTTTACTAGCGGTTTGTAAAGATTGGTTGGCTGAAAACAAAATTCTCCTTCATGTTATTCCTCAAAACACATTTCCATAGCCATGGATATTGAGTATAGGGGTGTGCGTTTTTCTTCCGTTGCAACGCACGAGCATGTTTGCTAGTCTATCCCTAATAATAAAGCACGGATTGACTCTGTGGGTTCACTGTCACAATACGCTTTCTTTCCGTGAATTGACACTTATTGGAATAGCCCAACGGATTGATTGGAAAGAATAACTTTGAGGTGGTTTTGTACCCTGCCATAATCTCTTCGTTTGTTCTCCGCTATTAGTGACTTTGGAGTGACTCTTTGTTGCATGTTGAGGGATAGTTATGTGATCCAATTATGCTATTATTGTTGAGAGGACTTGCACTAGTGAAAGTATGAACCCTAGGCCTTGCTTCAACGCATTGCAATACCGTTTACGCTCACTTTTACCATTAGTTACCTTGCTGTTTTTATAATTTCAGATTACAAATACCTTTATCTACCGTCCATAGTGCACTTGTATCACCGTTTCTTCGCCGAACTAGTGCACCTATACAATTTACCATTGTATTGGGTGTGTTGGGGACACAAGAGACTCTTTGTTATTTGGTTGCAGGGTTGCTTGAGAGAGACCATCTTCATCCTACGCCTCCTACGGATTGATAAACCTTAGGTCATCCACTTGAGGGAAATTTGCTACTGTTCTACAAACCTTTGCACTTGGAGGCCCAACAACGTCTACAAGAAGAAGGTTGTATAGTAGACATCAAGCTCTTTTCTGGCGCCGTTGCCGGGGAGGTGAGTGCTTGAAGGTATATCTTTAGATCTTGCAATTGAGTCTTTTAGTTTCTTATTTTATCACTAGTTTAGTTTATAAAAGAAAACTATAAAAAAAATGGAATTGAGTTTGTCTCATACGCTTCATCTTTTTAATATCTTTCGTGAGTATGATGGAAAGGATAATTGTGCTCAAGTGCTAGAAGAAGAAATCTATAAAATGTTTGGCACTAAATATTTGAATGATGAGCATGATTGCAATGTTGTTCGTATGAATTCCTTGAATATCCATGATACTAATGATATGCAAAGCCACAAGCTTGGGGAAGCTATGTTTGATGAAGATGATATTTTTTGTCCCCCAAGTTTTGATAAGCAAATTTATTATGATGAAAGCATGCCTCCTATATATGATGATTATTGTGATGACACGTATGCTTTAAAGAATAATAATAACAATGAAACTTGTCATCTTGATTTCAATTTTCAATCCCATGATAGTTACTTTGTTGAGTTTGCTCCCACTATTATTCATGAAAAGAATTTTGCTTGTGTGGAGAATAGTAAATTTTCTATGCTTGTAGATCATGAAAAGAATGCTTTAGGTACTGGTTATATTGTTGAATTCATTCATGATGCTACTGAAAATTATTATGAGGGAGGAATATATGTGTCACACCCTAGCTAGTTCATGCATTAGAGTGTTGCATCATGTCTACTCTTCAAGAAAACTGAAATGGGGATGGCAGAACCCCCAACACCCCCTGGAAACAACTAGGGTTTACTGAAATCTTTTTCAATGAACCTGAAATGCCCTTCTAAAAAGTTCACCCTTTTTGTTTTGGGTTAGAACCTCTCACAAAATGGGTTCACATTTTTCCAGGACACATAAGATCATTGGATTAAATCATTACTATTTGCATTTGGGTAATTTAAATCCTATAAATATTTTAAAATGCCCAAATAATCCTGAAAGTATTTTTAGGCTGTTGAGAATATTCCCAAATGTGCCTCTGAATATTTTTAGGTTTTTCCTAGATGGAATAATATTTTTACTATTTCAAAACCCAGAACAAGAATAAATAAAAAGAAAAACAAAAGCAGAGAGCACAAGCTTACCCGGCGCTCACCTAGCAGGCCCACCTGCCGGCCCAGCCCAGCAACCACTCCAGCGAGCTGCTTGACTCGGCCAGGCTGGTAGGCAGGTGCTCGACACTGGCACCAGCGCGCGCCACGCAGCTGCCCGCTGCCCTGCTTCCTCCCCTCGCCGTTCTGCTACCCTGGGTCGGTCACCCACTCCTCCCCCGAGCTCGCAGACACGCCCCTTCCTCCCCAGCTCCTCTCCCTCGCTCTCCCGCACCATGGCCGACGCTGCCGCGCCCGCGCCACCGTGATAACCGCGTCCGCCGTTGTCCCCGTGCCGCGTCACCGTGTCCGTTCGCTCCGCCGTCGTCGTCCACGTCGAGCAGGCTGAGCCCCGAGCGCTCGCCCGCTCTGGAGTCGCCCCTGACCCCGTCTTCCCCAACTCCGGCCGCCGAGATCGTCATCGTCCCCCGCTCAGCTCCGGCCTTCCCCAAGCCCGCTTTGACGCTTGCTGCAATCGCCTTGAGCTCAGCTCCGTCCTCCCCTTCTCCGTTAACTCTCTCCTGCACCGTATGAACCGCACCACCTTCACCCACACCCGCCGCCGCCGAGCTCATCGCCGACGTGACTCCGGCCACCCACCGGCCACACCACTTTGACCAACGCACTCACCGCACTCGCAGGAACCCGTAGCACTACTCCACGCGCCTCGCCGTGCCCCATAGCCTCAGGTTCGACCTCACCCGAGCTCCGGCAGCCGCACAGCTCGTCACTGGCGACGTTTCCGGCCACCCCGAGCTCCACCTCTGCCACCAAACGACGCGGCTTGCTCCCAGCTACGCGTAGATGCTCTCCGCCGCCCATTTGGTCGCCGGAGCACGAAACCCGCACTGCCTCGCCGCGTCTGGCCTCGCCGGTGGCTAAACACCAGCGAGTTTGACCTCGTTTGACCCTAGTTGACCCCGTGTGGGCCCAGGTTGACTCCCCCTGAGTCTATCACAAGTGGGACCGCTCTGCTAATTAACTTAGATTAGCGCTAACTACATTTAGTTAGTTAATTAACTACTGACACGCGGGTCCCACTAGTCAGGTTTGACCTGGACTGGCTCCGTTGACCACTGACGTCACCCTGACGCAATGCTGACGCAATAATTCAATTACTGGAATTATTCACATGCAGGAAATACCAGGAAATACTACAAACTTCAAAAATTCATAACTTTTAATCTGTAACTCCTAATGCAAAGATTTATATATGAAATTTGATTAGAAAAATTCAATCTTTCCATCTGTAATGGTTTCATGCATGACAAAACAATTTAACCTTGCTGTTTAGGTGAAACAAGCTAATGCACTTAAATGGCTTAATAACTTAAGCTTCCATTTGAACCTTTGATTCAAATAGACTCAAACCAACTTGTTTCACAATGCATTAGCCAGGACACCTCATATTGCCATGTCATAGCGTGCAGCATATTGTTGCATATTGCCATGTGATGATTGTGTTCTGTGGTGTCTTTCGTGGTAGGTTCTGCCTCCAAGGATGTTTCCGATTATCCAACTGAAGGGCAGTACCCTACTACTACTCCATCAGGCAAGCAGCCCCATTGATCATATCGATACAATCCCATGTTCTCGCTTCTGCTCTTATTTACTGCATTAAGACAACAACGTTTCAAACTGCTGTGTGCTGCGGTAGTTGAACCCTTATCCTTTGCATGACTTGTCATTGCCACAATAACTAGATGAAACCCACTAGCATCTGTAGGAGTTGATTGAGCCATGTATGTGTTTCCTACCTTGTTATGCCTGCTATGCTTAGAGTTGTGTTAGGTCTGGTTCATCTGGGTGATGGGCTAGAGTGAAATGATTACGTCGGTAATGTGAGGGATGTGTTGAACATGATTTGGTAAAGGTATCGATGAGAGGCCATGTAGGAGTACATGGTGGGTTGTTTCATTGAGGCCGTCCCTAAGAACTGAGATCTGTATGCGTGATTTAAGATTCAGCTACTACCACACATTGGGCCCTGAAATATGACCCCGCTCGACTTACTGACCCCTCTCGTCCTCTGTCTAGGAGTTGCAACTAGTTTCTGGTGTTTATATGTTATGTGTTGGCGGCCGTGCGTAGCACTGACCCTAGGGGTGGGCTATGATGCGGTAGATACACCATGGCCGGGTATGCCGGGCACCCGTTTGGCGTCTCGGTACCCTGTACACATTGTTTGGGGCCGTTGAGGACACCCTGGCTGGATTTCCTTGCGGATGGAACCCGAATAGGCGATAAACCTGGACTAGAGACTTGTGCGGTTAGTCAGGTCGTGGTCTACACCCACGTCGGTTTTCGCTTGAAGTCTGCCGAGCACATGTCGTGTGCAGATGCTAAGTAGTGGAAACATGTGTGACGAAGTACACCCCTGCAGGTATACAACTATTTGAATAGCCGCGTCCGCGGTAAAGGACTACTTGGTTGCCTATACAGTTCATAAACAAGTTAATGGTTACTACTAAAAGATTCAAGATAAGTGTGAGTACCGAGGATGGCCCTCTCGTAGGATGACGAGGGAGGGTCCACGATGGAGTATTGTGTTGGTGATTAGTGGACTCGTGTGCGGAAACTACTTTTACAAGTGGTGTCTCGTAGGATAGCTTAGCCAAGAGTCAAAGCTGGCTTGCTGCAATAACTCCACCACCTTCTTGAGAATGAGCATGTATAGTAGGATCTGTTGTAAGACTTGCTGAGTACCTTTGTACTCATGTTGCTTTAATTACTGTTTTCAGACGACAACACCACCCCCTCCGATGGGTTTTATGTAGACCTCGACATCGATGAGTGACTTGCCACCCAGGTGGTGATTCTGGCCATGGAGGGCCCTATGTAGATAGACAGGCTTCGTCAAGCCTTCTTTCTTTCTAGTGTCTGTACTCAGACTATTTTGCTTCCGCATGTGCTTGTATGCTTGTATGACTTGAGTGTCGGGTCATGTGACCCCTACCTGTATGAACATGTTATGTATGGCTCTCCGGCGCCTTTAAATAAAGTACTTTGAGTTGTAGAGTTTTGTTGTGGTGCCATGTTGTATTTACACATATCGAGCATATTGTGTGTATGATTGAAATGCTTGGTATGTGTGGGATCTAACAATCTAGTTGTTTATCCTTGGCAGCCTCTCTTATGGGGAAATGTAGTCTAGTGCTTCCATGAGCCATAGTAGTCCGCTACAGCCCGGTTCACCGGAGTCCTGCTAGCCCAGCACTACTGCTCAGGACACTTGACTGGCCGGCATGTGTTTCACTTTGTTCCTGTGTCTGTCCCTTCGAGGAAATGTCACGCGGTGACATCCGGAGTCCTACCTAGCCTGCTACAGCCCGGGTTCCCGAAGTCCTGTTAGCCCAGTGCTACAGCCCGGATTCACACGCTGCTGACCGACATGTTCGATGTGATTCATGTATGCCCGTCCCCATAGGTTAGTGCCGCTTTGGGTTCACGACTAGCCATGTCGGCCCGGGTCCTCTGTCATATGGATGCTAGCGACACTATCATAAACGTGAGCCAAAAGGCGCAAACGGTCCCGGGCCATGGTAAGGCGACACCCGTGGGAATACCGTGCGTGAGGCCGCAAAGTGATATGAGGTGTTACCGGCTAGATCGATGTGACTTGGAATCGGGGTCCTGACAGCGTTGGCATCAGAGCCGGACTGCCTGTAGGTTCGTTGAGCCAAACTGGTTGATGTCGAGTCTATAAATGCTTTAATTATACGTAGGGGAATTGATTGTGGGAGGGAATGTAAGGCTCTTTTACTCCTTTACCTTATGCCCTCTGATATGAGTCATTCTCTTCTCATTCTACGTGGGTTAAGAACTAGGCTTTCTTCTCTCTATCAGGTTCACGTGTTACTAATTCGTAGTAGCTTATAGGATTGTTGTTACAAGCCTCAGTGCAGTTTCTACTACTTTTAGTATGTTGTCAGTTGAACCAGAACCTTGATATGATGTTGTTGAGTGGTTTTGCAAACTGTTGTGAATGTCTCAAATCTTTTTCTGAGCATTTACAGCCGTTATGCTGTCCGATTTCTCCTAGAAAATTCTAATGCCTTTGCATTATGCTGTGCTTTCAGATGGCCACCCGTTCCCAGAACCAAGTGGTTCGTCTGACTCGGTGCCTCGATGTACCCGGTCACACGGCCATGCTGGTCCGGGTGATGGTCGAGACAGGCTATCGATGGTATCCTGAGTATACCGTCGAGGAGCAGTTCCGAGACTTCAATCAGAGCCAATACCTTTGTACTGTCAGGATATATCCCTCTTATCCTGGAGCCACTGAACCCCTCCACTGCTCTTATGGACTTGGGGTTACTATCAAGATGTCCGTGCAGGACGCAACTTACTCAATGATGACTATCATTCGAGCCAGAACTGCCTTGCTCCAGAACACCCATTTTCGCTACATGCCAGCCTCACTCCCTGGAGCATAGGGGTACTATCAGGCTTTGTACTATGAATCTACACATGAGGATTCACTACTCCACACCACTGCCGAGATGCTCGAGGACAAGGACCGCGAAAATCTGGCCTTGCAAATGGAGCTCTTCAACTCTCGTTCTGATCACTGGGCCACATTGACTCGGTTTGCACCTGCTGTGCAGGCGGGATACATGGACATGAGGGACCTGTACCCCGTACGGTCTGGATTGCCAGATTGTATGGACTGGCGTGATGTAGGAGGCATCACCCCTCCTCACGGTCCTCGCCTGCCACCGTTTGTTGGACCAAGGCCACATCCGAGTCCCTATGGCCCGCAAGCTCCACAGGACCGTCTGTTCCCAGATGATCATGTTCCGCTTCCAAGTTTTGGTGGTGAATTTTATGAGGATTACTACGGAGCTGTCTGAGCTAGTAGTAGTTTCACTAGTACTATAATAGTTGTATTCTCCATAGTCCTGCATGACCGTGGGATACGACTTGGTGTGTATCACGCTCCGGAGGTGTAGAAAATAATGTATAGGAGCTTGGAATGCCTCCGATGAGATGTAACGTCTTTCATCGTAGTTGTACTCTAGCCTGGGCTTGTACTAAACTATGTACAGTGTGTATGACCGATGGTATATATATGGCAGTTTCTATATTACCATGTCGTGCAATGAACATCTCAGCATTCCATGTTATCCATTACATTCCGCATTTCTTTGCCAAGATTGTGCCATCCTTGTCTAAACCATTGTCTTGTTTTCCTAGGATGGTCAACACCCGCAGCAACCCTGCTGCCCCGGAGCAGGGGGAAGCCAGTGCAGCTAGGGATGAGAATCTGCCTCACCCGCCTTCTCTGGCCGAAGTTATGCTGAAGGCAGAAAGAAACAAGTGCGAGACTAACCGCTTGCTGGAGCGGATTGAGCAGAACACTGCACGTCATCAGAGAAACGACTTGGTGTCAATCAATGACTTTATCAAGTTGTATCCACCAAAGTTTAATCATTCCGTCAAGCCCCTAGATGCGGATGATTGGCTTCGCAGCATCACCCATAAGCTATGTTCTGCCAACGTAGTCGAAGCTGATAAGGTTACCTATGCTGCCTATCACCTCGAAGGCCCTGCTAGCCTTTGGTGGGAAAACTTTGAGGCTATGCGCCCGGTCGACCAAATCACTACTTGGGCTGAATTTAGTGAGGCTTTCCGTGAGCATCACATCCCGGAAGGTCTCATGGATCGTAAGAGGGAAGAGTTCTGCAATTTCACCCAAGGCAGACTGAGTGTGGATGCATACAGCCGTGAGTTTGGAAATCTAGCATGTTATGTTCCTGAAGAGGTATCCACCGACGCTAAGAAGCAGACAAGGTTCCGCAAGGGACTTAGCCCCGAGCTTCGCCGCGATCTTTGTCTGCACGAGTGCACCTCCTTCCAGAAGCTGGTCAATAAGGCCATCAGTGCCGAGACAGGTCAGACTGACTATGACTCTTCACGCAAGCACTCCCATGATTTTGGTTCTTCATCCAGCCCTGGATCTCAGAAGCGCCGGGTGTGGACTCCAAGCACAACGCTGCCACCCAGGTTCACTCCGAGGCCATCCTTTGAGGAGCCTCGCCCCAACCAGCAGTTTGCACCGCCTAAGCCCTATGGTGGCCCCGCTGCTAATGCTGCTCCACGCCCCAATGTTGTGACATGTTTCAAGTGTGGAGAGCCGGGTCACTACAGTCGAGAGTGCCCCCAGAACAACAACCCCAACCAGTCTGGAAAGTCCGTTGGCCGTGGTAAGCCAGCGGGAAAGACATTCTACGCCAAGCCAGCCACCACTACACGTGGCCATGTCAACTATGTCTCAGCTGAGGAGGCTCATGATGATCCTAACGTCGTCCTTGGTACGCTCCTTGTTAATTGTCATCCGGCATCTGTTCTTTTCGATACTAGAGCATCTCATTCATTCATATCTGAGAGCTATGCTCGATTGCATAACACGACATTCTGCGACATGCCCACTTCCATGGAAATTCAAACCCCTAGCTCTAGATGGCAAACTTCTAGAGTAAGCCATGGGAATGAAATTCTTGTCGATAGACTTGTCTTCCTTGCATCTTTAATAGCTCTCAAGTCCTCGGACATAAACATCATCTTGGGTATGGACTGGATGTCAGCTCATTATGCTAAGATTGATTGTGCCACTAGAACCGTTCAACTTACTCACCCATCGGGCAAGACAGTCAATGTCTTAACTCGAGTGGCCAAGCGCCAGCTTTACTCCCTAAATGCCAACCCCCTTCCAGACCTTGAAGATATTCCGGTAGTCCGAGACTTTCCGGATGTCTTTCCAGAAGAACTGCCAGGTGTTCCACCTGACAGGGATGTCGAGTTCGTGATAGACCTTGTTCCAGGAACCGTCCCAATTTCTAGAAGACCCTATAAGATGGCACCCTTAGAACTAGTTGAGCTTAATAAACAACTCGACGAGTCCTTGAAAAAGGGTTTCATCCGTCCTAGTTCTTCTCCTTGGGCTTGCCCCATCCTCTTCGTCAAGAAGAAGGATGGAACGGATCAGATGGTTGTAGATTACCGACCTGTCAACTTGGTCACTATCAAGAACAAGTATACGCTTCCCAGGATCAACGATCTGTATGATCAGCTCGCTGGATCCTCAGTTTTCTCCAAAATGGATTTGAGGTTGGGCTACCATCAAATCAAAAATCAAGAACGGGGAAATTCCCAAAACGGCTTTTGTTACTCGTTATGGCCAATACGAGTACACCGTCATGTCCTTCGGTTTAACCAATGCCCCGGCCACCTTCTCTCGGTTAATGAACTCGATCTTCATGGAGTATTTGGATAAATTCATCGTGGTATACCTCGATGATATACTCATCTACTCCAAGAATGAGGAATAACATGCCGAACATCTAAGGCTGGTATTGACGAAACTTCGAGAGCATCGCCTTTATGCCAAATTCTCCAAGTGTGAATTTTGGTTGCCAGAAGTGACCTACCTAGGCCATGTAATCTTTGGTAAGGGTATTGCTGTCAATCCCGAGCGAGTTCAAGCCGTCCTTGATTGGACTCCACCTGAAACAGTCAAGTAAGTTCAGAGCTTCCTTGGCTTAGCGAGCTATTGTCGCCGCTTCGTCGAGAATTTCTCCAAGGTTGCTAAACCTCTAACTGAACTCCTCAAGAAAGATAAAAAGTTCGAGTGCACCCCATAGTGCGAGTTCAGCTTTCAGGCACTGAAAAGACGCCTGATATCTGCTCCCGTACTGGTACCACCAGATTTCTCCAAGGACTTTATTATCTATTGCAACGCCTCGCGACAAGGACTAGGTTGCATACTCATGCAAGATCGTCAGGTAATTGCCTATGCTTCACGGCAATTACACCCACATGAGGAAAACTATCCCACACATGATCTAGAGCTTGCAGCTGTAGTCCATGCACTTAAAACTTGGCGACATTACCTTCTCGGTAATCGTTGCGAGATCTTCACCAATCACCAAAGTTTGAAATATATCTTCACCCAACCAGATTTGAATATCAGGCAAAGACGTTGGGTCGAGTTGATCTCGGATTACGACTTAGGAATAACTTACACCCCGGGCAAAGCCAATGTCATGGCTAATGCGCTAAGTCGTATATCTTATTGTAACAACCCGATGTTACAACAAAGTCAACCACTTCTTCACGAGGAGTTTCGTAAGCTTAACCTTCGCATAGTTCCTCGAGGATTCCTATCCACCTTGGTGGCGAAGCCTAACCTTACAGATCAAATCATAGCTGCCCAGAAGCGTGATAAGGGCATATCCCGGATTAAGGAAAACATCGCTAGTGGAGTTGCTAAATGTTTTTCCATGGATGAGCGAGGTGTTGTCTTCTTCGAGAACCGCTTGGTGGTTCTCAGGAAACAACATCTATGTCAGTTGATTCTTAAGGAAGCTCATGAATCCCGTCTCACCATTCATCCCGGTAGTACTAAAATGTATCAAGACCTACGCCAGAGGTTTTGGTGGACTAGGATGAAGAGAGAAATTGCTCAATACATTGCTAGTTGCTACGTCCGTCGTTGTGTTAAAGCAGAGCATGAACTGCCTGCTGGCACCCTTCAACCTTTGGCTATTCCTGAATGGAAATGGGATAAAATCAGTATGGATTTCATTACCGGGTTTCCCAGGACCAAGAGAGGGAATAATGCAATCTTCGTCGTTATTGATCGTCTCTCCAAAGTAGCCCACTTCCTACCTGTTCGTGAGAGTATCACCGCTAGCCAGCTAGCTGACTTATACATCTCCCGAATAGTGTCTCTTCATGGTGTCCCATTGGAAATTAACTCAGACCGTGGAAGTCTCTTCACCTCTCAATTTTGGGAAAGTTTCCAAAATGCTATGGGAACTCGTCTCTCTTTTAGCACCGCCTTCCACCCCCAATCAAGTGGTCAAGTAGAGCGAGAAAAATCAAATTCCGGAGGATATGCTCCGAGCTTCTGTCATCTCATTCGGAATGGATTGGGATAAATGCCTTCCATTCGCGGAGTTCGCTTATAACAATAGCTATCAAGCTAGCTTGGGTAAAGCTCCTTTCGAAGTTCTCTATGGAAGAAAATGTCGAACGTCTCTTAACTGGTCAGAAACCGGGGAAAGACAACTCTTTAGCCCGGATATGATTCAGGAAGCAAAAGAGTAGGTTCGCATTATTCGCGAGAAATTGAAAACAACCCAATCTCATCAAAAGAGCCAATATGACCGCAAACATAAGCTCATGACTTATGAAGTCGGCGAGAAGGCTTACCTTCGGGTTACTCCTTTAAAGGGAACACATCATTTCGGTATCAAAGGCAAGTTGGCTCCTCGTTACATTGGACCCTTTCGCATTTTTGCCAAACAAGGAGAAGTTGCCTACCAATTGGAACTACCTCCACATCTTTCCAGAGTTCATGATGTCTTCCATGTTTCTCAACTCAGGCGTTGCTTCGCGGATCCTATCCTGGAGTGGACCACGAAATGCTTGATCTACAAGATAACCTCTCATATCGGGAATATCCTGTTCGTATCCTTGATCAAGCCGAGCGTACCACTCGACGCCATAATATCAAGTTTCTCAAGGTTCAATGGTCACACCATTCCGAAAAGGAAGCCACTTGGATAAGGGAGGATCGTCTTTGACTCGAGTACCCCACCTTCTTCCCAACAGATCCTAAATCTCGGGACGAGATTCTTTTGAGTGGGGGTGAGTTGTCACACCCTAGTGTTGGGGAACGCAGTAATTTCAAAAATTTTCCTACGCACACGCAAGATCATGGTGATGCACAGCAACGAGAGGGGAGAGTGTTGTCTACGTACCAACGCAGACCGACTGCGGAAGCGATCACACAACATAGAGGAAGTAGTCGTACGTCTTCTTCCCGATCCGACCGATCCAAGCACCGTTACTCCGGCACCTCCGAGTTCTTAGCACACGTTCAGCTCGATGACGTTCCTCGGGCTCCGATCCAGCAAAGCGTCGAGGAAGAGTTCCGTCAGCACGACGGCGTGATGACGATCTTGATGTACTACCGACGCAGGGCTTCGCCTAAGCACTACAACGGTACGATCGAGGTGGAATTTGGTGGCAGGGGGCACCGAACACGGCTAAGGAACGATCTCAAGGATCAAGTTGTGTCTATGGGGTGCCCCCTGCCCCCGTATATAAAGGACCAGGGGAAAGGGGTCGGCCGGCTAGGAGGGAGGCGCAGGGAGGAGTCCCACTCCTACCGGGAGTAGGACTCCTTCCCCCAAATCCTATTCCTAATAGGACTCTTCGGGAGAAAGAGAAGAGAGGGGGGCCGGCCCCTTCTCCTAGTCCTAATAGGACTAGGGAAGGGGGGTTCGGCCGGCTAGCCTGTGGGCTGCCCCTTCTCTCTTTTCCACTAAGGCCCAATAGGCCCATTTGCCTCCTGGGGGGTTCCGGTAACCCTCCCGGTAATCCGGTAAAATCCCGATTTCACCCGGAATACTTCCGGTGCCCAAACATAGGCTTCCAATATATCAATCTTTACGTCTCGACCATTTCGAGACTCCTCCTCATGTCCGTGATCTCATCCGGGACTCCGAACAACCTTCGGTACATCAAAATGCATAAACTCATAATAACTGTCATCGTAACGTTAAGCGTGCGGACCCTACGGTTCGAGAACAATGTAGACATGACCGAGACACGTCTCCGGTCAATAACCAATAGCGGGACCTGGATGCCCATATTGGCTCCTACATATTCTACGAAGATCTTTATCGGTCAGACCGCATAACAACATACGTTGTTCCCTTTGTCATCGGTATGTTACTTGCCCGAGATTCGATCGTCGGTATCCAATACCTAGTTCAATCTCGTTACCGGCAAGTCTCTTTACTCGTTCCGTAATACATCATCTCACAACTAACTTATTAGTTGTAGTGCTTGCAAGGCTTATGTGATGTGCATTACCGAGAGGGCCCAGAGATACCTCTCCGACAATCGGAGTGACAAACCCTAATCTCGAAATACGCCAACCCAACATCTACTATTGGAGACACCTGTAGTACTCCTTTATAATCACCCAGTTATGTTGTGACGTTTGGTAGTACCCAAAGTGTTCCTCCGGTAAACGGGAGTTGCATAATCTCATAGTTATAGGAACATGTACAAGTCATGAAGAAAGCAATAGCAACATACTAAACGATCGGGTGCTAAGCTAATGGAATGGGTCATGTCAATCAGATCATTCTACTAATGATGTGACCTCGTTAATCAAATAACAACTCCTTGTTCATGGTTAGGAAACATAACCATCTTTGATTAACGAGCTAGTCAAGTAGAGGCATACTAGTGACACTCTGTTGGTCTATGTATTCACACATGTATTATGTTTCCGGTTAATACAATTCTAGCATGAATAATAAACATTTATCATGATGTAAGGAAATAAATAATAACTTTATTATTGCCTCTAGGGCATATTTCCTTCAGTCTCCCACTTGCACTAGAGTCAATAATCTAGTTCACATCGCCATGTGATTTAGCAGTATTATTTCACATCACCATGTGATTAACACCCATAGTTCACATCGTCATGTGACCAACACTCAAAGGGTTTACTAGAGTCAGTAATCTAGTTCACATCTCTATGTGATTAACACCCAAAGAGTACCAAGGTGTGATCATGTTTTGCTTGTGAGATAATTTTAGTCGACGGGTCTGTCACATTCAGATCCGTAAGTATTTTGCAAGTTCTATGTCTACAATGCTCTACACGGAGCTACTCTAGCTAATTGCTCCCACTTTCAATATGTATCCAGATTGAGACTTTAGATTCATCTGGATCAGTGTCAAAAACTTGCATCGACGTAACCCTTTACGACGAACCTTTTTGTCACGTCCATAATCGAGAAACATATCCTTATTTCACTAAGGATAATTCTGACCGCTGTCCAGTGATCTACTCCTAGATCACTATTGTACTCCCTTGCCAAATCAGTGCAGGGTATACAATAGATCTGGTACACAGCATGGCATACTTTATAGAACCTATGAATGAGGCATAGGGAATGACTCTCATTCTCTTTCTATCTTCTGCCGTGGTCGGGCTTTGAGACTTTACTCAACTTCACACCTTGTAACACAGGCAAGAAACTTTTTCTTTGACTGTTCCATTTTGAACTACTTCAAAATCTTGTCAAGGTATGTACTTATTTGAAAAACTTATCAAGCGTCTTGATCTATCTCTATAGATCTTGAAGCTCAATATGTAAGCAGCTTGACCGAAGTCTTTCTTTGAAAAACTCCTTTCAAACACTCCTTTTATGCTTTACAGAATAATTCTACATTATTTCCGATCAACAATATGTCATTCACATATACTTATCAGAAATGCTGTAGTGCTCCCACTCACTTTCTCGTAAATACAGGCTTCACCGCAAGTCTATATAAAACTATATGCTTTGATCAACTTATCAAAGCGTATATTCCAACTCCGAGATGCTTGCACCAGTCCACAGATGGATCGCTGGAGCTTGCACATTTTGTTAGCACCTTTCGGATTGACAAAACCTTCTAGTTGCATCACATACAACTCTTCTTTAATAAATCCATTAAGGAATGCAGTTTTGTTTATCCATTTGCCAGATTTCATAAAATGCGACAATTGCTAACATGATTCGGACAGACTTAAGCATAGATACGAGTGAGAAAAACTCATCGTAGTCAACACCTTGAACTTGTCGAAAACCTTTTTCGACAATTCTAGCTTTGTAGATAGTAACACTACTATCAGCGTCCGTCTTCCTCTTGAAGATCCATTTATTTTCTACGGCTTGCCGATCATCGGGCAAGTCAACCAAAGTCCATACTTTGTTCTTATACATGGATCATATCTCAGATTTCATGGCTTCAAGCCACTTTGCGGAATCTGGGCTTACCATCGCTTCCTCATAGTTCGCAAGTTCGTCATGGTCTAGTAACATGACTTCCAGAACAGGATTACCGTACCACTCTGATGCGGATCTCACTCTGGTTTACCTACGAGATTCGGTAGTAACTTGATCTGAAGTTTCATGATCATCATCATTAGCTTCCTCACTAATTGGTATAGGTGTCACAGAAACCGGTTTCTGTGATGTACTACTTTCCAATAAGGGAGGAGGTACAGTTACCTCATCAAGTTCTACTTTCCTCCCACTCACTTTTTTCGAGAGAAACTCCTTCTCCAGAAAGTTTCCGAATTTAGCAACAAAAGTCTTGCCTTCGGATCTGTGATAGGAGGTGTACCCAACAGTAACTTTTGGGTATCCTATGAAGACATATTTCTCCGATTTGAGTTTGAGCTTATCGAGATGAAACTTTTTCACATAAGCATCGGAACTCCAAACTTTAAGAAACGACTACTTTGGTTTCTTGCTAAACCACAGTTCAGATTGTGTCGTCTCAACGGACTTAGATGGTGCCCCTTTTTAACGTGAATGCAGTTGTCTCTAATGCATAATCCCAAAACGATAGTGGTAGATCGGTAAGATACATCATAGATTGCACTATATCCAATAAAGTACGGTTATGACGTTCGGACACACCATTATGCTGTGGTGTTTCAGGTGGCGTGAGCAGTGAAAACTATTTCACATTGTTTTAACTGAAGACCAAACTCGTAACTCAAATACTCTTTTCTACGATCAGATTGTAGAAACTTTATTTTCTTGTCACGATGATTTTCCACTTCACTCTGAAATTCTTTGAACTGTTCAAATGTTTCAGACTTATGTTTCATCAAGTAGATATCCCCATATCTGCTCAAATCATCTGTGAAGGTCAGAAAATAATGATACCTGCTGCAAGCCTTAATATTCATCGCACCACATACATCAGTATGTATGATCTTCAACAAATCTGTTGCTTGCTTCAATGTTCCGGAGAACGGCGTTTTAGTCATCTTGCCCAAAAGGCATGGTTCGCAAGCATCAAGTGATTCATAATCAAGTGATTCCAAAATCCCATCAGCATGGAGTTTCTTCATGCGCTTTACACCAATATGACCTAAACGGCAGTGCTACAAATAAGTTGCACTATCATTATTAACTTTGCATCTTTTGGTTTCAATATTATGATTATGTGTATCACCATGATCGAGATCCAACGAACTATTTTCATTGGGTGTGTAACCATATAAGGTTTTATTCATGTAAACAGAACAACAATTTATTCTCTTTCTTTAATGAATAACCGTATTGCAATAAACATGATCAAATCATATTCATGCTCAACGCAAAAACCGAATAACACTTATTTAAGTTCAACACTAATCCCGAAAGTATAGGGGAGTATGCGATGATGATCATATCAATCTTGGAACTACTTCCAACACACATCGTCACTTTACCCTTAACTAGTCTCTGTTTATTCTGCAACTCCCGTTTCGAGTTACTACTCTTAGCAACTGAACTAGTATCAAATACTGAGGGTTTGCTATAAACACTAGTAAAGTACACATCAATAACATGTATATCAAATATACTTATGTTCACTTTGCCATCCTTCTTATCCGCCAATCACTTGGGGCAGTTCCGCTTCCAGTGACTAGTCCCTTTGCAGTAGAAGCACTTAGTCTCAGGCTTAGGATCAGACTTGGGCTTCTTCACTTGAGCAACAACTTGCTTGCCGTTTCTTCTTGAAGTTCCCCTTCTTCCCTTCGCCCTTTTCTTGAAACTAGTGGTCTTGTCAACCATCAACACTTGATGTTTTTCTTGATTTCTACCTTCGTTGATTTCAGCATCACGAAGAGCTTGGGAGTTGTTTCTGTTATCCCTTGCATATTATAGTTCATCACGAAGTTCTACTAACTTGGTGATGGTGACTAGAGAATTCTGTCAATCACTATCTTATCTGGAAGATTAACTCCCACTTGATTCAAGCGATTGTAGTACCCAGACAATCTGAGCACATGCTCACTAGTTGAGCGATTCTCCTCCATCTTTTAGCTATAGAACTTGTTGGAGACTTCATATCTCTCAACTCGGGTATTTGCTTGAAATATTAACTTCAACTCCTGGAACATCTCATATGGTCCATGACGTTCAAAATGTCTTTGAAGTCCCGATTCTAAGCCATTAAGCATGGTGCACTAAACTATCAAGTAGTCATCATATTGAGCTAGCCAAACGTTCATAACGTGTGCATCTGCTCCTGCAATAGGTCTTTCACCTAGCGGTGCATCAAGGACATAATTCTTCTGTGCAGCAATGAGGATAATCCTCTGATCACGGATCCAATCCGCATCTTTGCTACTAACATCTTTGAACACAATTTTCTCTAGGAACATATCAAAATAAACACAGGGAAGCAACAACGCGAGCTATTGATCTACAACATAATTTGCAAAATACTACCAGGACTAAGTTCATGATAAATTTAAGTTCAATTTAATCATATTACTTAAGAACTCCCACTTAGATAGACATCCCTCTAATCCTCTAAGTGATCACGTGATCCAAATCAACTAAACCATAACCGATCATCACGTGAGATGGAGTAGTTTTCAATGGTGAACATCGTCATGTTGATCATATCTACTATATGATTCACGCTCGACCTTTCGGTCTCTGTGTTCCGAGGCCATATCTGCATATGCTAGGCTCGTCAAGTATAACCTGAGTATTCTGCGTGTGCAAAACTGGCTTGCACCCGTTGTAGATGGACGTAGAGCTTATCACACCCGATCATCACGTGGTGTCTGGGCACGACGAACTTTGGCAACGGTGCATACTCAGGGAGAACACTTCTTGATAATTTAGTGAGAGATCATCTTATAATGCTACCGTCAATCAAAGCAAGATAAGATGCATAAAAGGATAAACATCACATGCAATCAATATAAGTGATATGATATGGCCATCATCATCTTGTGCTTGTGATCTCCATCTCCGAAGCACCGTCATGATCACCATCGTCACCGGCGCGCCACCTTGATCTCCATCGTAGCAACGTTGTCGTCTCGCCAATCTTATGCTTCCACGACTATTACTACCGTTTAGTAATCTAGTAAAGCATTACATCGCGATTGCATTGCATACAATAAAGCAACAACCATATGGCTCCTGCCAGTTGCCGATAACTTAGTTACAAAACATGATCATCTCATACAATAAAATCAGCATCATGCCTTGACCATATCACATCACAACATACCCTGCAAAAACAAGTTAGACGTCCTCTACTTTGTTGTTGCAAGTTTTACGTGGCTGCTACGGGCTTAAGTAAGAACTCATCTCACCTACGCATCAAAACCACAACGATAGTTCGTCAAATAGACTCCGTTTTAACCTTCTCAAGGACCGGGCGTAGTCACACTTGGTTCAACTAAAGTTGGAGAGACAGTCTTCCGCAAGCCATCTATGTGCAAAGCACGTCGAGGGAACCGGTCTCGCGTAAGAGTACGCGTAAGGTTGGTCCGGATCGTCTCAACCAACAATACCGCCGAACCAAAGTATGACATGCTGGTAGGCAGTATGACTTGTATCGCCCACAACTCACTTGTATTCTACTCGTGCATATAACATCAAACCATAAAACCTAGGCTCGGATGCCACTGTTGGGGAACGCAGTAATTTCAAAATTTTTCCTACGCACACGCAAGATCATGGTGATGCACAGCAACGAGAGGGGAGAGTGTTGTCTACGTACCAACGCAGACCGACTGCGGAAGCGATCACACAACATAGAGGAAGTAGTCGTACGTCTTCTTCCCGATCCGACCGATCCAAGCACCGTTACTCCGGCACCTCCGAGTTCTTAGCACATGTTCAGCTCGATGACGTTCCTCGGGCTCCGATCCAGCAAAGCGTCGAGGAAGAGTTCCGTCAGCACGACGGCGTGATGACGATCTTGATGTACTACCGACGCAGGGCTTCACCTAAGCACTACAACGGTACGATCGAGGTGGAATTTGGTGGCAGGGGGCACCGCACACGGCTAAGGAACGATCTCAAGGATCAAGTTGTGTCTATGGGGTGCCCCCTGCCCCCGTATATAAAGGACCAGGGGCAAGGGGTCGGCCGGCTAGGAGGGAGGCGCAGGGAGGAGTCCCACTCCTACCGGGAGTAGGACTCCTTCCCCCAAATCCTATTCCTAATAGGACTCTTCGGGAGAAAGAGAAGAGAGGGGGGCCGGCCCCTTCTCCTAGTCCTAATAGGACTAGGGAAGGGGGGTTCGGCTGGCTAGCCTGTGGGCTGCCCCTTCTCTCTTTTCCACTAAGGCCCAATAGGCCCATTTGCCTCCCGGGGGGTTCCGGTAACCCTCCCGGTAATCCGGTAAAATCCCGATTTCACCCGGAACACTTCCGGTGCCCAAACATAGGCTTCCAATATATCAATCTTTACGTCTCGACCATTTTGAGACTCCTCGTCATGTCCGTGATCTTATCCGGGACTCCAAACAACCTTCGGTACATCAAAATGCATAAACTCATAATAACTGTCATCGTAACGTTAAGCGTGCGGACCCTACGGTTCGAGAACAATGTAGACATGACCGAGACACGTCTCCGGTCAATAACCAATAGCGGTACCTGGATGCCCATATTGGCTCCTACATATTCTACGAAGATCTTTATCGGTCAGACCGCATAACAACATACGTTGTTCCCTTTGTCATCGGTATGTTACTTGCCCGAGATTCGATCGTCGGTATCCAATACCTAGTTCAATCTCGTTACCGGCAAGTCTCTTTACTCGTTCCGTAATACATCATCTCACAACTAACTTATTAGTTGCAGTGCTTGCAAGGCTTATGTGATGTGCATTACCGAGAGGGCCCAAAGATACCTCTCCGACAATCGGAGTGACAAACCCTAATCTCGAAATACGCCAACCCAACATCTACTATTGGAGACACCTGTAGTACTCCTTTATAATCACCCAGTTACGTTGTGACGTTTGGTAGTACCCAAAGTGTTCCTCTGGTAAACGGGAGTTGCATAATCTCATAGTTATAGGAACATGTACAAGTCATGAAGAAAGCAATAGCAACATACTAAACGATCGGGTGCTAAGCTAATGGAATGGGTCACGTCAATCAGATCATTCTACTAATGATGTGACCTCGTTAATCAAATAATAACTCCTTGTTCATGGTTAGGAAACATAACCATCTTTGATTAACGAGCTAGTCAAGTAGAGGCATACTAGTGACACTCTGTTGGTCTATGTATTCACACATGTATTATGTTTCCGGTTAATACAATTCTAGCATGAATAATAAACATTTATCATGATGTAAGGAAATAAATAATAACTTTATTATTGCCTCTAGGGCATATTTCCTTCACCTAGCTAGTTCATGCATTAGAGTGATAGCATCATGTTTAATTTTCCCAGAAAAATGAAATGGGGATGATAGAACCCCCAGCACCCCCCTTAAACCAACTAGGGTTTACTAAAATCATTTTCAATGAACCTAAAATGCCATTCTAAAAAGTCCACCCTTTTTGTTTGGGTTAAAACCTTTGACAAAAATGGTGCACACTTTTCTAGGACATCTTAAGATCATTGGATTAACTCATATAGTATTTGAATTTGGGCAATTTAAATCCTATAAATATGTTAAAATGCCCAAATAATCCTGAAAGTATTTTTAGGCCGTTGAGAATATTCCCAAATGTGCCTCTGAATATTTTCAGGTTTTTCCTAGATGGAATAGTATTTTTACTATTTCAAAACACAAAACAGGAATAAATAAAAAGAAAAACAAAAGCAGAGAGCAGAGGCTTACCTGGCGCTCACCTAGCAGGCCCACCTGCCGGCCCAGCCCAGCAACCGCTCCAGCAAGCTGCTTGACTCGGCCAGGCAGGCAGGCAGGTGCTCGACGCCGGCATCAGCACGCGCCACGCAGCTGCCCGCCGCCTTGCTACCTCCCCTCGCCGTTCTGCTGACCTGGGTTGGTCACCCACTCCTCCACCGAGCTCGCAGACACGCCCCTTCCTCCCCAGCTCCTCTCCCTCGCTCTCCCGCACCATGGCCGACGCTGCCGCGCCCGCGCCACCGTGATAACCGCGTCCTCCGTCGTCCCCGTGCCGCGTCACCGTGTCCGTTCGCTCCGCCATCATCGTCCACGTCGAGCACGCCGAGCCCCGAGCGCTCGCCCGCTCTGGAGTCGCCCCTAACCCCATCTTCCCCAACTCCGGCCGCCGAGATCGCAATCGTTGCCCCGCTCAGCTCCGGCCTTCCCCGAGCCCGCTTCGACGCTTGCTGCAATCGCCGTGAGCTCAACTCCGTCTCCCCCCTCTCTGTTAACTCTCTCCTGCAATGTATGAACCACACCACGTTCACCCGCACCCGCCGCCGCCGAGCTTGTCGCCAACGTGACTCCGGCCACCCACCGGCCACACCACTATGACCAACGCACTCACCACACTCGCAGGAACCCGTAGCACTACTCCACGTGCCTCGCCGTGCCCCGTAGCCTCGGGTTCGACATCACCCGAGCTCCGGCAGCCGCACAGCTCGTCGCTGGCGATGTTTCCGGCCACCTCGAGCTCCACCTCTGCCACCAAACGACGCGGCTCCCAGCTACGCGTAGATGCTCTCCGCCGCCCATTTGGTCGTCAAAGCACAAAACCCGCACTGCCCCACCGCGTCTGGCCTCGCCGGCGGCTAAACGCCAGCGAGTTTGACCTCGTTTGACCCTGGTTGACCCCATGTGGGCCCAGGTTGACTCCCCCTGAGTCTATGACAAGTGGGACCGCTTTGCTAATTAACTTAGATTAGCGCTAACTAAATTTAGTTAGTTAAGTAACTACTGACACGTGGGTCCCACTGGTCAGGTTTGACCTGGACCGGCTCCGTTGACCACTGACGTCACCCTGACGCAATGCTGACGCAATAATTCAATTACTGGAATTATTCATATACAGGAAATTCCAGAAAATACTACAAACTTCAAAAATTCATAACTTTTAATCTGTAACTCCTAATGCAAAGATTTATATATGAAATTTGATCAGAAAAATTCAATCTTTCCATCTATAATTGTTTCATGCATGACAAAACACTTTAACTTTGCTGTTTAGGTGAAACAAGCTAATTCACTTCAATGGCTTAATAACTTAAGCTTCCATTTGAATCTTTGATTCAAATAGACTCAAACCAACTTGTTTCACAATGCATTAGCCAGGACACCTCATATTGCCATGTCATAGCATGCATCATATTGTTGCATATTGCCATGTGATGATTGTGTTCTCTGGTGTCTTTCGTGGTAGGTTCTGCCTCCGAGGATATTTCCGAGTATCCAACTGAAGGGCAGTACCCTACTACTCCTCCATTAGGCAAGGAGCCCCATTGATCATATCGATACAATCCCATGTTCTCGCTCCTGCTCTCATTTACTACATTAAGACAACAATGTTTCAAACTATTGTGTGCTGCGGTAGTTGAACCCTTATCCTTTGCATGACCTGTCGTTGCCACAATAACTAGATGAAACCCACTAGCATCTGTAGGAGTTGATTGAGCCATGTATGTGTTTCCTACCTTGCTATGCCTACTATGCTTAGAGTTGTGTCAGGTCTGGTTCATCTGGGTGATGGGCTAGAGTGAAATGATTACGTCGGTAATGTGAGGGATGTGTTGAACATGATTTGGTAAAGGTATCAATGAGAGGCCATGTAGGAGTACATGGTGGGTTGTTTCATTGAGGCCGTCCCTAAGAACTGAGATCTGTATGCGTGATTTAAGATTCAGCTACTACCACACATTGGGCCCTGAAATATGACCCCGCTCGACTTACTGAACCCTCTCGTCCTCTGTCCAGGAGTTGCAACTAGTTTCTGGTGTTTATAGGTTATGTGTTGGCGGCCGTGCGTAGCGCTGACCCTAGGGGTGGGCTATGATGCAGTAGATACACCATGGCATGTTGAGGGATAGTTATGTGATCCAATTATGCTATTATTGTTGAGAGGACTTGCACTAGTGAAAGTATGAACCCTAGGCCTTGCTTCAACGCATTGCAATACCGTTTACGCTCACTTTTACCATTAGTTACCTTGCTGTTTTTATAATTTCAGATTACAAATACCTTTATCTACCATCCATAGTGCACTTGTATCACCATTTCTTCGCCGAACTAGTGCACCTATACAATTTACCATTGTATTGGGTGTGTTGGGGACACAAGAGACTCTTTGTTATTTGGTTGCAGGGTTGCTTGAGAGAGACCATCTTCATCCTACGCCTCCTACGGATTGATAAACCTTAGGTCATCCACTTGAGGGAAATTTGCTACTGTTCTACAAACCTTTGCACTTGGAGGCCCAACAACGTCTACAAGAAGAAGGTTGTATAGTAGACATCAAGCTCTTTTCTGGCGCCGTTGCCGGGGAGGTGAGTGCTTGAAGGTATATCTTTAGATCTTGCAATCGAGTCTTTTAGTTTCTTGTTTTATCACTAGTTTAGTTTATAAAAGAAAACTATAAAAAATGGAATTGAGTTTGTCTCATACGCTTCATATTTTTAATATCTTTCGTGAGTATGATGGAAAGGATAATTGTGCTCAAGTGCTAGAAGAAGAAATCTATAAAATGTTTGGCACTAAATATTTGAATGATGAGCATGATTGCAATGTTGTTCGTATGAATTCCTTGAATATCCATGATGCTAATGATATGCAAAGCCACAAGCTTGGGGAAGCTATGTTTGATGAAGATGATATTTTTTGTCCCCCAAGTTTTGATAAGCAAATTTATTATGATGAAAGCATGCCTCCTATATATGATGATTATTGTGATGACACGTATGCTTTAAAGAATAATAATAACAATGAAACTTGTCATCTTGATTTCAATTTTCAATCCCATGATAGTTACTTTGTTGAGTTTGCTCCCACTATTATTCATGAAAAGAATTTTGCTTGTGTGGAGAATAGTAAATTTTCTATGCTCGTAGATCATGAAAAGAATGCTTTAGGTACTGGTTATATTGTTGAATTCATTCATGATGCTACTAAAAATTATTATGAGGGAGGAATATATGTGTCACACCCTAGCTAGTTCATGCATTAGAGTGTTGCATCATGTCTACTCTTCCAGAAAACTGAAATGGGGATGGCAGAACCCCCAGCACCCCCTGGAAACAACTAGGGTTTACTAAAATCTTTTTCAATGAACCTGAAATGCCCTTCTAAAAAGTTCACCCTTTTTGTTTTGGGTTAGAACCTCTCACAAAATGGGTTCACATTTTTCCAGGACACATAAGGTCATTGGATTAAATCATTACTATTTGCATTTGGGTAATTTAAATCCTATAAATATTTTAAAATACCCAAATAATCCTGAAAGTATTTTTAGGCTGTTGAGAATATTCCCAAATGTGCCTATGAATATTTTTAGGTTTTTCCTAGATGGAATAATATTTTTACTATTTCAAAACACAGAACAAGAATAAATAAAAAGAAAAACAAAAGCAGAGAGCACAGGCTTACCTGGCGCTCACCTAGCAGGCCCACCTGCCGGCCCAGCCCAGCAACCACTCCAGCGAGCTGCTTGACTCGGCCACGCAGGCAGGCAGGTGCTCGACACTGGCACCAGCGCGCGCCACACAGCTGCCCTGCTTCCTCCCCTCGCTGTTCTGCTCCCCTGGGTCGGTCACCCACTCCTCCCCCGAGCTCGCAGACACGCCCCTTCCTCCCCAGCTCCTCTCCCTCGCTCTCCCGCACCATGGCCGACGCTGCCGCGCCCGCGCCACCGTGATAACCGCGTCCGCCGTCGTCCCCGTGCCGCGTCACCATGTCCGTTCGCTCCGCCGTCGTCGTCCACGTCGAGCAGGCCGAGCCCTGAGCGGTCGCCCTCTCTGGAGTCGCCCCTGACCCTGTCTTCCCCAACTCCGGCCGCCGAGATCGTCATCGTCCCCCGCTCAGCTCCGGCCTTCCCCGAGCCCGCTTCGACGCTTGCTGCAATCGCCGTGAGCTCAGCTCCGTCCTCCCCCTCTCCGTTAACTCTCTCCTGCACCGTATGAACCGCACCACCTTCACCCACACCTGCCGCCGCCGAGCTCATCGCCGACGTGACTTCGGCCACCCACCGGCCACACCACTTTGACCAATGCACTCACCGCACTCGCAGGAACCCGTAGCACTACTCCACGCGCCTCGCCGTGCCCCATAGCCTCAGGTTCGACCTCACCCGAGCTCCGGCAGCCGCACAGCTCGTCACTGGCGACGTTTCCAGCCACCCCGAGCTCCACCTCTACCACCAAACGACGCGGCTTGCTCCCAGCTACGCGTAGATGCTCTCCGCCGCCCATTTGGTCGCCGGAGCACGAAACCCGCACTGCCTCGCCGCGTCTGGCCTCGCCGATGGCTAAACACCGGCGAGTTTGACCTCGTTTGACCCTGGTTGACCCCGTGTGGGCCCAGGTTGACTCCCCCTGAGTCTATCACAAGTGGGACCGCTCTGCTAATTAACTTAGATTAGCGCTAACTACATTTAGTTAGTTAATTAACTACTAACACGCGGGTCCCACTGGTCAGGTTTGACCTGGACTGGCTCCGTTGACCACTGACGTCACCCTGACGCAATGCTGACGCAATAATTCAATTACTGGAATTATTCATATGCAGGAAATACCAGAAAATACTACAAACTTCAAAAATTCATAACTTTTAATCTGTAACTCCTAATGCAAAGATTTATATATGAAGTTTGATTAGAAAAATTCAATCTTTCCATCTGTAATGGTTTCATGCATGACAAAACAATTTAACCTTGCTGTTTAGGTGAAACAAGATAATGCACTTAAATGGCTTAATAACTTAAGCTTCCATTTGAATCTTTGATTCAAATAGACTCAAACCAACTTGTTTCACAATGCATTAGCCAGGACACCTCATATTGCCATGTCATGGCATGCATCATATTGTTGCATATTGCCATGTGATGATTGTGTTCTGTGGTATCTTTCATGGTAGGTTCTGCCTCCAAGGATATTTCCGATTATCCAATTGAAGGGCAGTACCCTACTACTACTCCATCAGGCAAGCAGCCCCATTGATCATATCGATACAATCCCATGTTCTCGCTTCTGCTCTTATTTACTGCATTAAGACAACAACGTTTCAAACTGCTGTGTGCTGCGGTAGTTGAACCCTTATCCTTTGCATGACTTGTCATTGCCACAATAACTAGATGAAACCCACTAGCATCTGTAGGAGTTGATTGAGCCATGTATGTGTTTCCTACCTTGTTATGCCTGCTATGCTTAGAGTTGTGTTAGGTCTGGTTCATCTGGGTGATGGGCTAGAGTGAAATGATTACGTCGGTAATGTGAGGGATGTGTTGAACATGATTTGGTAAAGGTATCGATGAGAGGCCATGTAGGAGTACATGGTGGGTTGTTTCATTGAGGCCGTCCCTAAGAACTGAGATCTGTATGCGTGATTTAAGATTCAGCTACTACCACACATTGGGCCCTGAAATATGACCCCGCTCGACTTACTGACCCCTCTCGTCCTCTGTCTAGGAGTTGCAACTAGTTTCTGGTGTTTATATGTTATGTGTTGGCGGCCGTGCGTAGCACTGACCCTAGGGGTGGGCTATGATGCGGTAGATACACCATGGCCGGGTATGCCGGGCACCCGTTTGGCGTCTCGGTACCCTGTACACATTGTTTGGGGCCGTTGAGGACACCCTGGCTGGATTTCCTTGCGGATGGAACCCGAATAGGCGATAAACCTGGACTAGAGACTTGTGCGGTTAGTCAGGTCGTGGTCTACACCCACGTCGGTTTTCGCTTGAAGTCTGCCGAGCACATGTCGTGTGCAGATGCTAAGTAGTGGAAACATGTGTGACGAAGTACACCCCTGCAGGTATACAACTATTTGAATAGCCGCGTCCGCGGTAAAGGACTACTTGGTTGCCTATACAGTTCATAAACAAGTTAATGGTTACTACTAAAAGATTCAAGATAAGTGTGAGTACCGAGGATGGCCCTCTCGTAGGATGACGAGGGAGGGTCCACGATGGAGTATTGTGTTGGTGATTAGTGGACTCGTGTGCGGAAACTACTTTTACAAGTGGTGTCTCGTAGGATAGCTTAGCCAAGAGTCAAAGCTGGCTTGCTGCAATAACTCCACCACCTTCTTGAGAATGAGCATGTATAGTAGGATCTGTTGTAAGACTTGCTGAGTACCTTTGTACTCATGTTGCTTTAATTACTGTTTTCAAATGACAACACCACCCCCTCCGACGGGTTTTATGTAGACGTCGACATCGATGAGTGACTTGCCACCCAGGTGGTGATTCTGGCCATGGAGGGCCCTATGTAGATAGACAGGCTTCGTCAAGCCTTCTTTCTTTCTAGTGTCTGTACTCAGACTATTTTGCTTCCGCATGTGCTTGTATGTTTGTATGACTTGAGTGTCGGGTCATGTGACCCCTACCTGTATGAACATGTTATGTATGGCTCTCCGGCGCCTTTAAATAAAGTACTTTGAGTTGTAGAGTTTTGTTGTGGTGCCATGTTGTATTTACACATATCGAGCATATTGTGTGTATGATTGAAATGCTTGGTATGTGTGGGATCTAACAATCTAGTTGTTTATCCTTGGCAGCCTCTCTTATGGGGAAATGTAGTCTAGTGCTTCCATGAGCCATAGTAGTCCGCTACAGCCCG